>JAOWCC010001634.1:72622358-73084821 GCA_030867875.1 Actinernus sp. WN-2022 | reverse complement strand
TAAACGACATTTGGAACCGCAGTGCAAATCGTAGTTTTAATATTTTGAAAAATTGGAGGAAATTAGACGTCTTCCTAGCCTTTAGGGCGATTTTCATGTTTCAACCAATGAGATCAAGAATTTACACAATACAAAATTAACACCTTGCTCCATCTCAATGCCGTTCGGTGCCGTACTTCTTACGCGAATCATTACTTAATAATAACAAATATTAAACAAATGAACCTAGGGCTAACAAAGCATGTACTCAACTGGAGTTACCCCCTTTTTTTCTTGCAGGTCAGAGATTAGGAAATTGAAACCTCTGTATAGCGATGTTTCGTGTTGATAAACCCCGGCATTGCAATTGTCATGCTAATGTGCCAACCATGATTTGTAAAGCCCGCTTTGTGTTAGGAACCAATGGATCTCTGGTTGGCACATTAATGACAATAGATGACGACACACGAAACATCGCTATAACCAACGCATTCTCCCCGTTGAATTAACAATTATCCTGAAATGACAAACACGCTTGGAACAATGATAATCGTTAATTCTACGACAAATCCTAACCCGAACCACAAACCACACCCTAACCATCGGACGAGTTCACGGGTAAACGACGGGTTCTCACTCACTTAGAGCTAGGGTTCACAGGTAAACAAGAAGAGAAGGTAAAGAGAGGAAAAGTATTTTTTGAGCGCTCCTACTCGGACTCGAACTCGTAGCCCTTTGCGTGTACTGCAGTGTAGTGCAGACGTCATCACTACTACACTAAGCCGGCCTACCGCCGTTCGGAATGTAACAAATCTTTATCTTTATCCTTGACTGGTTTTCAGAATGTCATTAGAATTACGATTATAGTTATTTCAAGCGTGTTTTCCATTTAAGGATAGTTGTGAATTCAACGGGAAGGATGTGTTGCAACAACAGACTGCCTTCCTCAAACCGAGGCGCTCTTGATTGGAAACGAGAAAGACGGGGCACAAGGGAGCATGGGATGGACGAATAAAGCGCGCAAAGACCAAGGGAAGGGTGATGCGCGCTTTTTCGTCCATCACAGGCCGGGGTGGTGCAGTGGTTAAGCGCTAAGCCTCTCACCTCTGTGGCCCAGGTTCGATTCCCGACGCAGCGCCATATGTGAGTTGAATTTGTTGGTATCTTGCCCTTGCCCGAGGGTTTTTTCTCCGGGTTCTCCGTTTTTTCTTCATTTATTTATTTATGTTTAACCCATGCTCCCCCATTGCGTCCCATCTTTCTCCTTTCCAACCAAAAGCGCCTGGGTATGCAGGTAGACTGCAATATTGGAACTAAAGGCGATGTTACACGCGGCGATTTGTAATGCCTGTTACACGAGAAAACTGTTAACGCTATAAGGATATGGTACACGGGACGATTTTTAGTGCAACAGTTAGCCAGCCAAATGTGGCGGATTAGCGGGTTCTTAGTTTGCTGAATTGGCCTCGTTTCCGTGTAATTTCTGGGACAGACGCGACGTTGCGCGAAACGTCAACAGTGAGCCAGGTGTTAAACGAAGCAACCCTAACAAAATTCGGGCAACAATTTGCAGGTTTTTGAAGATAATTCAAAAACTGACTTACCTTCGGATGTAACTACGGTTTGTAGTAGAAATAAAAAATGGCAGCTCCTTTCATGCTTAAATCCGGGAATGGGGACGGACAGGATCACGAGAGTGACTTTCGTGTGCAAAATTTATTTTTGGCCCCGAGGGCTTTTCTCACAAGCAAGAATGACTGTAAACAATGTGTTACCAAAACTTCTACTTCTCGCTACCGGTAAATTTATTATTGATGTTCCCAACGTACCTTCAGTTGTAAACTATTGTTAATAATTAAAAATACATACCAACATTGATGATGAATGAAGGCCTTGTGTAAGAAGTTGACGTAACAGTATTTCGTACGACAGATGTGTAACTACCAATATCCCCCATTTCCACCATGCCAATATACAGATTCCCAGCTGCTGAAATACTGATTCGGTCACTTTCAGAAATTGGTACTCCACTTTTTCTCCAATCGTATGTTGTTTTAGGATGATGCGGAAAAGTGTCTGTCAATGCGAATGTGTATTTGAAGCCCTCATACTTATTAGCCCGTAATGTAACAGCTGTTCCTGTACTTGTTGGAATCGTTAGGTCTGTTAAGAAATTATAAAAGAGAAATTAAATTAACCCTTTATCATAATAATTAGTATTGACCTGAATTAAATAGTTAAAAACTAAGATGAAAGTATTCCGCCGATTTGGTAAGGCCTGGTTAAAAATTCTGGAAGGAATAGAATGAATGAATTATACATTCTTATACATCACTGCTCAGAGGCTAACTGCAAGACTGTACATATGTTCACATTAGGGAAGCGTGACATATGGATTTTTCCACGAGAAACGTCCAGCGAAGTTTCTCTTTAATGTTGTGATATTAAAACTAACAGTTAAACGCAGCTATTTTGCTAATTCAAGATCGGTTTCTTTTACAAAGCGGAAGTGTGAAAGACCTCTTATACCGTAGTGTGACAGTCGGATTACTAAAGTTATGTGGTAAAAGATGATATAAATTACCGTTAGGATTAGATATGATTTTACGAAAAAGAGTATGACATAGTTCAGATCTGCGATGATAAAGGCTAGTAAGGCCGGACAAAGCAAGAGCTTGTTCGTAAGGTAAGTCGTAGCCATAAAGAATACGCATTGCTCTCTTTTGTATGCGTTCTAATGTAAGACTAAGGTATTCTGGTAAACTGTAATGAAATACTTGACAAGCGTAGAGTAAAATAGATTGTATACAAGCAACATAGAATTTAACTAGGTCCTTAGCTGGAACGTTTGCACGTTTTAATTGTGTTAAAAAATAAAGTCTCCTGGAAGCTTTCTTTATAATGTAATCAATGTGAGAGTTCCACTTTAAATCACTCTGAATTATTACACCGAGAATTTTAACAGACTGTAAAAGATCGACCAAGCAATTATTAATATATACAAGAAATACAGAGTTCTTTACATTTCTTTGGATGTAGTTGAAATTTATTAGTCATCTGTGCTGAGCTAACACCTCTGCTTTTGACGACTTCAAAAATGGTAGTGTCGTCAACGTACTTGAAAATACCACGAGCAGAGGGGACTTCAAGGTCGTCGATCATAGCGATAAACAACCAAGGTCCAAGTTTTGTCCCCTGTGGGACGCCAGCAGACACGTTCACTGCTATCTATGTCGGTGAGTTCTCAACAACTTAGGAAATTAGTACAGTAATTAATAAGGCCCTGATTAAATACGCAAGGCATGAGGTTACTGAATTATGCATATGTGATGTTTCTCAATGAAAACTATCGAATTTCTCATGCAGAAACGTCACAGGTAAAATCCCCCCCTCCCTCCCCCCCCCCCAAAAAAAAAACGAAACTGCGCTTCATGTTTCTCGTGGAAAAATCGACATGCGACGTTTCTCTTAGCCATATTGCATGAACTAAAATATCAAATATTAAAATTGAGCTCGTGATCCCCATGGGAAAGGCGTTGCCATGAATGCTATCTTCAAAATAGCAAGATCGACAATCGGTTTTAGAAAGATCGACAATCGGTTGGAGGTGGAAAATAGCATTTATACAAAACAAGTTTTGGTAATAACAATACAAGGCCTGTAAATAAATGAAGTGATATTTTTTTGCTCTCCAGTACAACCACGTGATTTGTTAGCTGCCTATTAATTGGTTAGTACATAAGTAAAATTACCCAAATGTTTTTTGTTCAAAGTTAAATTCAAGCTATACTTACATGCTACCCTTAATTTTGCTTGCCGTGATATGACTGCTCCAATATGATTCTTTGCAACACAATGATAGAAGCCATCGTCCAGAGCATGCTGAGTGTTACTAATAGTCAGTCTGCCATCAGCATGAAACGTATATCTACGGTTGATACTTATGTCTCTGGCATTGCCATTTAAGTGAGTTGCAATCCAACTGTATGTGAGTGGTTGGTCGCCACTGGCTTTGCAGTAAAATGTTGCCACCCGACCTTCTGCAGTTTTGCCAATATTGTCCTCTGGAAGGTTTGGTGTGAATGTAGGGGGAGCATCTGTTAAAAAAAATAGGAGTAAAATTAAGTTGTATATATTTATACAGTCAATCCAGAAAACATTGTCCAAGAATATGATCATATATAGTTATGAACTGTAAGTGCAAATAATATATAATGGCAATAAAATGTCAGGGCAAAAAACTTCCACTCGTCCGTTCGTCGGAGATGAGTAATTCTTACATCGGACGCCGACTAGATTTCCAAAAGCACTTCTCCGACCGGACGAGTGAAACTTACCACATACAATATTATTAGTCTCCATTTTCTTTGATCTTCATAATAATTTATATTCTGAAGACACACAGTGACACAATGTATGGCTGCCACCCACACCGATTGGCTTTAAATAATTTAAAGTTAACGGGACCTGAAACAATCACAGCTAGGGGCTGATCTAAGCCAGGACCCGGCTAAACCACAGATCGAATTGGAATTTAGCGTGTTGGTTTTTGTGGAGGGAGGAGAACTGGAGGACCCGGAGAAAAATCCTCGGAGCAAAGGAGATACCAACAAACTCAATTAACTCGCATATTGCGCTGCGCCCGGGAATCGAACCTGGGCCACAGAGGTGAGAGGCGAAGCACGCAATCACTGCGCCGCCCAGGCTCTAAATTAAACTTGCCATCTCTTTCAAAAGACATACATTTTACAATACAATAAAAGACAATATTAATTTATTGGCACCTCGAAACATTATAATGCACATCAGTGTTATTCCAATAAGGAAAAATATAGATAAAAATGAAATAATAAGATTTATTTTTACAACGGTATATAGTAATAACAATGACTAATAACAAAAAAGTGGTAAAATCTAAATCATTATGATTACAATAGTGGTAAAGGAAAACAATTATGTTGTGGTAACCTTGTATTAATTCATTAATTATTTGATGGATAAAATTACTACTTATCTTATGAATATTCCGGTACTTTCATTGTAATTATGTATTGAAATAAGTCTTTGTGGTCGAACAGAGAGAAAGATGGATTTATAACTAAAACATTTTTCAGAAAGTTTGATCTAATTTGTACCAATCTGTGGTGTTTACAATGAAACAGGTAGTGGTTCTCATCGCCGATTTTGTTAATAGTACAAATGTTGCACTTTCTTTGTTCCCTTGGGGTATTATTGTGACACCTTTTTTCAATTGGAAAGTGGTAAGTGGAAATTCTTAATTGGGTAACAGATTTACGAATTTGAAAATCACTAATTGAGTGTATATAAGTATTCTTCAAATCCATATTTATGTTTGATTATTGAATATAATTCTAATTTCGAACTTTTCTTTCCATTAACTATGTCAATTCTCTCTCTGTTCCATTTGTCGATATATAATTATTTTTATTTATTAGTAAAAAGTTGTAAAGAACCACTTGTAGCTTTATTAGGGTTGATATTTCCTATTTTTAGTAGATGCTATAATGTAGTAAACCAGGTAAAAGTATCATTATTACTCAACTTACTAGACACTTGTAATGCTCAAGTGATGAAAGGACTATCGTTGCGTTTGAGCAGATGAAGGAAGAATTTAATTGTCGTAATATAAATAGGGATGTGTAAAGGAAAATGCCCAAGCTCCGATCTTACAGCTGAATTTGTTGCTTTGGAATTAAATCCAAGGATTATCAGTCTTACTCATTTTTTTATGTAACTTTTCACATAATAGATTTGTTTGGAATACATTATTTTTAAATAAAAAAATAAAAACATTCCTTTTTGGAATACGCTCCCCAGACTTCACAGTTGTACAATAAAATAGGTCGGACAAGGGAGTCGAATAATTTTAAGATAATTTTTACTGGTGTCCCATTATAGAGGGTAGAAATCTTTTAAAATACTAAAAACTGCTCTTAACCTTCTGTTATATAGATTTCCTTTATTTACATTAAAAGATCCTGAGGGTGTGTGAATTGTCCCAAGCTAAGTGTAAGATGTAGCCACGGGAACTTTATATCAAATTTGGGGCCTGATTTATTGAAGACCATGAGTTTTGTTTTCTTTATAAATTATTTATGTTAAGCTTCCATGTCTTACAGTAAGAATGACGATTATTGAGACAATTCTGTGGACCTTCTTTTACTATAACCACCTCTCATATTTGTTCACCCATATAACTCTGAAACGGAACGCTTTTCTGCTAGAAAATTCGCCCCACAGATGTAGTTTTGATTTCTCTTATAGCTCATTTTTTTTATTTCATTTGGCAATCAAAATAAAATTGTGTCACATGATAGGGTGCAAACCAAGAATACAATATTTTGTTGTTATTCACCCCTTTTTTATTATCTTATAAATGGGATAATAAAAAGGGGGAATGACAACAATTCATAATCGGTTTCATTTGAATTCTCGGTTATTTATCTTTAAGTCTATAAGATCTACCAGTACTTATGGCTATAGCTGAAAGTGCTTTGCATAGCTTACAAGCCTTTTACTTCGAAATTTGATACACTAAATTTACACACAATATAAGTAGCATGAAAAACCTATTAAGGGCACCAGTTAAGGCCAAAGACAACATTAAGCACATTAATTATTTTGTGTAGTTTAGGGATTTTGTGATATATGCATGCGAACCTTTGTTAATTAAACTCAGTGCTGCAAAAAAACTAACAAGTCATTCTTTTTATTAGGGTATATTATTAGCAAACTTGTGAATACATGGTATATGCACTCTTCCTGCTTCCCTTGTACATTTAGCTGCATAATAAATGACTCAACACAACATACCTAATGTAACATATGTTATACACTGAATAACAAAATTCAGGTCAGAATTTTAATTATTCTGCTGCAAAAATAGCAAAGGCATCAATGCTGATGTGCTGTACACAATGAACCATTGCTTCCTTAGCATCAATAAAACGTTTTCTGATGGTTACAAAGTGTTGCCACTCATTAAACTGTTTATAAAAATTAATCTAAAACTATAGCTTTTAAATTAGTATTTTGCTTTAATTCATAATAAACATGCATGTACAGTATATACTCATTTCAAGATCTAGTTTGATGCTACTTTGTAATTTTAATAACATAATACAGTGTAATTAAAAAATGTGTCATATGTAATATAACCAGCAACCGTGCATCTCTTATACAGTCTATTTCATATATTTACTTTTGACGACTGGGTTTGTGATGTTGGTTACCATGAAAGTTCATTGACAAACTTCATAAATTCAAATACAAATTTTGATGTCACTTTGCAACAAACTTCTGAACCTAATTTATTTGATGCCAGCAAAGTTCGGCCTGTTGGAAAAGTTCATTAATTTTGAGCTAGCTAGCTCAGTTCACTGTCCATTCAGTAACTTGCTTTTTCAAAACTTTGACTCAACTTTCAGCTGCATGGAAATTCAATTCAAAGATAAACTGCTAATCAGTTCACCAGTAGAATTCAGCTCAAATAATATTGGTGTTTCAACTTTGAGCTGAATTCTACTGGTGGACTGATAGCAGTTAACCTGTTGAATTAGCTGGTACAACATGCTTTCCAGTTTGTCTTTGAATCAACTACATCCAGCTGCAATTTTGAAAAAATAAGTTACTGAATTGACAGTGACTTCCCACAGACCGAACTTTGCTGGCGTCAAGGTTCAAAAGTTTAATTGTTTTAAAGTTTACTAATCAATGTCAAAATTTATATTTTATTTACAAAGTTTGTCGACGAACTTGGGAACCCAATTGTCAAGAGTTATGTGAAATTGACTGTAAAATACATGTATTAGTAAGCACTCTGAAACTCTGTATTCTTTTAAAGGTGTGAGTGATCAGAGTTACCTGAATGGTGTTATTACTGTAGTACAATTTAATTACTTTTGTTTTCACAAGCAAAAAAGGCAAAACAGCACATACATCTGTCAAATTATTGCAAATTTTCACAGTGGTTTCAACAGACTGTATATTTAGAAATTGGAGATTATATCAGACATGCATGCACTTCAAACAAGAATGGACAGTTTACAATCATGCAATGTAGTTAACATTCCTAAAACTACCATAAATTATACCATAGTTCCTAAAACTAATTGGGGCTAAACTGTAAGCACAAAATACCGGTATGTTATTTTGCAATAGTAAGGTAATTTCCATATTCAATGTTTCCACCTGTTAATTGATGTCTGAAGTTTTTAACTCTAGCAAAAATAGTAAATGAATTAATGCTGTGCTGCACTTAGAAAATCTATTAAGTCTGAGTATCATCCTGAACAGGCAATCCTTGCTATTCCATCCTTTGATTTCTGTATACATGAACAGTACATGTAATTTAATATACTTAATAATTATCGACAGTGGGCTTTTTGAGTACTACTAAGCTAATATTAGCAATCAAGTTTATATACAGGTACATATACATATGCATGTACACTCGTATGTGGCTGAGACATGAATAGCAAAACTTAACAGAATAAAGGGAAGAAAATTAAAGGAATACATAGTGAAAAGAGGTTCTGAAAACATTACTACACCAGTTTCATGAACAACGAACTTCATCTGAAAAAGTTGTCCAACAATTAAATATTATTATTATTAATTTGTTAACTTTGTAAGTACAGGTAGCAGCTCTAAGGGCTGATGCTTGACAAAGGAAGTTGGCTTCTTCATCAAGCTAATAAGTTGGCTACTTTTTTCTATAAATTGAGGTAGAGGACTACATGAAAAATAAAAATAAACCATTTGTCTGTCACCTAATTTTTGAGATACATCCCCTATACATGTACTTCCAAAGTTATTGAAAGGGCTCAGTACTAAAGCAGTTTTTTTCGCAATCAATACATTTTTAATTAGTAGGTACTACATTGTTTAAATCTGCCAGGGGCCTTGACTAGTAATTTCACAGCAAATAAATTTTATAGTTTACATTTTCATACAACAGCACAGAAAGAAGTAAACAATACAACCTACAGCTAGCATGGAACTCAACATTTAAAAACTTCTAGAC
This sequence comes from Actinernus sp. WN-2022, assembly GCA_030867875.1. Classification (NCBI taxonomy): domain Eukaryota; kingdom Metazoa; phylum Cnidaria; class Anthozoa; order Actiniaria; family Actinernidae; genus Actinernus; species Actinernus sp. WN-2022. Next base: position 73,075,796 of record JAOWCC010001634.1, on the reverse strand, counting down.
ACGTCAGAATTTAAGACACGACTTTGTTATTTTGGGGTGCACAGGACCAATATAGAAAGTGACTCAGTGAAACTGACTCAGTTACCGTTAAGTACCTATCACTTTGTCTCACACTCCTTTGGCACAATCAGACGCGTGTTCCACACATTTGCTATGACCAAAGCACTCTTATTTTACATTCACAAACATATCTAAATAATACTCAAATATCTAATTTCATTTTGACACAAAGACAAGTTTGAGGAAGAGGAAGAAAGACATAATTTCACACACACTCTATAAAGTTCAAGAAGATCTTATGAAAAGTCTACCTAAATACGGAATGTACATGCCTTTTTATATGGTGATTCTTAATATATTTGAACGTTTAAAATGAATCACAAAAGAAATAAACGTCACGGGCAAATTTAAAATGATCTTCCTTATTTGAAGACATCAAGAATTTGTTTGACAAAAGTTCAATCAATAATCAGTACAGTGTACGTCCTAAAACCAAAGACTTGGTAATGATTAAGGTTCGAAGGAACCCATTTTTATGCTATTTTAAAGAAATCATTGTAGTGCAGTCGAAGGATTAGTGACATCGCGGCGTCGATCGTCGCCCGCGGCACTGAAATGGCTTCTTTCTTTCGCGCGAGCTCCGTGATCAAAATTATGCGAGACTTAACTGCATACTCGCTAAATCACGTCTTCCAGATCCTGGAATTAGCCAAACAGGACTTTTAATCATACGTCAGGGTGTTTGCTTAACTTATGAACACCTGACTATGGTCTTGCTTCAGACATCGTAATTTAAATCAAATTCCGCAAAAAAAAAAACTCGTTTCTTATGATTGCGGTCTGAGCGACCGTAGACTCTAATATAATTTTCTAAAACGGAGGTGAATCCGCCGCAAAAGCTGTCAACAATTTGAATATATCTAGCGAGTTAACTGTTCAGAAAAAGTCAAACAATCAAGCAGTAAGGGAGACCATTTTGTTTTCAAATGTTCTAAAGTTTTCCGTTTTGTACTCGCGTAGAAGGTTGATAGAGCGAAAAGAAGGTCAGCATTTGGTGACGATTCAGACTAGCGATGTCACGCCAACAGCATAGCTTAACTGATAACATAAACAGCAATAAAACATACACCTTACCTCCTTTAACTGTCGTACAGGCAAAAAATACGAATTGTAGTACTCCAAGTTTGAACTTTGCCATAACTTATTCCAATGAACAGTCGGGTGCGAGTTGTTTACGACGTATCGTATAGTAGCGTAGATCTCAGAAACAAATCAACCCACTGATCACTCGAATTTCTTCGACTTCCAGTCGTCTCCTTTCGTCATGTCCACACGAAATTCGAATAAACTCTTAACCCTTCCATCTGGGACAAGAATTCAAAAGTATTCAACCCTTTTGGAATCAACTCCGTTTCTTTCAAACGAGTTTTGTTGCCTTGACTGTTCTAATGCAAATGACCCAAATTGAATTTGACCAGTGTTGAGACAGGCGTAAGGCAGTAGAAACTTGCTCTCTAAACGCTCCAAAATTAACACGTTCCGTAACTATTACGGTCCTTAGATGTATTTGTCAAGACTGAATCCTAGCTTGTGCAGTCTTCTTGAAGGATGTTGCTTAAATATTCATATTTCCTGCAGAGTTATAAACGAGCATCAAACCGACAATCTTTGACAACAGATAATCACAAGAGCGCGAACGTCACATGTCAAAATTTAATAATCTGATTGGTTGATTTCTTATAGGAGACACTGGGAGCTTTTCTTTCAATGGAGGGGAGGGGCAAAGTCACTGGAGCGACACTCTTTGACAATATTTGCATAGATGCTGCTTTGTTTTCTCTATTTTCAATTGCTCATTTTATAATCTAAATACAAGAAAATCGGTGCTCTCGCAGCGCTGGCATCTTCTGCTTTGTGTATCGGCTCAAATGCCGGTATTTTCTTACAAACAATTACTGTTGAACTTTTTCTTGGAGTGTGGCTGATTTCAGCTACGTACCGTGTATAGCATTTGCTACTTACGCTGTTCAGATCTTTCAAAATATACTCAAGATAAATATCTTGTCAAATGAATGAGTGTCAAGAATTGACGTAAAGTCATTCGTGTGGTTTAAAAATATGGCGTTTGTAAGACACGCGCAAGAAGCAAGCATTTAATTAAAAAGTTTTAATTCCGCATAAACTTTTGACAGTCGGATGTATGCAACGCGACCCCGTGTCACACTGCCGATATGTCATTTCAAGTTTGTAGTTTATTATTAAACCGCCGAAAATTATTGAGAAAATGTTAAAATGTTTAACCTCTGCAGGATCTCTGTTTCTAATTTTGCTTTTAATCTTCTAAGTTTTGTACTTTCCTTTGTCTTTTGTCTTTCATGTTGTCTCAACCCAATGGGCTTTTGTGATGATAATGACTTTTATATGCAATTTATGGATTTTCTTTTGTTCTTAAATAAAGTGAAAACTAATAGATGCCCTTCTATGTACTTTGCAGTCATCGTATTTTCAAGTTCCACGGCTTCGGGTAGGTTTTCTAAAAGTACTAGTGAGTTTCGCAAACTGACAAGTTTGTTGACCGAATGTTAGAAATTTATTTTTGGAAGCCCAGTATGAAGCATTAATTGGAGCTCGACAAACACAGGAGTGGCAATTTGACACGCTTGCTGGGCTTAGATAACAAAGAGCACAACTCACACCCCCGCAGAGTCTCGCCTGAATAATAAAATCGGTGATGCATCCCAAGAGTGGCACCGATCCAGTGAACTGAGTTATGCTCTACTCGGTTTCCTCTATTCATAAAAGGTTTATACTCGTTTGAATGAAGTGGAAAGGGACATGAACAAGTAAATGCTTTACATCTAACAACTTCACATCGAGTGAATCGCATATTAGTCAAACTGCTCATGAATGGCACATTTGAAAGTTAACTCGTGTGACTGATGGTGGAGAGTGGGGGGCAACCAATTCGCTATGTACTCGACACACGACGGTGTGCAAGAAACGTAAACACGAATGCTGATATGAAGTGCAAATCATGATGCAATAAAATAATAAAACGGCAAATAAATGAAGTCCGGGAAATAACGATATCGAAGGAAGAGTTAAAGATTTCGGCATTATCAGTCAGGCAATATCTTTGAACCGCGACATGAATAAATACATGGCGAGGTATTTCGAGCTCATAAAGACGAAAAACTTAGTAAAACGATTAGAGCAATAATAATAATGATGAACTAGACTGGACATCGTATACCAGCGTGCATTAATAGTGCGGTCCAGTTTTGTTTGAACCGTCGCTTGGAAGCAAAAGACCGTGTCATTCCCATTCATTCGGGACCGGCGAACGTCATTATACTTCGGGGGAGGCGTTGCAAACTTTTATCATATCTTAACTGACGAAAATTGAAGGAAGCATCGCATCATGTTATAGTTCAATTTCACTAATGTAAGTGGAAAAAATACCGCTCGGCTTCCTCATGAATGAAAATTAAAGTCGAAAACTACAAAGTCAATGAAGCAAATTCCAGTTGATACAGGCGCTGATCGGACAGCCTGATCTCTACCGTAGGAATTTAGTTATGTTCTCTTCAGAGAGGATTTCGTATGAGTGGTACAAAAATACGATATGTTCGTAGCCTTACCGATATCGTAAGCGTGCTGTAACTTGCTGTACCGTAACTCTAATATGATTGGATGAGAAGCATGCCGTCCGTGCTGTAACGGTCACTGTTGTAACCGGCTGCCCACTCGAATTCGCTCTATATTTGAACTGCTTAGTTTGGATCTGACATGTAAGATAAATCGTATCATGCATGGTAAGTTGAAATGAGGGAGTGAACTTGATCTTAAATCATACTCAGTGAGTTCTATTTAAACGTGATCAATTTATTCAAATGGCCTACTAAACGTTTTTTAATTAGTAATACCCATCGAATATACAGAGATTCAGTTACATGTTAAGAGCTTGATATCGTTTTTATTCACTAGGTTTTCTCACTCGCGGACTCGCTCGTTCGCGATATGATACGAAAATCGAGTGAGTAAAAACGATATCAGGCTCTTAACATGTCATAATTTGTTTATTATACATTTAAAGTGAATACAATAACACAAAATTGAGCATAACAAAATTTATTTCTAAAAGCAATAGTACAGTGAAGTGATATATCGTATCACTTCACTGATATGGTTACGGCTTTATCACACGGATATCAACCCCAAATGTGTAATAAATATATATATATGAGCATACTTGTTTTATCAATTAAATAATAAGGTACTCAATCGCTTTAAATAAGAAAGGGGGTCTTTGGCATCGACTGCCACACACTAGACGTCCTAACGCTCCCCGCAACGAAATCAGTCAAAGCATATAGGATATCCAATCCTAATCAATCTTTCAAGGGAAGAAATCTTCAAATATAGTCCACAATTTTGTCAAATTTGTCTTCACTAATCAGCTCTGAAAGGAGACTGAGCCAGGCAACCACGGTTAATGGTCAATACCCTACTGCTCCTTAGCACGTTGCTCGAGTACTGAGCTAGCTGGCCCGCTAGTCGATCCGTCAGTGAACCAGACCGGTTCTTTATTGCTGGATCCTAATAACAGAAAAACTGACCTGAGTTTCTCGAAGCCCAACTGACTGATTAGAGTTAATCCTGCATTGAATTTAATACGAGGATTTGGGTTCTCTTTTCTCTTGGTGTGCATGTTTCTTTAACTGTGCAAGTAGAAAGGTACTACTCATTCCTCATCAAACAATACGTTTTTAATCCCAAATCAGTAGTCAGCGAGTTAGAAATTCAGTTGAACTAAAGATTACTCTTAATCCTGGATTAGCCTAATCAGGCTTAGAGGAACTGGGCCCTGTTCGACATTGGCTGCCAGTCGAACATAGAATTAGACTTAAGATCCATTTATTAACGTATAAATGACTGAACAATAATGCCCCATCCTATCTGATAGACCAAATTCGTCCCTATGTGCAGCCAAAAAGTTTTGTAGATCAGAGGTCTCACCTTATAATTTAGAAGGTTATGGCCTTAAGTCGTTTTCTGTACGTGCACCAAGACTTTGGAATGTTTTACCTGACGCTATTATAGACTATATCTGCAACCACTGGAGAGTTTTAAGAAGCACATATCTTTTTAGGGAAGCTTATAAATAATGTTTATTATTTTAAGGATTTTTAATAATAGGACATTATTTCCAAATTTCTATAGTGTATTTTAAAATTTTATATTTGTTTAGGATTTGTAAATTTAGGAGTGTAATTTTAAGATTTTATCTATTTAATTTACAATTGTAAAGCGCTAATAGACTGTAGGGAATTAGCGCTATAGAAATTCTCATTATTATTATTATTATTTTTATTATCATTATTAGTATTATTATCATTAGCCAAACGCAAGAACTAATTTTGGAATGTATACTTTAATTTAAACTTCTTTCATCAGTTTTTTTTACTTTGATTTAAAACGTGCTAGATCTGTTAACAAATCAGTTCAAACAGCAATACAATACCTTTCTCCTGAATGATCTTGAAAATATAATTTGTTTTACACATTTTCAGCAATACCTAAACTACACACATTTGATATTTAGTAAACGTAGGCAGTGATCAACTCGAAAGCGAACGCTACTTTGTTCACTGCGCATGAAACACTTTCAAAAATAACTTTTTCATTTTATGTCCGGCTTTTAATTGAGTGTAGAAATTGTGTAATTACCATGCATCAGTAAACAGTGCAAAATAAACTTAGAACTTAAGGCTCTTTTCCATATCGACGTAAAGGAATCGCAAACAGTTTGCGATGGCTTGATCGCAAACTGTTTGCGATGTCACCAGTTATATCCTTACGTATTGTTTGCGATCCCGGCTGCGACCCATGGCAACGCAATGTAAACTGTATTAACTCGGTCACATCGCAAACAGTTTTCGACTGTTTGCGATGCCTTTATCTCCATATGGCCGCAAACTGAACCTTTGAGGTAATTAATTGACTGTAATAAAAGATTAAATAATTAAATAATTGATGAGACACTTTGCAGCACGCTCTCCCCGATAAACCTACAAAGGGACAGCATGTGTGGCATATGGCACAGAACTTAAAATAACTGACTGAAACCGAATAAGATAAAGCAGTTGGATAATAAGTGTGGCACTTAGCAGCACGCCCTCTCCAGTAAGCTTACAATCGCGGACAGCAGGTGTGGCATTTAACAAAGATAGATTTAAAAGGTTCGAGGATTATCAATACAGATTTGGTAAGATCAAAGCAGTATTTGTAAAGGTCCAGCCTTTTAAAATAAGCAACCGAGACTTAGTAGTATCTCTAATACAAGCAGGGACGATGTTTCAGTCTCTAGGTACTCGAGAAAGTCCTTACTTAACAGTATTAGCCTTGATATTCAAAGTCCTTTAGATGGGTCGGAAGACAGATTAGGGCCGTGCGAGTACTTGACAGCAGTATGCGAGTTTGCAGCGGACCACGGATGAATACAGTGCGGTCTTACGAACGCGATGGTCACGGATCAGTCGAAGTTAGATCTACGAATCATGATAAAGCTCAACACACATCTGATTGGAGGGCGGAGGAACAGAACAGGGAGGAGGGAGAATTGGTAAAAAAAAATCAGGGAGGAGGGTGAAATGTCCAGAAAAACTAGGGAGGAGGAAGAATTTAGCATACATGGAGGAGGAAGAAAATGGGATCTACATACATGCTCTAGAGAGAAATTTTTAAACTCGCTAGGGAGGAGGGAGAAATGTCGGGAAAAAATAGGGAGGAGTGAGATTTCACTACCCGTTCCTCTCCACTCTGATTGGCCTTCGAGGTGGTCACTAGGTTGTACTTGGGCCACTTGAGATCCGTTTGGCTCCTCTATACTAGAGCGAGCGAAGAAACCTCTGCCGGCATTTTACATCCACATTTCAGCTGGATGCCGTTATGGTCTATCTGTATGATAAACAACATTATGCGCATGCCATCAAGCAGGTACGTGACGTATATATATGTACGTAAAATAAACGCAGTTTATCAATTTGGGGTGGACAGTGCCCCTTTAATTGAGCGTGAAAGGATTTATTTATTTTTTAAGCACCGAAGTACTAACCGGGGCTCCACCTACCAAATATTAGCGAGGCACTCACTGTCAACCCTCAAATGACAAACGTTCTCATGACGAAAGACAAAAAATAACTACTCAGATTAGCAAAGTATGGCTTTCTAGGTATACTGGGAAAAGTTTGAGAGAGTTTCGATGAAAGGTGGCAAAGATATGAGTGGATGAAAATTACTGCTTTTACGGAGACATTTAGAGCAACTTGAAATCGATTCACTATACTGACAGAAACTCAAGTTTCTAAAATAAGCTTTTGTAGTCCACTTTAATCAGTCTTTGCCATCCTCTATCGAAAGAGTTACGTTTGAAAAGGATATCAGCTATAACATTCGCATGGTAATTCTCTTTTATATCACGGTGTCATTTTTTAAGGTTCAATTTGATTGACAGTACCCCTTCAAAGTGAAAATAAGCACCTCCTTTTTACTACTGACGTAATTATACCCTCTTCGTATTAAATGGAGCTCGAAACGAGCACAGTATTGCATGGCTATATAACCCAACAATACAATACAGCCTAACCATTAACCTAACCCAACGAGCGAGCGGTACAAAAACAATAGAGCAATATACAGTATAATGGGTCCAATCAGAATACAGGTCTGGAAGTTTAATGGCCTTCTTTATCAACTGATTGTAGCTGAAAAACTACTGCTGGATTTTAGGTAGGTCGGCAGGCTTCAAGATTCATCTGGACTTAAAAGTGACCCAAGAAATGTGTTTGAGTCCATGGCGTTAATATTAATTACTCTTACTAGTGTTACATTCGTTATACACACAGTTACATACAAAGACTGTATTTATACTCAGATTCACAGAGTTGCTACACGGAATAATTAGCTATCAGCCGGAAACTGCATGAAGAGATCACAAGCTAAATGAGCCGGGTTAAAATATACGGGTAGTTCTAAGTTAAGTAATAATCATTGTTAGGAAACATGTTTGAGTCATTTTTTTTTATATTTTCTGTGCAATTTTAAAGTTATTAATATAATTTATAATTAAGGGTTTTCGTGAAATCATAATTAGGCTTTTGAGTGAACATTAAGATTGTAAATGTGGTTATAATAATAATTAGGAAATCTTTAGTGTTAAGAACATGAACATGGATTGTTTACTCTCCATACAAATAAGATTTAGTAACTCATATCCAAACTAATGTCTCTATCAATAGACCAGTTCGCGGTTAATTCCAACATTTTGAAAGGGATGCAAACATGGCCTGAAATATAGTGTTTGTATGGGAATCCGATGGCAAATATTTTCCGTAAAATCGAATTTCTGAAATATTCACTGTCACTCTGCAAACTTAACATACCAGGTAAAAAAATAACTGATCAAAATTTGAGGGATGTAGCTGTGCTGGGAAGCGTGCAATCGTGTTTTTGTTTTCCATACATTGTCTGTAATAACGAGTCAAAGTCCGCGGGAAACTTTACAGACAAATGTTTGCCATCATTCACCAAAATTGTCTCGAATTTTCTCCAGTATACATACCTGGAATAGAAGGTATAGTATTATTACCTAGAGAGTAGAGTACGATCTCTATTCTAATTACTGACAAGAGCCTTGGCCGTCATTTTGAAAGGTGACATCGAGGCTGGAGTCTAGTGAGCATGATAATCACAATCTATCCATATTCATAGAAAGACGGTTTGTATCAGTGCAGGGTCAACTCCATCCTCCATGGCTTGTATCTAGTTAGCATGATAATCACAATCTATCCATATTCATAGGAAGAGGGTTTGGATCAGTGCACGGTTAACACCACCTCCATGGCTTGTATCTAGTTAGCATGAAAATCAAAATATATCCATATTCATAGGAAGACGGTTTGTATCAGTGCAGGGTCAACTCCATCCTCCATGGCTTGTATCTAGTTAGCAGTGATAATCAAAATCTATCCATATTCATAGCAAGAGGGTTTGTATCAGTGCAGGGTCAACTCCATCCTCTATGGCTTGTATCTAGTTAGCATTATAATTAAAATCCAGAGATAAAACCTTCTTTAGGACAAAAACCTCTGGGAAACGTATTCCCCGATCGAATGCAGTACTGAGCACAAGGTCTCGGGGATTAAGACCTAAAACTAAATCCTTAGTAAATAATATACAATTGGATGAAATTTTCACGGCTCAGACTGCTGCACAACGGCGAGATGAATAGATCTCTCAGTAACCCGTTATATACGTACACCGTTGCATGCTGGCCTCTAAGCAGACATGCCAAGAATAAACAAAAAACAGACACCTAGGATACTCATGCTCTTAAGCAGTTATGAATACGCTTTCCGACTTCACTTGTTCCGTCGGAATGCTTCAATATCTCGCTAACTCGAACTAAAGGCAGTTTCCTCTAGATTTGCTTCACTATATTACAGTAATTTAACTCCGGATAACTCAAACTCGGATAACTTGAACTTTTCACTAACTCGAACACGGATTATAATTCCCTTGAGGAAATGAGGCCCTGTTAGGGTTTTAGGATTATGGATTATTAGGGGTTTTCAGACGGGATACGGATTATTGGCAACTACATAAAAAGATTACGGATTATTTGGGTTGGATTTTATAGGATTACGGATTATGATCACATCGATGACTTACGGATATTTGCGTTTACAAAATAAGGATTACGGATTATTCAGACCCCCCTAACAGGGCCTCGATAATATGCCATTAATATTTTAATAGCCCACTGTCGATACATGCTTCACTTGCCACGCACAAGGCTTCAGGGTAAATTAAAATCATTTTTTTCTCAGATAATACCCGGGATACATTTATTTTACACCGGAGCCTCATATATTGAAACATTTTGTGCGTGACAAGTGAGGCCTATTTACCTCCGCTAACTCGAAGTCATCGTACAGCCATATTTTGATGAAATGCAATGCCAGATCAAGTTTTGAAATCGCTGTAATATGAATCAAGGTAAAGTAAATACGCGTTAGTGATAGGTTTATTCATTATTGATGTCCACATTCCTTGCTCTTCAATCCTCTTGATCCTCTGTGTTCTTGCGCAGTTCCGTTAATTTTTAATATGAAGTTTGGACCCACATTCAATAACTCAAACTCCCGATAGCTCGAACTGTTTTTCGTTTCGGCTCGAGTTATCGGGATTCTACTGTAGTTTCCAAACTTGATATTTTCTCTCATTAGCATGGTTTCCAGATTTGATGCTTACACTAGTAGCCTACAACTTTATATAAACATTCATGAATACTCATGGCCATGACCCTAAATGACTCCCACCCCTCCCCCTCTCATGTCTCTCAACAGCGTGGTTTCCATATTTGATGTTTACTGCAGCGTTCACTTTAGCATGGTCATTCATGTAACATGACTCTAGACGATTAAAAGTGATAATCCTCCACATAGCTCGCAAATTCATCAAAAACAGCTTTAGTCTGAACATAACAGTGATCGGATTTATTAAAGTCCCGCACAATAACAACTTGGGTTTTCATACCACAAATGAGCCAAGAGCTTCTAGGATTATAAATGTTGCATAGCTGTAACCGTATTATATTAGGCATATAAATGACGCTGTATCCCTCTGGGTTTTAAAATCTCATCGATTGATAACGCCTACTCAAGAGCTAAAAGAGCTCATTGAAATTAACCACTTGAGTTGAAGTCCATGGCTATACTACTTTACAAAAAAACTCTAAAGCATCGGGAACTCAATAAAGGTAAAAACCTATATTTCTATACTTCCATTCCGAAAACGAAACATTCCTTAAAAATTAAGCAAAATGTTTTTATCTCGTGGCGTACTGTACTGTAGGTTTTGCCTTCGTTTAGCATTCTGGGTTGGTTCTTTAATCGATGTTCTTCGTTTCAGATTGTGTGGACGTTTTACTGACCAAGCGATAATGGCTCTGGTCATCTGTTTGGGGATTTTGCTTGTGCTTTGGATACCCATAGCAGGTACTGTAAAAGTATAGTTTTATAACACCGACGGGGAATTGGTAACACTGTCGTGTCTTTTATACGCTTTTCGTGCGTGTGGTGAACTGTTATTAGCTGGCTCATAAACCGTAGAGGAAATCCACAGAATCCACAGCAAAAAAAAAACCTACAAGAGATTACCTTACATAGAGTTGTTGAGATAAATTAAGGTCTCAATACCCTGTCGTAGCCCGGGAGTGGACTTGAACCAAAATGACTGAGTTACGTACACGACAGAATAATCTCAGTAAGAAACCATACTGATACATGTACACAACTGCTATGCAAAACTATCAATATATGAACAATAATTGTCACAAACCAATACCGAAAATAGTGAAATCGATTTATTAAATTGACCTGCGATCAGAGTCTGATCGCACGATCAGACTCTGATCGCACGTTAGATTACAATAGTCTGTGCAGCCATGTGGTAGTTGGTGGACAAATTTTTAACATCTTTCAGAGGCCAAAATGAGCTTAACTACAAAAGAATATAGTATACGTATTTGTCGATTTTCATTGAGACAGGTGTACGCCATGCTATTTTTATTCTTTGTATTCGTCCAGGTATTTATATAACAACCTACATTTAACCCATAACGCGTGCTCTGATTGGATAAAAAACATGTTTATATAAGAAAATACATAACATGGAACTTACTAGTTAAGCTTTAAAACTCACTGTTTCCTATCGGCTCCTGAGTTTCAATTTATTCATGTGGAATTCCCAACATTCTGCATGTTTATTTCGCCATTTACTGAATTCTCTTTGTTGATAGCGCTTGCCGGCTGTGCAAGTACTTGCTTCAAGAGAGAAGGCAAAGTCTTACACAGACAAGCCGCGTATTAAAATACACACTGAGAACAGACAAACAAACTTTAAAACATGCTGATATGTATGGGCGACAATAGCAACCGCAAATAGGAAACTAAACAAAATTTACAGCGTTTACACACAATTAATGATGTTGTTATTTAATTTTCTTAGGGCAGTTTCAGACCGCGTACTTTTCATTCGTCGAATCTAATGCTAATGTCAGTAATGAGCTAAATCTATTGTTATGGCTCATTAGCAATGAGCTAAATCTATTGTTATGGCTCATTAGCAATGAGCTAAATATATTGTTATGGATCATGAGCAATGCGCCAAATCTATTGTTATGGCCATTAGCATGAGCTAAATCTATTGTTATGGCTCATTAATCTATTGTTATGGCTCATTAGCATGAGCTAAATCTATTGTTATCGCTCATTAATCTATTGTTATGGCTCATTAGCATGAGCTAAATCTATTGTTATGGCTCATTAATCTATTGTTATGGCTCATTAGCATGAGCTAAATCTATTGTTATCGCTCATTAATCTATTGTTATGGCTCATTAGCATGATCTAAATATATTATTATGGCTCATTAATCTATTGTTATTGCTCATTAGCATCAGCTAAATCTATTGTTATCGCTCATTAATCTATTGTTATGGCTCATTAGCATGAGCTAAATATATTATTATGGCTCATTAATCTATTGTTATGGCTCATTAGCATGAGCTAAATCTATTGTTATCGCTCATTAATCTATTGTTATGGCTCATTAGCATGAGCTAAATCTATTGTTATGGCTCATTAATCTATTGTTATGGCTCATTAGCATGAGCTAAATCTATTGTTATCGCTCATTAATCTATTGTTATGGCTCATTAGCATGATCTAAATATATTATTATGGCTCATTAATCTATTGTTATGGCTCATTAGCATGAGCTAAATCTATTGTTATCGCTCATTAATCTATTGTTATGGCTCATTAGCATGAGCTAAATATATTATTATGGCTCATTAATCTATTGTTATGGCTCATTAGCATGAGCTAAATCTATTGTTATCGCTCATTAATCTATTGTTATGGCTCATTAGCATGAGCTAAATCTATTGTTATGGCTCATTAATCTATTGTTATGGCTCATTAGCATGAGCTAAATCTATTGTTATCGCTCATTAATCTATTGTTATGGCTCATTAGCATGATCTAAATCTATTGCTATGGCTCATTAGCATGAGCTAAATCTATTGTTATGGCTCATTAATCTATTGTTATGGCTCATTAGCATGACCTAAATCTATTGTTATGGCTTATTAGCATTGAGTTCGGCGTATGAAGGGTTCACCGTTTGAAAGACTCTTCACGTTATTCAGAATATTTCAATAGACCCATGCATGTAAAAAGTACGATAAAATCCATTGTTCTGCGGCATAGAGCCGCCCTCACATGAGATTTGTCTGTGTTTTAGACTACGAAAACACTGGGTGATAATTATGAATATTCTGAAATAAAAGTAGTAAAACGTCTTAGTTTCATTCCATTTTTATGTACAAAATAATTATCTTCCAACCAATAGGAACAGCCAAAAACAATAGCTACGAAACAGGCACGATTGATAAGGTTCCGAATTTACGATTTGCTTTATAAACGACATTTGGAACCGCAGTGCAAATCGTAGTTTGAAATAATAGTTTGAAAAATTGGAGGAAATTAAACGTCTTCCTAACCTTTAGGGCGATTTTCATGTTTCAACCAATCAGATCAAGAATTTTCACAATACAAAATTAACAGCTTGCTCCATCTGAATGCCGATCACGAGCTCAATGCATTGGTTATTGAAGTCAGTATATCAGCACGTGACTGTTCCCAGTAAAGCCTTTCCCATGGGATCATCAGCTCAATTCATTGGTTATTGAAGTGATATATCAGTACGTGACTGTTTCCAGTAAAGCCTTTCCCATGGGATCACGAGCTCAATTCATTGGTTATTGAAGTGATATATCAGTACGTGACTGTTTCCAATAAAGCCTTTCTCATGAGATCATGAACACAATACTCCAGTTTCGTATTCGAAAATTACCGCTGAATGCAATGACTACAGACGCATGTACTCAGGCTTAGCCTCATTCTGAAGTTAAACATTCATAAATACCAGCAAGAAGGTGGGCTATTCACAACTCTGTGTATTGTTGTAGTTTCGCATTTTGCACCCTCTCGCTGGTATTTAAGAATGTTTAACTTCAGAATGAGGCTAAGCCTGAGTACATGCGTCTGTAGTCATTGCATTCAGCGGTAATTTTCGAATACGAAACTGGACTATTCATTGATTACATATCAGCACGTGACTGTTTCCTGCAAAATATATATTCTTTGGATGGCCTTATTTCTCGCACGAAGACATTTAACTAATGTACGATAGTTTCCCGTGGTATGTCCTCTTATCTGCCACGTTTGGCGTCATCGCATGGTCAGTATTGTTGTGGATTTCACGAGGCACCAGCCGTTTTTTTACAACAACAAACGAGAAATAGTCAAGCGAAATAGCCTTGAAAACGATGGAAATTGTGAGAGAAACGCTAATTAAGTGATTCTAGCGCGTATTATCACGTAATCCGTGGCGCTAACAATGACGCAATAAGCCAATCAGAACACGAGAAACTGAGCAGTTGTGGTTAAACTCGCATCATTTGTGGCGGCTGAACCCACCGAATAAAATAGCTTTCGATTAAAACGTGTCAGGTTTGCTGCATTTGAATTTGGAGTTTAATTTGATTCTGCTACTCATGCTGTTTTTCAGGATTATCGTAAGTTATACTTAGAATACTATAAAAATGGAAACTAATAGGTAAGGTCATAAGTCAAAACTGTTTAACAGATAAGCACGAAAGATCAGCACGAAACGTTGTGTAATACGGCTGGGTATTTTTACGAGTCAGTTTTACTTTTTCGATTATTTATTATACGACGACTAGCATGAAAACAGTGTTTATTTTCGCTTACTTTAGAGCTCTGTTTGAATTTGCAGAACTATCTTGAGAGCAGAAACTATCAACCTTTTTGAAAGCCAATTGTCGGGGACGGGGGCGCTCGCGCTGATGAAAAACTGTTTTCGCGCGATAAAAGCTGATTGGCTATTACTAACAGCCTCATTTTGATTGGCTCGCGTACTCATAAAACCGTTTAAGTGTTGAATAAATCTGTGCAAACCTCTCTCGTATAATAATATGTGCCGCCCCAAAGGGTATGGTTTTCGAGCTGTTTAGTCTGAAATAGGTCATTCAATAAATTTTCCCTTTTTAGTCTGGAATACATGTTCATTAATTTATCTTAGTTTCCCTTGTTATTTTGGCATTGATCTTCAAAATGAATCAAGAGAACAAACAAACCATGAAGAACATTGTAATTGGAATAGATAACGCGCCGGATTAAAGGCAGCTTGAAGTGGTGCATTGCGCGGGTAAAGATTTTCGAGGTCAGGTCTGAAAAGGGTATGGAAAATGATATATGTTGGTCTGAAATATGGTACGGCACACTCCAAGAAATCAAGCTTGGTGAATCAATAAGCAGTACGCAACTATTGTCGGTTTCCTTTATATTATTCGAGACCTTGAAGCAAAATGGCGCCGGTACTCAATTACCGTCAGGGTCGGTTGGTGACGGGAAGTGAGGGGGGCAAGCGGTGCATGTCGCCATGTAGAAATCTTTCGGCTCTGTGTAGTGGCAGTTGTTGTATCTCTTACACCGCGGGGGATGTCGGGAAGGACAGCCCCATGGTGGGAAACTCTTGGCTGCTTTTACATCTTTAGGATCCATCATCCATGCAATGACCTGTGACGCTGTAAGAATCCACACATCTTCCATCTCATTCAGCTCGTTCAGGAACTTCCTCATCGCTTCCATGTGCCCCGTGCCTTGTTGGAACCATGCTGAGTGAGCGTGCATACCAAATGGTGCTCTGTTCGTACCGTAATGGTAATGGAAATTCCGCTTCAGGATCTCGTACCACGCGCTGGCATTCCCCGCGGGATCACAACCATCCATCATTGACCCGCAGACTGACCCATCTGCGTTCATTAGGTCTATGTTTGGTACCACCCATAGCCCAGGGTAGGACATGACGGGACACACACCCACGGGGCAGTCTTGGGTGGAGAGATAGTCCAGAGTGTAGGGGTACATGGGTGGGTTGTAGTACTTGCCAGTTGGCCAAGACAGGTCGTAGGTAAAGTTATTTAGGTACAGCGCCTTGTACATGTTCTCTGCAATCTCAAGGTAAGGCGCACGGAAGCCGGAAACTGCACTGATGTTGACGCCTGCGAACCTATTGGTCAATACCAAAAAATAGGAAGCTAAATATAAGACATGTTTACATAAAGGGAGGTTGACCCTGCCACTAGGGCTATCTTAATTGTACTGTAATCCCTTGACACTCTTTTACATATTGACAACAATGCTGCTGCATGGTCCTAACACCAGAGCTATCTTCATTGTATTTTTATCACTACTGGAGACTGTTTTGCATATCGACAACAATGCTGCTTGTCCTAGCACTAGAGCTATCTTCATTGTAGCGAACCTATTGGTCAATACCAAAAAATAGGAAGCTAAATATAAATTAAAAAAATAATAATAATGTCTTTATTTCTCAACCGGTAAAATACGTACCGAGTCTTACAGTCATAATAATACAATAAATATTAGTAATACAATATATCATAATAAGTATAGTAAATGTAACAATTGTCTATAATTAAAGGGCCAAGTTATATCTAAAGATTAATCTATTTACAAACGAGTTCTTGAAGCGAGAGGTGTTTATTTTAGGCCAAAGAGAGGATTGTTTTCTGAGGTTCCTGGAAAGAGGTTTAATTTTAGGCATAAGCTGAGTCAGAGGGTGATTAGAATTATTGCGGACTTTACTGAAAATCTGTCTGTCACACCTCTGGAGTAATTCTCTGATTCGTAAGTGACTAGTAGTGTATTTTCTCTTAAAACATCTGTCTAGAAAACACTGGATGATAGATAAGTCAGGCTCAGAAGAGCCGTATACAGGTAGGCCATAAGTTATCTTAGGTACTATTATAGATTTAAAAAAGTGGTCGCTTTCCGACTGGTTCAACCCTTCTTTTCTTAGGGATCTAAGGATAAAAAGACATTTGTTCGCCTCTTTACGTTTCTTTTTTACATGAGCAGAGAATTTACAGTCCTGCTGGAAGGTAACACCTAGGATTTTAAGTTCAGTGCATTGCGGAATATTTAAGGCATGTTTACATAAAGGGAGGTTGACCCTGGCACTTGGGCTATCTTCATTGTATTGTAATCCCTCGAGACTGTTTTACATATTGACAACAATGCTGCTGGTCCTAGCACTAGGACTATATTCATTGTACTGTAACCACTCGAGACTGTTTTGCATATCGACAACAATGCTGCTGGTCCTAGCACTAGGGCCATCTTCATTGTACTGTAATCCCTTGAGACTGTTTTACATATTGACAACAATGCTGCTGCATGGTCCTAACACCAGAGCTATCTTCATTGTATTTTAATCACTCGAGACTGTTTTGATATCGACAACAATGCTGCGTGTCCTAGCTATAGCACTAGAGTTATCTTCATTGTAGCGTAATCCCTCGAGACTGTAGCACCAGGGCTATCTTCCGATTATATCGTAATCACTCGAGACTGTTTTGCATATCGACAACAATGCTGCTGGTTCTAGCACTAGGGCTATCTTCATTGTATTATAATTACTGATCTTCATCAAAGCCCGTTGTTCTCTCTCTGCACTATATCGCCGAATGCAGTCTGATATAGCCAACATACTGCAATATTATTAATATTAAATTAATAATATTGCAGCCGGATCTGGCTACAATATTAATAATATTGCAACCTGTAGACAGTTCGGGCTGCAATATTAATAATATTACAATGTGCAATATTGAACAGCCCTGCTCACTTCCTTTAATTAAGACAAGACTCAGGGCACTCTCAAACTGTCATTCGTAAGTGCAATGACTCACGTCAGAGCTAAAATACACAAAGCTTTCACTCACTCACTTTATGCCTACACAGACGTCTAACAATTATGGGACCTCATTTTCTGCACTGTCACACCACCTGCGCATGTTAGTGACGCAACTGCATTTTAAATTTCAAGCTCTAAAGGTGTGGAAAGGAAAATAACAACTTGAACGGCCACTGATTAACCTTTATATACAACAAAGTAAGAGGAATACGAGTGGTGCAAACATATACAATACCGCAAATTTTATTGGTTAATACATTTCAACACAATATAAATCGTGGCTCAAATCGTCAATAATGTGCAAGAGAGAGAACACGGAATTTTGACGAGGAACAATAATTATAACGGATAATTACTTCGGCCATCAGCATTATTAGATATATCAGCTGACTGCAATATATCTAATAATGCTGATGGCCGAAGTAATTATCTATTATAGGAACTGAACCTTGACTATACAAAGTTGTATTTAGCCTGAATTTCAGCCGTCTGAGAGTTGTATTCAAGAGAAATAAGTTCTGCTATTTTATTTCTTTGTGGTGTACGTCTAAAAAGAGGAAATAGCCGACTCTGGCGGCTCAATTCAGTGCTTTTTCCCCCATATCGTACGTCATGTCAGTACCAAGGAAAAACAACCATACCTCCAGCACAAAGAAAGCACAATAGTGCGCAATTATGAGTCGTTAGCCAAGAACAACATGACAAAACTAATTTATTCCCCGTATAGTACGTCACAGAGTACATGAATTGAGCCGTCGGTACATAGCAGTGGTTGGGAGGAAGATTTGCAGAGTTTCTTTCCTTTGACGCAAAACACAGTACTGAAATGAAGTTTGGTATGAGTATTTTCATGTTGAGATTTACTCATTGATCTAAAGTTGATTTTAGACTTCAGTTCTCCTTTAAGTAATTACTCGAGACTGTATTCATATCGACAATAATGCTACTGGTCCTAGCACTAGAGCTATCTTCATTGTATTGTTATCCCTCGAGACTGTAGCACTCCCGGGGGGAGGGGGTACTCCCATATAAAAAAATAAAAGCTATACGGGTACGCCGAGTGCCGCTCGACAAGGTATGGTTTTTGACAATTCTTAGTCTGGACCAGGGTATATAAATATGTTTTGGTCTGGAACAGGGTATCAAAATTATAAGTCTGGAACAGGGAAGATGTTGTATATCAGCTGAAGGTGGTTCATATGGACCAGGTAGTTTCCGATCATCAATATCCGGGATGCATGGTCCAAAGGATTAAGCAGCTTCAAGTGTGATTATGAATGTAGTCCTGGTCACATAGATCTCGTACAACATATAGCAACATAGTCTCTTGTTTTTATATTTTGCCTGGAACAGGGTATGTTTTCATTGTTTCTAGTCTGGAACAGGGTACCTTTTTTGCCATTTTATCTGGAACAGCGGCACACCCCCATCCTAATTTTTAGGGAGTACCACCCCAATCCCCCCTTCCCGGGGATAGAACGAGGGCTATCTTCGTTGTATCGTATCGCTCGAGACCGTAAAGCAATGAGGGTTGTCTTCATTGTATTGTAATCATGAGCACTCGAGACTGTTTTGCATACTGATTTACAACAATGCTAGCTGCTAGCCGACTAGTGTCAACCTCCCTTCATGTAAACAGGCTCTCTCAATAAATCGAACCCCATTCAACTCTGTCAGTCAGTGCAAGAGACCAAGTGGATTTAAGATACTGCTTTAAAGAGAACTGGTCAAAGCAACTTGATTCTTTATATTGTCCAATGTGGACCGAAATCAAGATGCTAGAATAAGAGAGCCCCCCCTTTCAGGGTCAACGGTAATAAGCTACTTTTGTTATACCAACCAACATGACCGCATGATTTTGTGATTTTATTCCCTTAGGAATGATTGCAACCCAAGAATGGTGGGGAACCATTCAAGAGAAAACCTTTAACACAACCTTCTTCCCGGTATAACTTCGATCATCCTCTTTCCCTTTCGCAGGATTAAGAACCTGCCTTTGCAAGTCACAGCACTTCCGGTTTAAGAAAATATATTTGTTATACCTACGCTCTGAACTAAAACTTATGGAATATTTCTAAAATACAACTCACTTGTGCAGGATTTCCCTTTCCCCATTTATCTCATTCTTCCACTCCGTGTAAGTAGCGTATTCCCAGTAACTGTTGGGTAACTGATGAGTGACAGTGTGGTCTGCTAACTCGTGGCCCTGGTAGTACAAAGTTTCCGCCAGAAAGTAACTAGTGTAGTTATGATATATAAAAAATGTTCCAACACCCGGACAGCCGTTGGGATTTTTCAAGCCATCGAAGGCCTCCTGATATTGTGGGTAATTTACCACACTGAGACCGTCGTCAAAAGTCACCATAACTATCTGCGGTGTGTTCTTGGGCTCGAGTCCTCCGGGAGGCGTAAAGTTGTTGCTACAGCGACATTGTGGAGGTAGACATTGTCTAGCATCGCATGGCTCTGCTTTTCGAAACCGAGTGTTACCAAACGTACCAAGGAGAAAGCACAAAAGTATGGAACCCTGAATAATGTAGAAATCCATCCGACAGACAGCTGTTGGGAGCTTCAAATGCAGAGAGAAGATCACTTCCGCTTTCTGTTTCGTCAGTAGTGTACGCCTGCGCATAAGCACCTCAGTGGAACCGGAAGTGATATTGCTTGCACGCTTATGCCGTTATGTTCTATTTATTTAGTCGTGTGAAATATAAATCCTCGTTAACTGATATAAACTTCTCGACATGTGAATAAATATTCCTACCACGTGATAAAAAATGGTGAAAAAGGCTCCGATAACATGTCGTGCTATTTCACTTTCATTTATATTCAAGAGACCCAGAACCTCGACCTCCATTCACTCGGTTGTTATAATATCCATTATTCGTGTCTTCATGCTTGAGTCTTTTGCTAGAGGTACTTAAAAATATTGCACGTACGCCGTCTTGAATCTTATTAGAATGACGTCGGGACTTTTGAAAAATTACTGCCAGTGTTAGGAGAAAATCGCAGAGTCCAACCTATGGACCTTCCCAAATCGTGATTTAAATTGTAGGGGAAACTTTAGCGAACGCCAAAGGTGCGAGCCTCTAGGGGGGTCTGCATGCCCCCAGTAAAGTTTTGAAATCTGGAGACCCTGAAACACCATTTCCAGCACTCTCAGATGTCGAATATTTCTGTCAAAAAGGCTCGGTAAATTGATCGTCATTTTAGGCTAAAACGTTATTGCAATAACATTTTCGTAATTCCTCAGACATATTCACCTTTGTGTATTCCTGGCCTTTGTGCATTCCTGGCCGTTGAGTGCTCCTGTTCTTACGCGAACCATTACTTAAGTTTCTATGAATCAACTATGTGATTAATAAAAAACTACCACTTTATAAACTAATTGAGATTTTGAGACGCCGATACCGAATTATATTGCCGGCCAGTTGGGAGAAAATATATTCCGTATTGGGCGGAGTCGGCGTCTCAAAATCGCAATTAGTTTTGTATCACGATTCAACAATTAAGTCGTCAATTGTTAAAAGAAAGAAGACAGTAAAAATATGGAACTCACTAGATAATGAACTGAAATTAAGTAAAGACGTTTTAAGTTTCAAGCAAAAGCTGAAGAGCAAATTATATCAAACTCAAAATAGGTTAAATTAATAGATGTAATTCAAATTATCATGTACACTGTAGTTGTATTGTATTTGTATTTTGTCTTTGAAAAGCCTTTTTAAGGAAAGATAAATAAAGTATGAAGTATGAAGCATGAAGCACCAAACTTATGCTGATCGTAATTTCAATTCTCAAAAGGCGCCTAGTATATCTATGGCAACGGTTTCACGGCTTGAGTGGAAAAAACTTTCGCGACGTGTTTTGAAATCTCTTCAAAAATTGTGAAAATTGTACTTTTAGCGGATAAGAGTGTTAGATTTCTGACCGAAACTACAATGCCAACCTTACCTTTAGGATTGAATAATTCTTATCTTGTAATTTACAGTGTTTTGAAGGTGAAATTGTAGAAATCTTGCTGTTGAACAAACGACTTTTGCATGAACTTGACCTGGAACCCATGTAACTGCAAGCGCTCGCGCAAGAGCCAATCAGAGGCTGGTATTCTGAGACGCCAATACCATGTCATATTGGCGTCTCAAAAGTAAACAAAAAGATCAGTGAATCGTGATACAACTTATGTATGTTCTGATAATATCATTGCAATTATGTAATAAAATAAAACTTGTATCTTACACAGTATAAAATGGCTCCTGCAGTAACACACGAAAGGGAAAGAGAGAAGAGCCGAAAGTGTAACATCTGCAGTGATAAAGAAATGGATGATGCAAACATTACCTTTTAGTATTTTAAACACTAAAAAATAGATCAGTCGGAATTTTCGAAAAATCATTGAAATATAAAAACCTATATTTCTCTTTGTTCGTTCACCCTCGATTAATCCCTTGGATTTTTAAAGCAAACGTAGAGAGTAATAGCCTGTACACCAGGAGGACGGTGGAGCGAAATTTCAAAATTGTCATTGAGCGTATGACCAAACTACAGCACAGACCCCGTAATCCCTAAGAGAGTAATAAAATTAAAACAGCGACGAAGGAGACTAGAGTTTCATTGGCATTGCCAGTCTCTTTGGTAACTTTTTTTAATAAAACAATCCCGTCTATATCATAAATGGTAACTTCAACATGCTAAGTTTCTGCAAATTATATAGGACAGTCCAAAAATAAGTCGCGTGACAAACTAGCTGTGTGACGTCGTTCAAAACGAGATCTGAATGGGGTTAACTGACTACTGACAAACGTGACAAATGGCTAATATTTTAACTGACAACTGACATGTAGACCCGGCCCACATTCAGACCCTCTTCAAGAGATATTCAAGATGGCGTACTTGCAAACATGTCGCTATTTGAGGACCTCTACCAAAGGACTCAATGTGCTTCATATTCGAAAGCTAAGCAGCATGAAGACACGAAAAATGGATGAAAACCGAGTGAAGTCCATGGACGAGGTTCCTGGTCCCTTGAGTATACCTTTCTTCAAATCCGCGTGGTTGATGCCTGTTGAAATGATCAGGACTAGAAAGCCCCTTCAGAAAGTTATCCTCGATCTTCAGCTCGCTCTAGTCGCAAAGTATGGTAGGATAGTGAAACAGGAGCTCCCAGGAATAAATATAGTCGGTGTTGCAGATCCAGAAGCGGCCAGCGCGATATTTCAGAACGAACCAAAGTACCCAAAGCGACTCGATATGCCAGTGTTTGACTACTACAGAGAAACAAGGCAAAAGATCCCAGGGGTATTCTTTGCGGAAGGACAGGAGTGGTACAAACACAGAAGTGTCATCAGCAAGCGTCTTCTACGACCTAAAGAAGTAGCAGACTACATTCCAGTGCTCAATGAAATTGGCACAGATTTCATTTCAAGGTTGACTGCAATTCGGGGATCTAAGGAGTCTGAGTTCGAGAACGAAGTCCGAGAACTCGATAAAGAATTATTCAAGTGGTCGTTCGAATCCGTTGCTCATGTGCTGTTCGAGAAACGATTCGGCTGCTTTGAGGATCCTGTTAACCCAGAAGCCCAAGATTTCATTAAATCGGTTGGTGCATTTCTCGCTGCAAACATAAACGTAGTGCTATTGCCGGCCTGGATTTATAAATACTACGAGACTAAATCTTACAAAGAGTTTGTGCGGCATTATGATAATATGTACCACTGGGCCGAGCTGTTTATTGAGAGGAAACTTAAGGGGCTCGAAGAACAAGAGAAGCTTGGTAATGAGGTCAAAGCCAACGAAGAGAGGGTAGAGTTCTTTAGATTTCTACTCTCAAGTGGAAAAATAACCAAAGATGACATCCTCGCCAGTGTAATTGATTTGCTATTTGCTGGGGTTGACACGACGTCCAACACAATGATATGGGCTCTGTACATGATGGGCAAGAATCCAGAAAAGCAGGCGAAACTTTCTGATGAGATCAGATCTGTACTGAAGCCTGGAGAGCTACCAACCGCAAAGAGCCTGGCAAAGATGCCGTACCTGAAAGCATGGATTAGAGAAACTTTGCGCCTTTACCCCGTCCTTATAAGTTTTGGCCGCATCCTACCTCATGACACTGAAATCCTTGGTTATAATATCCGCGCAGGAACACAAGTTAACCTTTTGACATACTTCATGGGGCGTGATGAGAAATTGTTCAAGGAGGCTGACAAGTTCAAACCTGAGCGCTGGTTAAGGAATGAGAGGCACCAACTAGCGGAAGACATACATCCTTTTTCCTCTATCCCATTTGGGTTTGGGATCAGGATGTGTCTTGGTCGGCGTATTGCCGAGACTGAGTTGCATCTCCTGATAGTTAGGATTGTACAGAAATTTGACGTCCAGTTCCCACATGAGGAGGAGGTTGAGCCGTATTGTAGAGGGCTCACCATTCCGGATCGGCCAGTCAGGGTTAAATTTGTGGACAGACAACAACCATAAAGTTTGTGAAAAACTTTACTAGTACTATTAAATGGAAAATGGGCGTAAAACTTTATTCGTAAATAAATTAAGGATATTACTAAACTGAATTAATACTAAAAATAGAAAATTTCGGTCGTGAAACTCAATTGTACTTTACGCCCGAAATACGTATCAGTGAATTAATCCTAATGCGTGAAACTCAATTTGACTTTACGCCCGAAACATTTATCAGTATATTGAGTGCAGGGGCGTAGCTAGGCATTTTCAAGTTGTACGCACAAGTGCAGTAGCTACCGGTTTTAAGGGCCCCCTCTCGTAAAAAAATTACAAGGCCAAACAGGAAATTTTCGTCTCAAAGTGTACGCACGTGCGTATATGCGTACAGGAAGCTACGTCCCTGGAGTGAATGAATACTAATAAACGGAAAATTTCGGGCGTGAAACTCAAACTAAGATATATATTTTTTTTGTCGGTCCCAAAATGAATATCGCGTAAATGCGGCTATAATAAACGACAACGAAAATAGTCATATTTTGTATTCATCGAACTCCCGAAAGAGCTAGCGAGATGGCCACGACTTTCTCTAGCTACATGACCTCTCGCCGTTATCGTGATTCTCCTTACCGCGTTCGGATCGTAGCAGCCAGTTTCTCTACTTATTTTCGCGACATGAAAGGGACTGTTTTACAGTCTAATATCACAACAAAATGTGGCTATAGAACTCTGAATTCTGGGAACTCACTAATGATTAGAAGTCCGGCTGGAACATTTCGGGCGTGAAAGTCAATTTGACTTTACGCCCGAAATACGTATCAGTTACTAATAAACGGAAAATTTCGGGCGTGAAACTCAATTTGACGTTACGCCAGAAACATTTATCAGTATGTTGTTGAGTGAATTAATACTAATAAACGGAATATTTCGGGCATGAAAGGCAAATGTACTTTACGCCCGAAATACGTATCAGTTCAGTAATAAACGGAAAATTTCGGGCGTGAAACTCAATTGTACTTTACGCCCGAAACATTTATCAGTATATTATTGAGTAAATTAATACTAATAAACTCGGCGAAGCGCCTCGTTGACTATCAGCTCCTAGAAAACTCGGGCCCGTGGTCTAATTGTTAAGTAATGTTCGGGCGTGAAACTCAAACCTGTTCCGAAGAGTAGCACATCAAACGAAAAAAAATCCAAGGCGGACTGAGGGGGAGCTCGGTGGATCACACATTACGGCCAACTACCGCCTCACGTTCTAGGACAATCGTTAATATTTCGGGCTACAGAAAGCCGTACAAAGCTAGGTGCTTGTGACTCACTGAACAGTGCTTTTAAAGCTTGAAATGAGACACTCCTTGTATGGACTCGTTTTAGTGTACCATTCGTGCTCTTAATTGTGCGATACCCTTCGTTAAATTCCCTAGCAAGTCTTTGAAACCAACCGCGCTCGTCGGCGTCACTAATCACGCGATTTAGCAAACTGTTGAAATAGAAGGTACATGAAAACATCAAAGATTTGATTAGTGATTTGATTAGGTTATGGGACGCCAAGTGTAAAAAATTAATATAGCTGTTTTTGTACTGTTTTTTTATGCTATTTAGTAAATCACAATTTAAGTTGCTTTGCAATTTATATATCACAGATAGTGAGCTATGTCAGTAACTTTGCGATTTATAAATCGAAAGGTAAAGAGCTTTTCGAGTTATAAATCGCAAGCAACGTAACTTTGTCATTTTTAAATCGCAAATGTGCGATATGTAAATCGCAAATGCGCGATATGTAAATCGCAAAAATGCGATACGTAAATCGCAAAAGTGCGATATATAAATCGCAATTGTGCCATATAATGTGAGTGTGGGCTCAGCCTGATCAGCGGTATTGCGAAAGAAAGAAGGCACATGGCATGGCTTTGGCGGGAAGTTTTTATGCATATTTCGGGCGCAAAGTACAACTGTCTTTCACGCCCGACATTTTCCGTTTATTAGTAACTGATACGTATTTCGGGCGTAAAGTCAAATTGAGTTTCACGCCCGAAATTTTCCGTTTATTAGTATTAATTCAGTTTAGTAATATCCTTAAAGTTCTTATTTACGAGTAAAGTTTTACGCCCATTTTCCATTTAATAGTACTATGATCAGTGACCCTGATCGTCATGAGAAAACAAACCTTTTTCATAACCTGAAAGACAAGGATAACTCATAGTACTTATAGCTTAGCAGAGCCAGCATACTTTTATATACAAGGTGCTATTTTGATAAAGTTTTTTTAAGAGAAGGGAGGGGTGGAGGGGAAGGAGGAGGAAAGAGGAGGAGAGAGACTGGAAAGGACGTCCTTCCACCTCCCCCCTCCCCCTCCTTTGGAGAGCATGTTCACAGGGTAAAGACAATGCCAGGTAGCGTATGATGTAACTGATGCATGAGTGACAATGTGGTCTGTTAAGTCGTGTCGCTGGTCAGTACAAAGTTTCCGCCAAGAAAGTAACCAGGACAGACAGACAGACGTTTTTATTGGTACTTTGTAAAATACTGTACATCTGTAGTTATCCAATAATAATAATAATACAATACAACACAATAGGCTTTATTTAACGAGGGTAAGCACTTGACAGTAGATAAAACTGATAAATTTGTGGCCCTCAAAACAATAAAAATATTTACAATGTGGATGATAAAAATGTTGACTTGACACTAAGATATGTCTACGCCTAAAAATCGAGAAATTATGTTATTATTTCAGACAGATCGACTTAATGATAAGATAAAATTGTAAGAATAAAATTGTAAAGTTGCTTTCTGGTGAGTTAAAAGATGTTTGCGGAGATTAAAACTATTTACAGATGAACTCTTCCTGATTTCGGTGTCAATGGAATTCCAGTCCTTTATAGTTCTTACTGTGAATGTTCTTCCTCCCTCTGTAATACGTTTGAAAGGAGGGCATGATAAGTTCAACTTTGAAAAACGGGTATTTCTAAGCTGGTGTGGAGTCATTTATGTTTGTACGTTTGTAGGCTAAAGTATTTCTTCTAATTAGTGATTCATTCGAGAATGGCAGCCAATTCAAATTATTACACTCGTTCTCAATAACACGTGCAGGTTCGAAACGAAACTCCTGACTTCGAAGTCGTTTCTGGTGGATGTCAATCAAACGGTTTCCATGGAGTTTGAAGTGAACCGTTGTGTGAGTAAATTCGGGAAACTAGCATTTTATGAACATGGCAGTCTTTCCCAAAGTCGCTTAGATCGGTTTGTGTATAAGATCAAAATAGGGAAATCGCATAAACTTTGTGTGAGCGAGCGGTTTGTGTATAAGAAATCTGATTGTTTATATAGCTTCAAAGGTCTTGGAAAAAGAATTATAGTTATTTTTATTCATCCAGTTGCAGATATGCTCCTTATAAGAGGTTTTATCGAGCAAACCCTCGAGCTCTACCTCGACGAGCTCCAGGCATGGATACAACATTCGACAGAGCAATTTTTTTTTTAAAAACTCTCAGGATATGGATTATCGGCAATGCTCTCCACTCTCAACTGACATTTCGGTGAGGAATTCAAGCAAATAACAATCGTTTTTCGGCTTAGTATCCGCCATAGTTGTATGGCGACGTTTTATTTAGCATGCAGACCAGTGTTGCCATATAAATATAGTTGAGTGACATCCACCAAATTGACGTTTTCCGTTGGAAATTCAATTTCGAACCTGCACGTGTTATTGAGAACGCGTGTAAAAAGAGTAACAGATGAGGCAATTTGATCAGCTTTGAGAATTATCCTGGCAGCTCTTTTTTGGAGTTTTAGAATCCTATTTAAGTTCGAATTCAGTTACTGACAGACCAAATAGCACTTCCAAACATTAGCGTTGGCTTTATGACTCCATTATAATAAATCTCCCTCTGTCTTTGCTTTAAATAAAGGCTTATGTGACGGAGAAGTCCCAGTTGTTTAGATATTTGCTTACAAAGATTGTCTGTGTGGGCCTCATGATCTAGGTTTTTATCAATGATGACTCCAAGGAGTTTTTGTCTGGGCACTGGATCTATTTTGATCAGTGTTATTCAGCTTGACATCCATAACAGTGCTCTCAGGTGCAATCTTCCTCTCAAGCCGTTTTCCCGTTACCAGCATAAAAAAATATAATGTTGGTCTTATCGGTGTTCAGTTAACCCTTTCACTCCCAAGAGTGCCATATGGCACTATTACTGGTTACTTGCTTTGAGGGTTTAAATCTGACTAAGTTCAAAGAGCAATGCCCTGAGATTCCCACACACCTTAATGTATAGACCAATGATCCTATTGAACTGCATTAGGCATATTAAAAATGAATAATTTCATCTAAATCCTCCTTTCTTTGCATAAGTTAACTATAGTTGACATTATTTCATTTCAGAAAAAAAAGACTAAAATAGCACTTTCAAAAATAATTATTTCTCCTCAGATTCTACATTTTCTCTCAAAAATGCATATTTCACATAACATTTAGAGTTTCATGTTTGCACTAACCTCACTTTCTGTCTCCCAACACCTAAACTTGCCCAGAACCAGGCCATTCTGTCCACAAGCACTTCACGGCAAGCTAAATTCATCCATAACGACCGCAAAGCATGCTGAGAAATCCTACCAAACAGCGGCATGGCCCTTCCCCCATCTTCATTCTTCAAAATATAGAAGAAGTCTAAAGCCATTTCGACCTAATAGCTTCATATTGGAATCAATGGCAAGTAAATGTTGTCCAATATTCCAAAGAAGCTATGATAGGTGGCTCCAGACCTCCATTTATAAAGCTCACGCGAAAGTGACAGAAGACGTCCTGGCCCATTCACGAGTGGAAAATGAGGCTCTTTCTCTATCACAATAGCAGGCACAGACTCAGTTCTTCGAGAACTTTTACTGATTCAAGCTCTCATCAGACTTAATGATGTCCTCCAGCACTCTAAAAATGAAAAAAAAATGCATTGAAAAGCCTTAAATTCTGTTTTCCCCCAAACAAACTTCCCTCCAGCTCCGTAGCAATGCGACGTCAACGTATCCAAAATGGCCGACAAAAAACTTTGAGCCCCCAGTATTGTTGGTCAGATGAAAATTCCATGGTAACAATGACTACAGTTTACTTAGGGGGGAGGGTTCTTTGCAGTCTAGAAAGAGCCAAAAATCAGTCAAAACCCCACGGGAGTGAAAGGGTTAATTATCATCCGATTTCGACACGACCATTTATCATGGATGGAACTTTGGACCAATTCACGCTTGCTGTTAGTGTAGTGTCCTCTGCAAATATGCCAATTGTTGAATTGGTGACGTGCAGAGGGATGTCGTTGACGAACAATAGGAATAATATAGGTCCGAGGATGGAGATTGTGGGACGCCATGCTTTATACGGAGGGGGGTTGATTGATGAGAGTCAACGGTAACGAATTGACTCCTGTCCGTGAGGAGCAGAGTCACTAGCTCTGTAAAGCCTTAGTTTTTGTAGAAGGATTTGGTGATCTCACTACGTCGAAGGCTTTTTTGAAATCAATAAATACCATCCCAGTAACCCGATCTTGGTCCATGTCAAATAGTATTTGGTCGGTCAATTTTATAACAAAGCTGATTCAGTGGAGTATATCCTTCACGAAAAGCGGACTGTATTTCGTACAATAGGCTGTTGTAGCACATCAGAGATTTTGCCACGTGTTGCTCGAGGATCTTAGAAAACACCGACAGGACAGATATAGGCCTGTAATTAGTTCCTATCGTCACGTGGTACTGATTTGTGAAGAGGAGTAACTCTGGCAGTTTTAGTGATTATAGACATATTTATAAGTAGCTTAGCCATGGGGTGACAAAAAACAGGGGCCACGAATTTCAGTACTAATTCACGCTAATTCCATCTGGTCCTGTGGCTTTATTTATAGACTGAGTTTATCTATAATTTCGCAGACTTTTGGGTATGTTATATTCAATGTTTTGAAGATACGAAATCTTCAAGTTTTTTTGCTTAAAATTCGCGAACTGGAAGAGTGTCGTTGCCTATCTGTTTGACGATCAGTCAACAAAGATTGAAGTTGTTTAGCATATCAGCCATTGTAAGCTTATCCGTATATGAGATTCCATTGTCTCCTTTGAGCTCAGCTATTTTGTTAGGTGGCTTCTGGGTTCCGTTTAGGGCTTTCAGCGCTTTCCAAATTCCTTTCGTGTTTCCTTTGTTCTTGTCGAATGATTCTTGGAAGAACATGCGTTTGGCTTTCTTGATTAGGTTAGTCACTAAGCACTTTGGGTGTTTGAAATTAGCCCAATCAACCGGCAAGTTGGATTTACGCGCCTTCTTCAGTTCCTTTTCACGGTTTTTGATCGCAGTAACGATGTCATCATTAACCCAGGCTGGCTGTTTAAACTTCTTAACACGACTTTGCTTCAGTGGAATGTGATCATCTGATCCACGATAACTCCAAAGCGGCTAGGACATCATCGACATCTTCGAACAAGAAGGCAGTGTCCCAAGGGGTGTTCTTAAGGTGGACAATAAAGCTATTATGATTCAAATTCTTAAATCCACGATAACTAATGGCTTTGTGACTTGAATCCTTTTTCAGTTTTACATATTTGCGACATATGAAAACTGGCAAATGATCAGAGAGACCAATATCCGGCAATACGATATTCATAATAAATTTTAGACGTGTGGCGTCAACGTGATCGAGGCAAGTTCTGCTCATCATGTTCATACCCTTGAGAGCCTTGATTAAGCGATGTTTTGAATACGATGCTTTCTCTAGGTTATTGATATTAAAATCACCTAATAGATCGTTTCTTGGTTTCTCAGATATATGCTGCTTCGATGTTATTTTCGATTTTCGCATCGGTCAGTTTGTATCCGTAGAGGGAGGGCGGTAGAATGCACCAACCAGAATTGGTCTGTTCGAGTTATGCGGAAGAATAGTTAGCCACATCGACTCCATATCGGTTAGGGTGCAAAAAATAAAAATATTGACAGTGCTAATATCGTATTTGTTGAGTGGGAAAGGCCATCACTTATTATAAAACGGGCTAAACGAGATATTTTAGGAGCTGGGTTGAGTACCACAGATAATAATTTGCTTTGTGACACATTAGTTAAACTTATATTTAGCTTGTTTTTTAGTGATATGAAGAAGTCCTTCCTTAAATCTTCATATTTTCTACATTTGAATAGAAAATGGACTTCGTCCTCAATGCGGCCTGCATTGCATATCTGAGAGCACAACCTTTCCTCGATACTTTTATACGGTCTTGCATATCTTCATTTTTCTATTTCCAAGCAGTGATTACTTATTCTCATCCTTGTTAAGGTTAAAGTGCCTATGAAGCTTATTTTTTTCATTTTAGATATCAATTCTAAACCAAATAAATAGTAGAATGGTAAAATATATTTTGCTTTGAATGCTGTGCCGCTGAGTTAAGGACGTTTTAATATCCAAAATGCTAATTACATGACGTCAGGGGAGGTATCTGCAATCACTTCTTAGTGGTTGTGAATGGGCGTTTCTACTGATATAGGAAAACACATTTCTAACATCATTTTATTTCAACCATGGGTATAACACTGATAATTTAAAATAATTGTTTAATTGTAACAAAAAAAAAATGTATAATAATTGATGCCTCACCTGACGTCATGTAATTAGCATTTTGGATATTAAAACTTCCTTAACTCAGCGGCACAGCATTCAAAGCAAGATATATTGTACCATTGTACTATTCACTTGATGTAGACTTGATATCTAAAATAAAAAAATAAGCTTCATAGGCACTTTAATGTTCTATATTTATATCAGGCATGGCGGAAGCAAACCAGTATTTGGGGGGGGGGGGGGAGGGGGGGAGGTGCTGACCAACGCCCTAGATTTTCAACGGCATGCATGCTTCCCCGGGAAATGTTTGAGATTTGACTCTGAAAAGTTATTTTCTATGTTCTTGAGATTGAAAATCGGCTTGCTTCTTAACCCTTTTTAATCTAAATCCATATGCATATCAAAAGTTACGAATTATTATTTCTCGAACGCTTTCAAACTTATTTCGACGAAACAGTAGAAATGAAAAATTGTGCCTCGGGTAAATCTATATATATATATCATGGACGATTTCAACATTGATCTCCTCAAATCCGAAACCTGTAACTATTTGAAACATTTGGCGCCTCATACTCATACACTAGCTTTTACAGCCTAGACTTAATTAAATGTTGATTGACGGTCGGTTAAATACAATTTTCCAAATGAGACTTGAAACTTTCAGGGTCGCACTTCAACGGGAAAAAAACGGTCATAAATAAAGTTGCTTTACTTTACTTTATTTTACTTTAACATCACGTCACTTTAATAATAATAATAATAATAATAATAATAGTGTACTTATATAGCGCCATATCCATTAAATGCTCTATGGCGCTTTACAATGTTGAAAAATTAAAAACTAAATACAAAGTTCGTTAAAATACATTAAAAACAAAATATATTTTTTTATATACTTTCCAGGATAGGGAAAGGTGTCATTTTATCAACATCTAGGTAAACAAAGTCCTGTGCCGTCATTATTTACCCACTTAAACTTCATTGTGTTTCTATTGAAGGTCTTAGTTTTTTAGGTCGTAGGTCGTAGGTCGTAGGTCGTAGGTCGTAGGTCGTAGGTCGTAGGTCGTAGGTCGTAGGTCGTAAGTCGTAGGTCGTAGGTCGTAGGTCTTAGGTCTTAGGTCTTAGGTCTTAGGTCTTAGGTCTTAGGTCTTAGGTCTTAGGTCTTAGGTCTTAGGTCTTAGGTCGTAGATCGTAGGTCGTAGGTCGTAGATCGTAGGTCGTAGGTCGTAGGTCTTAGGTCTTAGTTTTATAGACACCCGAAATGATTCTGCAATAACAATGGACACTCAATATTTTGTAGGCAGACTTGACCTCACTTGAGTGCTCTGGACTGGAGTGTAGTTTATACACATGGGTATATAGTTCTACACTGGAGTGTAATCACCAACATTAGTCAGTATAGACCGATCTAGCTTGTACATTTGTTGTTCCATTTCAAATCATGTGACAGCTCTCCAGAGGATTCAGTGCTTTGTTTTCCAATTAGAGGAATTTGTACATTTCCTCTTGGGGTACAGAAAAACAAGAAAACATTACTCAAGGGAAACGTCAGGTGACCTGAATTGGGACAACAAATGTACAAGCTAAATCAGTCTGTTGTGGAGCCAACCAGAGATCCATTGGTTCCTAACACAAAGCGAGCTTTACAAATCATGGTCGTACATTAGCATAACAATTGCAATGTTTATCAACACGAAACATCGCTATATCATTCTGTCTTGCTGGGTTTGCAAAAAAAATATTGTGGGATTGTTTTTAGAACAGACAGAACATATGGCAGCAGACTAATGCCCTGACATATACGACGACTGCAAGGCTGACGCTCTCTGTATGTTACCTTGACTACTGCACAGGCATTCACCCTGGGGGGGGGGGGGGGGGGGGGGGACACCCATATAAAAGGGGTAGGGATGCTCGTCGGACATTTTCGATTTGACCCCTAAGAGGTACTAAAATGGGCGTGGCTCAAGCTTATTTTGACCCCTAAAAGATAATAAAAATGTAAATTGATAACAGCTTTTTTGTTTAATTGACACCCGACCCCTAAAAGGTACCGCTTTACATAGAAATGTCTGTGTTTGATGGTGGATACCCTAAGTGGTACCAAACTCCTGATTTTGACCCCTAAAAGGTACGACGAGCATCCATGTACCCCTCACATAAGGGAGTCCCCCCCCCTCAGCGAAACTAATCTCGTCACACACGAGATCGGGATCACAGAGCATGGGATCGGGATCACAGGACATGGGTTCGGGATCAACGTATATTTTATGGAATCGGGATCAATATATCAGAAAATGAAAGGGCTCATTTATTTTTGGCTGGATCACGGATCACAAATTACTGGAAATTTGGGATCAGGAATCAAAGTTCTGGGTAAAAATACGGGATCACTAGAGAAAAAATATACCTCGTTACAACCCTGAGTACAACCACATGATTTCATTACTCCAGAAGGCATATAATTGGGTTAGAAAAGTGGGAGGTATTCTCTAAGTTTCTCACCAACAGTCACACCCCTTTCCCCGTACTATTTTCCCAGCACATTCAGTAGTTTTTAGATTTTGTTAAATATCTAACTTTAATAAGTATCCCAGAGGAGAAAGTTTGGTAACATGTTTTTGCTGGGTTTATTGATTTGTGAAGGCAATAATATGTTATACTGGTAGTACACTTTGTATTATGACCTCTGGTACAGTATATTAGATAATACTTGGGGTTGTACAAATCATAATTCATATTCCACTCGAGCTGGATGATATATGCTATTTAAATCTGTATATCTGAAGTGAACTAAGATATACATGAACAGTGAAAACAATAATTATAACAATTCAACTCTTTCCAGTGTACAATTTTTATTGAACTCTCAGACTTTTAATACTGTACATTAAATTATAGTTCATGTACTGTACAACAAACATAGTGACATTGACAATAAACTTATCAAAGTAATGTTTTTATTTAAACGTGGCATGGAACCTATGTGAATATATTACGTTATTTCAGTTCATTTTCTCATTCGAGAATTCCGAATACAGAACTTCGAATTCAGGGAGACTCATATTGACTTTAAAACACTGTGCTTATAAACTGGCCGACATTAAGCACTTTTGTTTTATAGGAAGTGGAAATTTAGTCGACTTAATCAAGTAATTGAAACGTGGCGACAGATATTAAAAGGCCAAAAAACACTATTTTCAACTACAGCCCGATTTAAGATCAGAACGGGATCCTAATGCAATGCGGAATACATCCCAATATATACGTACACTATTCAATTTCTAGGTAGCAATAAATGTTAAGGATTCATTAGCAACATTTGTACAAGATTCGCTACTCATGTATTAGTTAGTGGTCTTAGTGAGGTCAACCGACTGTAAATTTATGCAAAATATTCAAATTCAAAAGGTCACTTAACTAGAAAATATATAGTCTCAGCCGAAGAAGACAGCCGCAATTTCCGCTCGGTCCCGGAATCCCATCGCGGAACCCCATTTCGGAATATTTACCTTAGAAAGCTGCATATCTAACACACGTAGTCAAAAAGGGGTCATTTTCCTCCCGGAAGCTTCGTAGAAGGGCATAAAGTCAGAGACGGATAATATGTTTTTGGAGGTTTGTGTTTGAGGTGGATGATTGAAAATGTGACGTCACGGCATACGCAACACTCGCTATGACGTAGCTAGCGTCTAATACGCATGCTCACATCTTATTACCCGTAGAGTGGCAACCATGTACAGCTGTTTCGTCCTTGTTTTGATTTGATTTGCATAAAAGGAACTAAAGTTAGAAGAGGAAATAGGTTTTGAATCTCCCGCCAGCTTTTGCCGGAATTTAAGGAATGTAATTGTAATTGATTACCATATAAAGTCAAACTTTAGGGGTATTTACCACTGAAGGCAATAAAGGAAAAACATGTAAAAGACTTTGAAGTTGAACAATTATAATGATTTGTAGTTTTTTCAACTTGGGACTACATCATGATATGGTTAAATATTCTATGGCGTCAGACAGACGTAATATATACGTCACAGCTACATCATTATGACGTCAGGGGAAACTTAATACCCCATGTTGTAAGATCGAAAAACTACAAATACGTTTTCATTTTCGATCCACTTTGTATCCGTCAGATTTTCTTAAACCTGTCAGATCGGTAAATACCCCAAAACTTTGACCATATTTGATAAAACAATGTCACATTTTATAAATTCTTTCGCTTTCGCGGGAAATGTGGAAATCTTCAATTAGCCATTACATTTTTTCCATTTTATCAGATTCAAGTCTGGTTTTCGCTGAACACCTTCACCAAGAGGGTAGAACATACTGAAGACATTTTCGAAATTCAATTTAAAATCATAAATTTTGACGCCAAGATATCAGGTTATAGTGACGTCACATTGTCAATTACTACATCCAAACTACTATGTTTGATATTCCCTTGTCTTGAACTTTCTTTCTACCAAATTTCAAGTTATTTGCATTTTATGGTCTAAAGGTATTGCGTAGAGGGAGGAAAATGGGTCATTTTTTGCCATCGTGACAACATGACCAAAGTATTGACGCGTCTTCTCCGATAACAGTTTGTTCCTCACAATCAAACCGACCACAAACGGCCGTCAATACATCTTCTACAGCATGACCAAATCCTTTCGAAACCTTCGACCTGGGCAACTAAAACAACAAAGACATAAAGGCAAACCAGATCTTCAGACAACCAGCCTAAAATCTAATGTTGAGCGCTGTGCTGGCCATGTTGATCGACTCCCAAGGAAGATAAAAATACCTTTTGTTTTTGCTAATCTAAAGTTGTTGTGAAACTGCACAATACTTCAGGGCGTTAACCTAGAATCAAGTCCATGAAGTGAAATCATCATAAGGCTAATAGACAATGAATACAAGTACATTATGGGATTCATAGTTCTAAGCATTAGAATCATGATATCTACCGTATGAGGAACTCTAAATTCCATAAAGCACGAGTGTTCATTGTCTAACCTTAGCTGAAGATGGTCATGCACTGATCAACAAATTACGTCATCACCACTAAGTGAATCGTGGGGAAATATACCATACATGTGCAAGTTTGAACTGTCTGGCATTAGAAATGAGGGATACGGACATTTACTTAAAATCACGTGAATGATGACGTCATTGCAGTTACGTCATTGCCACTAAGTGATTTGTGCGTGATTGAAGCCACTTAAAAGCCTATACTTATATGCACATATAAATACTAAATGAACTGTGCAGTACTGATTGCGGAAAGGAGCATATGATAAAGTCATTATATAGTAAGTGGTATAGAGCAGATAAAGAAACTCTGCTAGCAGGGAAACTGTGTTCTAGCTAGGAATTCTGCTCAACTATGTGTCAAATAACCCATATATCATTTTCATTAGGGTCAATTTGGTCATGGAATTTTTAAGGAACCCTTAGTTTATTATGGCCCTGTTTGTGATAGAAGTATGCAGCCCATGGTTACAAATATTTTGTGACAATGAGTCACTTCTAAATCTGTTCTGTCAATAGTACACGGTGCAGCCCTAGCAAGAACCTTGTCATGCATAATTTGTTGGCTTCGACCTTATGTTATCATTGAAAAGATTGAATGGTTTACTTGCAGTACAGAATTACTTATAAACACAAAAGGGATACATGTAAATTCAAATGTTTCACAGTATATATAGATGGTTTGCACTCAATCCGCAGAGACTCAAATGACAAAGGGCATGGGGGCCATGTTGGTGTACAGAACAAAAGAAGCTAATGAAGAATCTATTGTTAACTGTACACCAACATGGCGGCTATGACTCTCGCCACAAGTACATGCACCTCCTTACCAGATCATAATTTCTCCAAACAAATATTAATTGTTACTTAAAAAATAAGAGAACGTTTGCAGAGACCACAGAATGGTGCACTTTATAGTTTCAACTCACCACAACGCTAGGAAAACCTCCGATCTTGGCTTAATTCAGTCCAGTATTGAAGGTTTGCAGCACACGATCCTGAGACCCGGCGCCATCTTTGATTCTCAATGTTACCGTATAAAATCACCATCTCCTCGTCGTTCACTGACTGAACTTTTAGCTTATATTCACCCTGGCGAGTAAAGAGTACAACGCGTTCGATCCCTGAGCCTAGGGATGCATTATGAACGTACGCGTGCCATGAGACTCTAGGAGCTTTGTCGTGCATACAGCCACGACTGAACAGTCGATGCTATGCTATTCTGTTCTGCTGAGCTAAGCGAAACGCGCTTAATTTTCGGACTTCTCTCGTTTTCTTTTTTTTACAATGTAGTTGTAGCGGTCAGTTAATTATAAGTCATTTCGGAATATTAACCTTTAACGACAAGACCAAATCCTTTCGAAAGCATCAAAGCGTTTTCTCCGATAACAGTTTGTTGTTCACAGTAAAACTCGAAACCTTGGACGCGTATCATAAACGGAAAATCAAACGTCATTCCGAAAGTCAACGGCGTGCCGTCGATCCACAGAAAAAAAAACGTATAAATGATCTCGCATCTCCCACATCACATAACCCCAATAAATCGTTCTGCGCATGCGTGTATCCACGAGTTAAGAACAATAGGAAAACCATTTCAAAGTCCCGGCATGCATGGCGTACAGTAACTGCACCCTAGCGGATACCGTAGTTTATCCCACTCATACGAAATCTGCTCTATCGATTACTGAGGACGTATTTGATGATTATGTTCTAGCGGCTGCAGTCCCTAGTGCTGAGCAAAGGTTGTTGAGAGATCTGTTGCGTGACTACAGCACCAACGTACGTCCTGTGTTGAACAGAAACCACACGACACGGCTGGTGTTTGGTATGGAATTAGTACAGTTAGTAAACGTGGTAAGTCAATATATACATCAATAGAGATCTTATATAGGTCTCGCTGTTATAGCTATAGAGGCCCTGTTAGGAGTAAATTCCGACAAGCGACACGGCGTTGAAACAGCGACATGAAGACCGAAATGAAAAACGACGAACGTCTGAAATTGCGAGAGCGACAGGGAGAATAGACGAAATTCAGACCGTGACATGCCCACCTTCCGAGACTGCGACAGGCCTAGAGTCGAAACTCAGACAGGGGTCATATGTACCCCCCTAAAAGGGCCTCGCTATATAGGGTGCTGAAGAGAGTAACAAATGGGGTCATATATACCCCCCCCCCCGAAAAGGGCCTCGCTATATAGGGTCCTGAAGGGAGTAACAAATGGGGTCATATATACCCCCCCCCCCCCCTAAAAGGGCCTCGCTATATAGGGTGCTGAAGGGAGTAACAAATGGGGTCATAAAAACTCGGCCATGCACGATACTGATGCGATCATGATCAGCTAGCTATTCACAAGGACGGTAATATTGGTTAACCTTCACCCGGTTAAACTGTACATCATGGAAAAGGTGGAAAAAGAGAAATTTTATCTATGGCAAACAAATGAATCGGCCGGAATAGCGGACAGTTATCCAGAGTGTCAAAAATTAACGGCGGGAAAACCAGGAGGAAGATGTCTTAAAAAATATTCAAAGAGAGAAGCAGCAGAGAAAGAACTTGAAAACATCTTACGATCACTCAAACCCCAAGACGATGATGAGGCAAATGAAGGAAATTCGAACGAAGATCCCGGCACTAAATTAACCAACACAACCGAAGAACCGAAATCCAAAGGCGATGAAATTGACAGCGAAAATAACGGTCACGATAGCCGGTACGAAGAGTTCCTAAACTTTGTCAAAGAACAAAGAGAGTTCAATGAAAAGCTAGAACGGAATATTACCCGGCTGAGCATCGAAATAAGTGAGCAGGCGGTTGAAATCAAAGATATCGAAGTCCAATTCAGAGGGAAAATAATCGAGACGAGAACGTATTGCGACAGAAACATGGAGGAAATACAAGAACAATTTGAAACAAAACTGAAATCTTCAGTAAAAGACCTC
Organism: Actinernus sp. WN-2022; assembly: GCA_030867875.1. Taxonomy (NCBI): domain Eukaryota; kingdom Metazoa; phylum Cnidaria; class Anthozoa; order Actiniaria; family Actinernidae; genus Actinernus; species Actinernus sp. WN-2022. Next base: position 73,035,870 of record JAOWCC010001634.1, on the reverse strand, counting down.
TCAAATGCGAATTCGGGAATCAAAGCAGAAATAAAAAGCATTAAAGGAAAGATCGCAAATCAGGAAGAGCTTATGAAGTCGAAACTGGCAGAGCTGGAGCAACTGCGTGATCACGCAAAAATTCCAACCGTAGATCTGGATGACGACGGGAAAGAAAGTCAGAATTCGAATAACGAACTCTCAGATGATGAAGAAGCCGATACTGTATACAATGTTGAAGTGTCGAACTCGTTCACACTCTCAGATGAAACACGAAGTGTCCCGCGAATAGATCCTCTACCGCACCAGAACACAGAACGAAATGAGGATAGAGGAAGCCCAACAGCAGCACCGAGAAACAAACCTAGCGAAGTCGAAAATAAAACTGGTCAGGGCCCTATTTTAATATTATCGGATTCAATGTTACGAGGTATAATCCAAAGTAAATTCGCACCAAACAGGTACGTGAATAAACAATATATCCCTGGGGGTAGTACTGAGATGGTGAATCATATAAGAGCAATGGAAGATCAAATTCAGTACGAACATATTTTGTTACATACTGGAACAAACGACATCTACAGGATCAGCAATGAAGAAATATGCCAAAATATAGACAACATGATAAGGATCATAGAAGAGAAATGGCCAAATTCCAACGTTACCATATCCGGAATAATACTTCATGCCCGAGATGTGAGAAAAAACAACATCATAATGGATACAAATGACAAAATATTCAATCTATGCCACCCACATGACAACGTTGTTTTTGTAGACAACCGCTCTGTTGTCCTAAATCCCAACGGAACCATTAACGAAGAGGTTTATTTTGATGACCTTCACCTGAACAATAAATCGGGAACCAAAAGACTAGTGGCTAATCTAAAAACAAAAATGGGTTTACGGCGACCGCAACCAAGGGAGTTTCGTAGCCAAAGAGAACAGCGTCAACCGAACAACCGCAGATGGGAAAGAAACAATCAACCAATCAATCAAAACCAGCAACGAAGATGGGCAGAGCCGCACAACGAGTCTAACTACCAACACCAAGGTGATAGAACTTTAAATCAGTATAGAAATAACTCAGGTCCAACTCTAGATCATGCAACTTTTTATCGAGACAGCTATATTCCCGCACAAAATACACAATATAATAATGAACAGAATCCACAAACGTCCGCCGCCATTGGGTACGTAATCGATATACTCGCCAACTGGTTGAAGGAAAATCAGTGAAAATTACCGTCCTCGAAGCGCATAACACTTCTAAAGTTTTACTGTTACTGAGACCTATATATAAAGTATTAATTCTTTCCGAACTATATAATTATATAACTAATGCCTGGATCTCTGCAACTAGGATTTTGGAACATTCACGGCTATAAACATAAAGAATTGGGAAATAAATTGAAACTGAGTGACGTCAAAAACGTCATAAAACGGCATGATATATTTGGAGTTGTAGAGACCCACGCAAGTATAGAATCAGATCTTGAGATTGAAACACTCAAACATTACATAAAAATTCGTGATAAATCTGGTAACAGTAGAAATTATGGTGGCATCGCCCTATATATTAACTACAGAATTAAGGAAGGCGTACAATACATACCAACACAAAATAAGAATATCATTTGGTGCAAATTAGACAGGAATTATTTTCATATCGCAAAGGATATCTATCTGGGAACTGTATACCTCAGTCCCAGTAATTACGAAAGAACTCAAAATCAAGATTATATATCGGACCTAGAAGACGAAATATCATGTTTCTCTGCGAAAGGAGAAGTAGTACTTCAGGGAGATTTTAACGCCCGTACAGGCAATTTACAAGAGTATGTACTATTTGATGATAACAAATTTATTGAAGTCCCGGAAGACTATGAAGTTGATCAACCAAGTAAGAGAAATTCTCAAGACGAAAGTAATATAGATTCAAGAGGAAAAGCCCTTATCGACGTTTGTACAGAAAATAGCCTTAGAATACTAAACGGTAGAGTAATAGGGGATTCAACAGGTAAAAAAACATGTTTTCAGTATAACGGAAGTAGCCTAGTAGATTATGTCATTGCCAACACGAACATTATTCCTTGCATTCGATATCTAGCAGTTAACCCATTGCAGCCTGACATATCTGATCACTGTCAAATTTCATTTGGTATGAAATTAAGCAATTTTACAACACAAAGCAAAACTGACTCCACTAAATTTTGCAAACACAGAAGATTAATGATCAACGAAGAAGCAAAAGACAGAATCCCAGAGATACTTGAATCTGATGAATACAAAAACAAATTCGAAACGTTAAATAACAGCGAAATATATGATAAAAACTCTTTAAGTACTCTAACAAAAAACTTCACAGAAATACTAATAGAAGTATGTGAAAAGGCAGGTATGAAATACCAAGATAGAGACAATGAACTAAAAGAGACAAATGCCAGTTGGTTTGACAAGGACTGTACTATGGAAAAAGAAAATCTTAAGTCTCTCGGGAGAAAGGTTTGTAACGATCCAAACAATGACCAATTAAGGCAACACTTACATGTAAAGAAAAAGCACTTCAGGAAATTATGCAAACAGAAAAAGACACAATCAATCGAATCTCGACTAAAAAACCTAGACCATAAAAATCCAAAGAAACTTTGGAAAGAACTGAAAAATCTGTTTAACTTAAACAAAAAACAGGCCAAAAAATCATTCCCAATTGATATACAAGAATCCTACGAACACTTCAAAAATCAAAACGATAATCGAAAGGACAATGCAGAGCCAGAGGATATAGTTAACGCTCAGATGAACTGTGCGACGGAACAAACAGGAGTTTTAGACTATGAAATAACGGCAAAGGAGGTCGAGAATGCTATTAAAAAACTAAAACATAAAAAGGCAACAGGCATCGATAGCATCCCAAATGAAATCCTAATATGGGGTAAACAAGAACTCATAAAGCCGCTAACATCTCTCTTCAATAAGATCCTTTCTTCGGGAATCTACCCGCAAGAATGGAGCATAGGCCTCATTACTCCCATCCACAAAAAGGGTGACCGATCAGAAATAGAGAACTACAGAGGCATTACGCTTTTATCTGCGCTTAGTAAACTATTCACATCAATTTTAAACCAGAGATTATACGACTACCTAACATATAAAGGAATACTGAAGAAAGAACAATTTGGGTTTAGAAAACGACACTCCACTGTTGATAGCATTTTTGTTTTGAAAGGCCTTATCGATAAGTACGTTAAAAGTAAACCAAACAAGAAAAATAACATGCTTTTTACTTGCTTTGTCGATTTTAAAAAAGCATTTGATAGTATACCAAGGGAAAAGCTGTTCGAGAAAATAAAACAGGCAGGTATTGAAGGTAATTTTTTCTCACTATTACACTCAATGTATTCCGACGATTATTCAGCAGTTAAAATAGATAATGTTATCACAGAAAAGTTTAGATGTTACATTGGAGTCAAACAGGGCTGCATTCTAAGCCCCACCCTCTTTAATCTTTTCCTCAGTGATCTGCCTCAAGTGTTAGACGAATCAGGAGTAAAGGATCCCATATGTATTGCCGGTGGAACTAATATAAGCAACTTACTCTACGCAGACGACTTAGTCCTAGTATCTAAGAATAAACATGATTTACAAAGTCTACTGGAAGGCCTTGAAGGGTATTGCGACACTAACCAATTAACTGTTAATATAGAGAAAACAAAAGCTATTGTTTTTAATAATAACGGAAAACGAATGAACAATTATTGTTTTTATTATAAAAATAACCAATTAGAAAATGTGCGAATGTACAAATATCTCGGACTTACTTTCAGCGCATTCGGCAACTTTAATGTGGCAACACAAGAACTTAAAAAATCAGCACTGAAGGCAATGTTTAAACTAAAAAAAGAAATGGGATCCCACTTTAGATCTGATATTAAACTGACAATCAAACTCTTCGACACTTTGATAAAACCAATCTTGCTCTATGGAAGCGAAATCTGGGGGACCGATAGCAAAAGATCTAACGAAAATGATCCGATAGAAATAGTGCATACAAAATTTTGCAAGTTACTATTAGGAACCAGCAGAACATCAGTCAATAATGGATGTAGAGCAGAGCTTGGTAGATATCCTTTGAGATGTGAATTAACATTCAGAAGTATTAACTATTGGACAAAATTGTTAACCAGGGACGAGCCAATGCTTACAAAAAATATGTATCTCGACAGTATGCAATCAAGCAACCCAGTTTTTTGGAGTTACAAAATTAAGCGAACCGTACAAAGCCTAGGCTATGGTGATATATGGATACTCCAAAATAATACTCCAGATTTTAGGGAATTTCTGAAGAATATAAAGCAACGCCTAAAAGACACAGAACTACAAATTTGGTTAAGTGATATATTTAATGACCAACGACAGAATCCAAACCAGAGTAACAAACTACGAGTTTATCGAACATTCAAAACGAAGTATGAATTCGAAAACTATTTGGATCTTGTCAGAAACATCAAACATAGAATTACGTTCACCAAATTAAGAATAAGCAATCATTGCCTTCAAATTGAAAAAGGAAGACACCTTAAACCTTATCTAAAACCAGAAGAACGAATTTGCCCAACATGCAAACAAGAAATGGAAGACGAAATTCACTTCCTGCTGAGATGCAAAACTTACCAGACAATCAGGCATGATTTCTTTTCCTCCTTAAAAACTCTAACGAAATTAGATAGCAGAAAAATGACAGAAAAAGAACTATTTTCGGTAATCATTGATCCCCCGAGACAAGTCACAACAATAGCAGCAAAATATGTTTATGATTGTATGGACATGCGATCCACCATAATTTCAGCACAAATAATGTAAGCTAATTTAATGATAACTAACTATATATATATTATATTTTTAAGATTACAGAACAATCTATCCGTCATTAACCAACTTTTTAAATTTGTTAGCAGTCATCTGATGTACCAATGTAGTACAAAGAGCTAATGAATAAAGTCTGTCTGTCTGTCTGTCTATATACCCCCCCCCCCTAAAAGGGCCTCGCTATATAGGGTCCTGAAGGGAGTAACAAATGGGGTCATATATACCCCCCCCCCCCCCTAAAAGGGCCTCGCTATATAGGGTCCTGAAGGGAGTAACAAATGGGGTCATATATACCCCCCCCCCCCTAAAAGGGCCTCGCTATATAGGGTGCTGAAGGGAGTAACAAATGGGGTCATATATACCCCCCCCCCCCTAAAAGGGCCTCGCTATATAGGGTCCTGAAGGGAGTAACAAATGGGGTCATATATACCCCCCCTCCCTAAAAGGGCCTCGCTATATAGGGTCCTGAAGGGAGTAACAAATGGGGTCATATATACCCCCCCCCCCCCCTAAAAGGGCCTCGCTATATAGGGTGCTGAAGAGAGTAAAAAATGGGGTCATATATACCCCCCCCCCCCCCTAAAAGGGCCTCGCTATATAGGGTCCTGAAGGGAGTAACAAATCCCTTTTCCCAAATCCCATCCGCAGTAGCAAAAGGGAGTATAGTGCTGGCATAAAGTAGATTGCTCTATCGGCATAAAGTAGAATGATCTATAAACATGTTTAATTTCACATTTCCAGTATTGAGTTTGTTTTTCTCAGCCCCAGTGCTTCGAATACCATTTTCCCATTGAAAAAAATAGGCGAATCCCAGCTCCCATTTTACCCCTTGAGGACCCTCTAACTAATCGAAAGGCCCTTCGCCCCCCCCCCCCCCCCCCCCCCCCCCCTGAGCACCATCTCATTTTTCTAGTGTCTTTCAATTTTCTTTCAGCTTGAAACAGAACAAACGTTATAGAAAAAAAACATTAAAATGTATAACTGCGTATGTCATGAATGTATTCAGAGTGCGTATTGCATCCTGGGATACAGCACTTCATATTGCACTCACAAAATCCCAGCAAAGGAGCCCATAATATCATTGGTAAAAATTCATAAAATCATAAAATTGGAAACTTCCCTGAAATTGTGTTTAGTGAATCTACTGATTAAACACCACTCCAGACGTGTCAGCTGACCTTTCCCATTACTACTTAAACTCCCCTCATAATTTGCATTGGGTTCTTTAAAATTGATTAACGCCAAATGTTGGCCAAGCTGGCTAATATTTTGGGAGGGATAATTTAATTTACTTTAATATTTGTTGTTGGTCTCAATGTGATGTGCAGCCATGTAATGGTGTCAGTGTGATGTGCAGCCGTGTGATGGTCCAGTGTGATGTGCAGCCGTGTGATGGTGTAGTGTGATATTCAGCCGTGTGATGGTGTCAGTGTAATGCGCAGCCATGTGATGGTCCAGTGTGATGCGCAGCCGTGTGATGGTGTCAGTGTGATGTTCAGCCGCGTACTGGTCCCGGTGTGATGTGCAGCCGTGTGATGGTCTCAGTGTAATGTGCAGCCGTGTGATGGTCTCAGTGTGATGTGCAGCCGCGTACTGGTCCCGGTGTGATGTGCAGCCGTGTGATGGTCTCAGTGTGATGTGCAGCCGTGTGATGGTCTCAGTGTGATGTGCAGCCGCGTACTGGTCCCGGTGTGATGTGCAGCCGTGTGATGGTGTCAGTGTGATGTGCAGCCATGTGATGGTGTCAGTGTGATGTGCAGCCGTGTGATGGTCTCAGTGTAATGTGCAGCCGTGTGATGGTCTCAGTGTGATGTGCAGCCGCGTACTGGTCCCGGTGTGATGTGCAGCCGTGTGATGGTGTCAGTGTGATGTGCAGCCATGTGATGGTGTCAGTGTGATGTGCAGCCGTGTGATGGTGTCAGTGTGATGTGCAGCCATGTGATGGTGTCAGTGTGATGTGCAGCCGTGTGATGGGCTCCGTGTGGTGTGCAGTGTGTATGGCTTGTTTACTAAATGGATGATTTTCTATACCCTAGGATGATCGCAACCAGATGATAACAACGAATGTTTGGGTCAGACAGGTAGGAATAGTAAACAACTCGCCTGAGCCTCAGCCTCGCATATTTTCATAGCATGCCACAACCATGGGGAAAAAAACCATTGAAATTCCAATTTACAGCATTTCCCCATGGATTTTCCATGATGATTTTCATGTTATTTCCAAATTTTTGAAAATATGGAATTATGATGGAAATACCAGCCATGGAAAATGCTGTAAATTGGAATTTCTATAACCCATCAAATATTTCTCTCGCGCGTGATTGGTTGAATGCGTCACGTGACCCAATATTTTGTCGTCATTCTACGTCATTTCTACACTCTCACAAAGTCAAAGTTTATATAAATGTTTTATAGCTACCTGTAGATTGTTTTTCATTTGTTGTAGATTTGGGAAAACGAGCTTCTAACTTGGCACCCAGATAATTATCAAGGCGTGAAAGTCATCAGACTCGATCCCAAGCAGGTGTGGACGCCTGATATCGTTCTTTACAACAGGTGACAAATTCTCCAAAATTTCACTCAACTAACGCGACCTATAGAAGATGTTGTCACTGTTTCTCTATCCATGCAATCTGCGCTTTGAAACCAGCTATATTTATAATCAATCATATTAACATTACTACATCACAAAGCTTAATATATTACCACCTAGAGGCAACTCAAAATCAAACCTACCTGAAAACAAACACAGGAAGAGAAGCTAGCAGGGTTTGGTTTATAGTGTCTCGTTAATAGCGTTGTTTATATCTATTTCATGGGTACAGTAAAATCACTCTAAATGTACATGCTGCATGCGCAACACTGCGAGTGTCCACCTCTGAAATTGGTGCGTGCAATATTGCAGGACATATTCCAGCGTGAGCCGGTTTACCCCTTTTCAAAAGGCAATTACCGGCAATGTTATGCGCAATGGTGCAGCGTGTGTAAACGCTATTTCAAAGCAATTACCGACAATGTTGCCGCAATGTTGCAGCGTGCATGTGTCAACCCTATTTGAAAACCATTGCCGGTAACGGGTACGCGCAATGTTGCAGCGTGTGTAAACACTATTTCAAAGCCATTATTGCCGTTAATGTTACACGCAATGTTTTTCATCCATTTCCTTTCATTTAGTGCTGACAATGTGTTCAGCGGCGGTGTGGACAAGTACAGAACGCGTGTCATCATCTTGAGTAGCGGCTCCAGCAGATGGTTCAGCCCAGCCTCTTTTAGAAGCACATGTAAAATAGACGTCACCTATTTTCCTTTCGATCAGCAAAAATGTAACATGAAGTTCGGTTCCTGGACATTCACGGTCACCGAACTGGACGTCATAACCTCCAATGTGCCCACGTTTTCCAGTAAGTACGTCAAGAGTGCCGAATGGGATCTTATGTCAGCATCCACAAAGCGAGGTATACAAAAGTACGCGTGTTGCGAGCAACCTTTCTCAGATATCACGGTTGACATAGTTATCAGACGAAAGCCACTGTTCTATGCATTCAACCTAATAACGCCTTGTATGATTTTGCTGACGATGATACTCCTCGGGTTCTTCCTTCCCCCAGAGTCGGGAGAAAGAATAACACTTAGTATCACAGTGTTGCTAGCAATGGCGGTCTTCTTGCAGCTGGTGGCAGAAACGTTACCGCGCAACTCGGAGAGTATCCCCTTACTCGGGAGATTCTATATAACTATCATGACAGAGATAGCCGTCTCCCTTATGGCCACGTGTTGGGTGTTGAATATCCACCACAGGAACTCAGGGACAACTCTAATAGTCGCAATGCCGAACTGGATCGATGTTCTCATCCTTCATTGGTTGGCAACAGTTTTATGTGTACGCAAACCACCGCGCAAATTTGAATTATTCAAGCACAAGGACCCCGAAAGATGCCACCACGTAAGTAAAAACAAACTAGATGCTGAGAATTTGTATTCGCCACCTCCTACGGTGAATGGCGATGTTCAAATGGAAGAATATTCCGACCCACTTAGGCCTTCCCACGTGGACGCTTCTCAGAAGTTTCGCACGATAACACTTAATGGTGTTCCCAGTGGAAAGACTGTTACATCCATTATTAGAAACAGATCTTTTGAACAGAGCTACGAAAATCACTGTTTAAGGGACTTGCGGGTGCTAACAGATTACACCCGTCTACAGAGGAAAATCGAGCAGAATCAGCAAAAGTGGAAACACGTGGCTATGGTAATGGATCGATTGTTTTTCTGGATCTTCATCGGGACCATATTGGTGTCCACTATGGTGATATTCAAAGAGAAGATACGGCAGGCTTTGGACGGGCCTTAGTGAAGAAGTAAGATGTCTCCCGACACAACACTCAGGTGCATTAATAATAATAATATAATAATCATTTAACAGGAAAGCCTAATCACCCGAAGGTACGGTCCTGTGTAACAAAAGAAATCTAAAGTATGTATATAATATGTTTGCTAAAACATATTAATTACAATGATTAATTATAGTACAACTAGGAGGGTAAGAATAAAAATGCTAAAATCCTTACAATGGCAAAAAGTCAAGAACTCAATAACTTACGTTTAAAAATTAGAAGAGATTGAGATTCTCTTACAATAGAGTCTATATTGTTCCAGTCAATTGCCGCAAATGACGTAGTTGACCTTGGCCCCACCTACGGTGGGCACGTGGCCTACCAATGTCTTGCTTTGATCGAGTGTTGTAGCTATGGAACGTTAAGGCCTGGGTCTCAAAATGGACAACCCAAATCAAGAGGGACAAGTCTATCTCTTTCTCTTTGTAATCTTTTTTCTTAAACCTTTGACAAATATGATATGTCACGACCTTAACAATTACACAGGACAGTTTCCATGGAAACATGGAATTTGACCTTCGAACTCTAATGAAAATAATTGATTTAAAAGCCTCTCGTATTATGGTAAAGTGTTTTCATATGCCGGGGATTTTTATGCGTGTGAATCCGAGATAGTCCATAGTTTATAAGTCAAACGAGGACAACTGAAAACATTATGGGGTAGACTGATTTAGGCTAATGTGAAATTTGATACCCCAGATTTACGACCGTTTAATTATGTTTTTCTCTAGTATCCTCGTTGGAGATATAAACTATGGACTATCTCTGATTCACACACCATAAATATCCCCGGCATATGAAAGCGCTTTACAATAGTGCAGGAGGCTTTCAAATATATTTTTGTTAAGATTAGAGTTCAAAGGTCACATTCCACGTTTTCATGGAAACTGTCATGTGTAATTGTTAAGGTCGTAACATGTTTTTTTTTCCAAAACTAAGTTTAGTATTTAATATCTGGTTAAGCAGATGTTTTCATAGTGTATACCAAATGCTGTGCTCGTTTTCTGGTTGAAGAAATAAACTAAAGGGAAACTCTTTAGAGAAGTATATTGACTCGTAATAATTAATTACATAGTGTATTTGACACTGAATTGAACCAAACTGTCAGAGCCCGCCGCCGAACTGCGCCAAACAAAACAGGAACGTTATATAGATAAGGTAACAGTCTAACCTATTATCGGACAGTTTATTTTGATCGCTTCCAGTCGTATAATGAAGGGGGCTATTGCCAATGTTTTTCTTCCTTCGTGATCTTTAATAGTTGGTACTACGTTTGCATAACCTGATTCCTTTTTAATTTCACTATTCTTCCTGTAAATCGACTTAAGATATCCGTTGTTGACAAACCCAGTATCGGACACATCAACCTAATATCGGACAGTCAATACCTGTTATCGGATACTCGATATTTCTGCTGAGCTTTGTAACCATGGGAAAACCTTTAAAACGTGTTTGGATTGAGCTAGAGTTATTCAGCGACTATTTAGGTCTGTAAAACGTACTTCATTTCGGGCAAGCGTGGCGGGAATAAGCGTTGTTGTAGTCTCATGGCATTTAAATGTTTTATAGCTTCTTCACTGTGCTATAAAGTGTGCCTCGAGTTTTCACATTCTTATCTGATAAACCGTTTCTTTGCGATAACTTACCTTTCCTTTGCCTTTTTCGCTATAGATTTGTTGGTTTACAAGCAATTCCCGTTGGCGCTCGCGCGCCAGTTCGTCATGTTTCATCGACAGGGTGTCCGATAAGCAGTGGAATCAAGATGATAGGATTAGTATCGATATAAAGTGAAGAGTCTCGGACAGGCGTGAAAACCTTTTTGTGTGCCTCCTTTATGGAGATATTTATTTGTTTACATGCGTGCCTGAGAATAGACCCTTCCACGTTTTTTTTGAACTTTTGGTATATACGTATAACAGCAAAACCGTCAATGCTGCTGAAAAGAGCACCTCGAAGTTAGTCAAAATCTCAAATTTGAGAGTTATATCTTGAATATAATATTGGAGCAAAGATACAGGCTCGCAAAATCGGAAAATTTCGGGAAATTTTAAAAACGTTTGTATGGAAATTTCCATACAAACGTCTGTAAAATTTTCCGAGTTTGCGGGTCTATAACTTTGCTCCTATTCAAGATATAACTCTAAAATTTGGTGCTCTTTTCAGCAGTATCGATTTTGCTGTTATAAATACGTATATATCAAAAGTTAAAGGGTCTATTCGTTCTGTCCGATATTAGGTTGTGTTATCTTAATACTGTATCAGCTAAGTTTTCCCTTATCCGAGTCCGAGATGTAGTTTTAGACGGTCGCGTACAGGCTTTGGTATCTTAGCTTCTTCCTAGACAATGGGGTTTCTGAAGGCTGGGAAGGCTCTATACATCACTACTAAAACTTGGCTATGGAGAAGGTGCGTGAAGAGAAACAAAACACGTGCATGAGCTAATTAAAACTATATCAAAGAACTCGCAAACAACTCCACCATTATCTCCGTAATTACATACTTGAAGCGACTCAAGATTGGACATGAGTGAGATAATAAACATTTCGCTAAACCTGCATGCTGGTTTGAATCGTCCGAGATTAAACTCGGTGACCATATATCCCTTTTCATCTGCACCGATTTTGCCCAACATCGAGCAAGACTAATGTTATATCCAGCTAGCTAGCGGCAACTGTTACAACGGCTTGGCATGATTATTAAGTAATAATTCGTGTAAGATCAGAAGTACGGCACCGAACGGCATTCAGATGGAGCAAGGTGTTAATTTGTGAAAATTCTTGATCTGGGCCCGGTTCCTGAAAGCCCGATTATAGCGCTAATCCTGGATTAACTCTCAACAAAACATATTAGTTGTCATGGTAATTAACTCTGGATTAGCGCTAATCTGGCTTTCAGGAACCGGGCCCTGATTGGCTGAAACATGAAAATTGCCCTAAAGGTTAGGAAGACGTTTAACTTCCTCCAATTTTGCAAACTATTAAAACTACGATTTGCACTGCGGTTCCAAATGTCGTTTATAAAGCAAATCGTATGTTCGGAACCTTATCAATCGTGCCTGTTTTTTTAGCTATTGTTTTTGCATGGCTGTTCCTATTGGTTGGAAGAGAATTCGTTCATAAAAATGGAATGAAACTAAGACTTTTTACAACTTTTATTTCAGAATACTCATAATTATCACCCAGTGTTTTCGTAGTCTAAAACACAGATAAATCCCATGTGAGGGAGGCTCAATGCCGCAGAACAATGGATTTTATCGTACTTTTTACACGGATCATTACTTAATACAAGAACAAAAAAACAAATGCATAGAACAACGAAGAATCGAGGTGTTATGGTTGTGACGTCATAACCTCGCTTTCATGTTAGCGGGAAGTTCTCGGGTTGATAAAAAATGGGTTTTGAAGAAAACCCCAAAAATGTTTAGTCGTCACTTTATGCACGTCAAGTACTTTTGATGGGGTTTTTAAAACGATGACTCAAAAATTGTGTCACTTGAACTTTATGATTATAATTATTCTAATTCTAATTTATATTGCGCTTTTTACATAAAATGATCAAAAGTGCATGACAAACTATACAAGATAAAGATATAATATTCTAAGTACTTACTAAGAAGATTGATATTTAAAAAAATACTAAGAACTCCTATAACATTGTATCCTAAAATAGCGAGGCTGTTTCCGTAACGTAAATATATTGTGGAGTCCGTGTAATGCTTTAAAAGTTTTAACATAATAAAGTTTTAAAGTGAATACGAAGTCTGACTGGTAACCAGTGAGGTTCACGCAGTATAGGTGTAATATGTTCATATTTGGGTGTAAAAGTCACCAGTATTGCCGCACTGCATTCTGGACTCTTTGTAACTTGATGATCTCACTTTAAAAAGAAATATATGGACACTATATGAAATATATGAAATATATGTGAAATACAAAACAAACAACAAAATGGATATTTTCACTAAATCTCCCTCATTAACCATGCAAGAGGAAAAATTAGAACTAAATATCGTTTATTTTAATAAAACATGCATGAGGGAAAGTTAGGAGAGCATGCAAGCTGGCGAGGGAATGTTGAAGTACCACGACTGGCCCCGTCGAGGTACTTTAACGTTCTCTCGCCGACTGGCCCCGTTTCTATTTAATTTTATTAAATTTTAGTCTTCTCTTAGTTGTTTTGTGCGATTAAAAATAAAATTGGAGAGTGCGAACATAATTTTTTTTCGTTTCAAAATCAGGCTTAATTGTCAAAATCATGCGACAATTTTTATGCCGTTAAAGATATGCTAATCGCATGCGTGACGTCAGTTGGTTTGCACATTTATATTAACCAAAGTAAAAGCATGGCCCACAGCAAGGCTTCTTTGAGAAAAAATATGACAGATGGCAAGGCCCCTCAAGTAAGACATATTTAGAATGAGAATCAGACAAAAATGCACTGTGTGTTGTATTATTTACGAAGACGAGTATAGATGTGCAAACCACTGACGTCACGCATGTGATTAGCATATTTTAACGGCATAAGAACTGTCACATGATTTTGACAAATAAATACGTATAACTTCGACAAGGAGAAAAATTATGTTCGCGCTCTCCAAATATATTTTTAATTGCACAAAATGACTAAAGGAAGACTAAAATTTAATAAAATAAAATCAAAACGGGATCGATTGTTTTAACTTCATAGGCACTTTATCGTCTGGGTAATACCAGCTGGCAGTTAATTAAATTTGTGACCTCCACTGTAAAATAAACCTGAAGAAGGCTGGTACTGGCCAGCCGAAATATCGTATAAACCTCGACAAGCGTTGTATTTGATCAGCATTGCAGTAGTCTTCGGACACTTTATCATTATAACGATCAGAAACTATGAACAAAGAGCGAAATTTAAAATCTCTTTGCAATGAACATAATTGTATACACCTTTTTCAAATAAGGTTGTCACGGATGAGCGACGAGCGACAAAGGATTGTCATTATAACTAACTATTATAACTATTCATTCACTTCATTTCTTTATTTGCCACAGATATAAGTACCATGATTACATGAATATACGGGGTGGCGAGGGAGCCCAAATAGAAACCATTAGGCTTATGTGATTTTGGGCTACCTCTTTGACAACTGATTGTATTAAAACTAGCGACATCTATGCGGAACGGAATACGGTGTAATTTGAAAATCCATTCGAAGGAACCATCAATATTCTTCTTAAAGCCTTTGATACCACAATCCATTTCGGTCTGGGTATGTCGCTCGTCGTTCAGTGTCGCTCGTCGTTCAGTGTCGCTCGTCGTTCAGTGTCGCTCGTCGTTCAGTGCCGCTCGTCGTTCAGTGTCGCTCGTCGTTCAGTGTCGCTCGTCGTTCAGTGTCGCTCGTCGTTCAGTGTCGCTCGTCGTTCAGTGTCGCTCGTCGTTCAGTGTCGCTCGTCGTTCAGTGTCGCTCGTCGTTCAGTGTCGCTCGTCGTTCAGTGCCGCTCGTCGTTCAGTGTCGCTCGTCGTTCAGTGCCGCTCGTCGTTCAGTGCCGCTCGTCGTTCAGTGCCGCTCGTCGTTCAGTGCCGCTCGTCGTTCAGTGCCGCTCGTCGTTCAGTGCCGCTCGTCGTTCAGTGCCGCTCGTCTGGGACAACCTTTTTTGAAACAGGTGTATTGAGAAGTTAATCAGCATCCAAAATACTCGTTCACAGATCTCCTGTGATTTTTTGTTTAAAATGAGTGAGTTCATGAACAGTACTCGGACCGCTAAATACCAATAAAATTTCACGCGATCTTTGAATAGACACTTCAAATCACGCCCTTTAATTTCCTTTGTAATGCCGATATTTTTGTCCACACGATGAAAGTACTCAGACATGCAGAAGCCCATTAGATTTTGATTATTTTGATTTCGATTATATAAATTCATGGATCTTTAAATAGATTGATAGCGACTAATGTGCTTCAAACCACGCCCATTCCTTTGTAATGCATATATTGTTTTCCATATGCACGTACGATAAATGTACTCAGACATGCAGAAGCCCATGAAACGTAGACTTTTGCTGGTATTTCGTTACGCTTGAGAACGAAGCAGACGAAGTAAGCTGCACGGCCGGTAAGTCACTGTCATATTGGTGTTACTTAAAGTAAGATTCAAGAGGCCTTTTGCAGGAAACAGTCACGTGCTGATATATCACTTCAATATGACCCATGACAAAGGCTTTACCGGATGGTAAACAAACTTCCGAAACGCAGTTTTAGTACGGATCAACAATCGATTGGAGGTGGAAAATAGCATGTACAAACAGGTTTTGCTAATAACACTACAGATCTCATATAAGTGCCTTTAAATAAATCAAGCAATAATTATTTTGCAGTCCAGTACGACCACACGATTGCATTCCTGCAAAGGGCCTGCATTGCCACTGGAAAAAATTAACATTGCTATGCTTGTAGTGTTGCTCAGTTGATCTCCCTGTTCAGTGATTAAATCGTCGTTTTGATAGATATCTTTTTGCTGCTAGTGTCAGGGATTTTGTTTTATATTATGCCGCCTTTTACCTGAAAAACAGTTGTCGTTCTGAGTAGATAAAACACCGATTCGGAAGCATAGAGAGCAGACTGAGTGTTCTGAGTGATAATATATTGAGGCACAGAGAGCAGAAGTGACCTGAGTGATAAAATACCGAGGCGGCACAGACAGCAGAAGTGTACTGAGTGATAAAATACCGAGGCGGCACAGAGAGCAGAAGTGTTCTGAGTGATAAAATACCGAGGCGGCACAGACAGCAAAAGACAGTATTCTGAGTGTAAATACCCTGGTTCCAGAGGTCCTCGCTAGGAGAACGACTAGCTAGGCCGAAACAACGAACGAGACGATCGAGAGATTGAGAAGAGGAACATAGAGCAGAAGTGTTCAGCTGAGTGCGGTATTACCGAAGCACAGAGAACAGAAGTGTAAGTCAACCCAGAATGAGATTAACAGTTACATTGATTATGCTATGCCTTTTTCTGTGTTCCTTTATTCGGTATCTGTTGTAAGTAATTATGACAGAGCTGCGTTAATGAACCGAAAACCGAATAGAATGCTCATTTTATTTGTTATCATTGTAAAACTGTTATATATTATATATATATGCATTGTTCACTTTAATTTGTTAGAGGTAAAGCGCTATTTTTATAATCTTTTAGCATAATATATTTTCTGCTATCTGTTACCGTGGCAAAATCGAGGGTTAGGGAATTCATGTGAATACTGAACTTACTATTATAAGTGTAGCCATTTTAACAATTAAGTTGAATCCTTGCCGTTCCCTTCTGCGATACACTTTTTGCTGTGCAGAGGACATAACTTACGATTAAAGAATCTCTGAATTCCTATTGGGATCTGAAACAACCATAGAGGCTGAAGAAAGTCAGGTACGGCTAATCCACAGATCGAATTGGAATTTAGCGCGTGGAGGGAGGAAAACGGGAGGAAAACGGGAGGAAAACGGGAGGAAAACGGGAGGAAAACGGGAGGAAAACGGGAGGAAAACCCTCTGAGCAAGGGCGAGATACCAACACTGACTCGAATCACGTATGGCGCCGCGTCCAGGAATCGAACCTGGGCCACAGAAGTGAGAGGCGAAGCGCTTGTCCACTGCGCCACCCCAGCTCCCCGCATAACGATCACTATCAATTGTATATGTATTTTGTGTGCAAATAAAAATCTTAAAATAATGCTTTTAGGGGTAGGAGGTGTGAATTTATTCACTGAATTTAAGGGGGCGGGGGGAGAATTATTGTCAAGTTTAGTGATGTGGGAAAGGAAATTGCTGTATTACATTGCTATCGAGTTAATAATTGTATCGTGCCAAAGCGTATGCGCGCAGAGGAGAAACCTTCGCAATCTCGTTCCCAGAGCCGGCGTATCTTATAGTCAGCGTAAAGATATATTGGCGCTGACCATAAGATACGCGGGCTCTGGGAACTAGATTGAAACATTCGTGAAAGACGTCGACCTTCCTCTCGGTTAAAGAAGTAAAAACATAGATTTAAGCACCTCCCTTGTCTGAATCTCAAATCTAAATAAGTAAGTGCATTTTAACCTCACAAGGTGCATGGGGTCTAGGTAGAACGAGACATCGCGCAGAATGATTGACATTTCTGAAATCGCTCTAAAAATAAAATCTTGGTAAAAAAGAGGCGGATCCAGGGGGTTGCAACCACCCCTATGCATGACTCCTGGAGATCACGGTAAATAGCATTTCAGAGTCTAGATATTTTTTTTATTGCAACCACGAAAAGTCTCTTCCTCCTCGAAAACGAAATCAGATAAATCCGGCTGAACTGAAAATTAGGCGTGTTCCGACGTAGTCCGTTTTTATTAAAGTTCGGACATTCAAGTTCCTGCAAATTAAAGTTATTAATTGCTCTTAATTCACCCCTCAGATTACATAAAACTCCTTTACATGTACAAACACATAAACTTTATGTCAACTCGGATTTACAGAGTAGCAAAAGGAGTACTAACATCTCCGAATAATTATTAATAATAATAATACAGAAAAATAATAATAACACAGAAAAATATTAAATATATACATATTTAATATTCCAACTTCGTGCACAATGCAAAATCCAAGCATGTGATTGGCTAATGACAGTAACATCCAAGCATGTGATTGGCTAATGACAGTGACATCCAGGCAGGTGATTGGCTAATGAACAGTGACATCCAAGCTGGTGATTGGCTAATGAAAGTGCTTTATTGGTGACCACAGCACACTGTGCGCTCAGTTGGAATATTAGAAGTTAGAGACTTGTTTATGTTTTATTGAGAAATACAGGCCACAGAAATACGATGAACTCAGAATTTGTTCATACTGCATTCGACCTTGGGCCTCACGCATTGTTCATAACTTTTCTTTCATCGTACAGTCAGCGCGTGCCTGTATTTATCATTCTAAAACTCATGAATATTCAATTTACTTTTTAGTGCGACAGCCAATCTGGTGTGATAGATTATGCCACGTGATGACATCTATAAACGACAATAGAGAACTCTTGATTATCGAACTGGAACACTTACAGAACTCTTGATTATCGAACTGGAACACTTACAGAACTCTTGATTATCGAACTGGAACACTTACAGAACTCTTGGTTATTGAACTGGAACGTTTATAGAACTATTTGTTATTGAACTGGAACACTTATACAACTGGTGACGTAATGTAGTTCTATAAGTGTTCCAGTTCAATAACCTAGAGATTTGTAAGTGTTCCTGTTCAATAACCAAGAGTTTTGCAAGTGTTCTAGTTCAGTAGGCACTTGTCAACCCCGCACTCCCAACTTTTAGCCTTCAAATTTAAAAAGAAATTATGTAATTGAATAAAATCATTCATAATTTGATTTACTAAAAGGACTTTTACCTAGCTATATTATATTTTTACCTTTCGCAATATATTTAGCCAGTAGTTACGTAGTTTTAGTGGTCGGGTATTCTAAAGTTGCGCCTTCATTCGAGTAGATTGCCAGCCCGGAATACACTGGAATATGTTTACACCACTCTAACACTCTAAATTTCTAACTGGAGACCTGAAACAACCATAGGGGCTGATCAAAGTCAGGACCCGGCTAAACCACAGATCGAATTGGAATTTAGCGTGTTGGTTTTTGTGGAGGAAGGAAAACCGAAGAACCCGGAGGGAAATCCTCGGAGCAAGGGCGAGATACCAACAAACTCAACTCACTATGCATGGCGCGTCTGTGAATCGAACCTGGGCCACAGGGATAGGTGATCAGAGGCGAAGCGCTTAACCACTGCGCCACCCCGGCTCCCCACCTCCTTTCATCGCCGAATATTAAGTGCACTAGCTGGAATACTAGATTGAGGCAACTGTTGTTTCTCCTTTGATATTTTTGACTTTCGAAATCGCGCCATCTCTGGTTAGAAGAGACGAATCTCACCCCGCAAACTCTAATGAAATTTGAAATGCAAATTTGTTTTGAGCTAGAAATCATAGATAAATCATTGTTGTCTTAATTAATAATAAAAGTACAAAAGATTATTATTCAGTCAATATTACACTGAACGAGAACACAAGAAGCAATTTTATTATAGAAATGTTACTCTTTTTAAAGTAAATATTGACTTGACTTATATAGAGTTTTGAAGAAGAAAGAAATTGAAATCTAGGAGCGTGCGCGATCGATCACGCAATCCCTACCGCTGTGAAATGGCTTCTTAAATTCTGATTTTTGATTGGTTCAACAAAGGATCAATGAACTGCAATAACAGACACAAAATGATGCGATTTAGCCTGAAATCACTGCTGCTTTCAACCAATCAAATTGCAGGAAACGCCAGTAATTTCAAAATGAATATAATTAAATGCTAAATTTCTCCATTCATACAATATAGATGTAATAATATCTACATGCTACAAATGCAAATACGTCTAAAGCCAGTCGGTACAGTAAGAGTTGGTACGGCCCCGCGCGTGCCCATTTACAAAAGTTACGTGACGTGCGCCGTACATATATATCTCACGTAAGAGGGCCGGGAAAAAAGTCCGTCCCACTCGATTTTATGTTTGTTGTTTTGCCGTTATTTAAACAAACTAAGGGGTCATATGATAAAAAAATTATTGACTGCCCTCGGTCCGTACATCATGACCTAGAGCCAAATATTTCCCGTCCGACCCTCCCACAGTCAATAACTAAAGTACCTAGGATTGCCGATGAGCATTCCTCAAAAGGCCACTGGCAAATAAGCCTTTTAAAGAACTTCTCAAGCATGCATGTTAAGGCCTGGTTCACGGGTCAAATTTCGGGTAAAAACTGTTTTCCTTATTTCAGCACAGCCGAGTATGGTAAGTACGCCAAGTTTCTCACGATAATAGGTATCGCCATTCGTGACTACCTTAAGTGGTTTGTGTGTAGTAAAACGTGGTCTGTCACGTGACTTAGAACACGAAATCAGTAAATCAAAAACGCGGCTCCGAGTTTAAAACAGCTAGGATGATGAGTGGATATGTTAGGTTGAGGTTGAAGCCTTTTACTTAAATCAGCTTAGAAAAGATGACTACAATGTTTCGTTAACGAGTAATTAAGGCGAACAGATGCAAAATAGGTCACGTGACTTTTTGTACCCTTAATATCTCCTTATCTTTACATGATAGTCATGTTTTCTAAGAGTGATCTGAAACTCTGCGGGAGGAGTAATGTTTTAGCGGGGTTACTTTATATTGATATGTTATCGTCGCAGCCACATTTCATTTAAACGATTTTAAATAATTATGACGTCATCGATCACGTGGTACGACAACCATCCACTTAACAAATTTAAGGAAGTTGATATTAGTATTATGCTGTAATTAGATTTTGATTAAACTGTTATTTCTATCAGAAAACATTTTTTAACGTACATCTATTTTCCGTTAAATGAACCAAACCTTAACATGCTTGAGTTGAAATATATTTTAACACATAGAGGACGTCATCTCTTGATTGGAAGCTGACGCAGCTCAACTCAATTTTACACGAGTGAAAATATTCGTCTGGGCACCATGCCAATGGTGCTTTAAATTGAACTAATGCGCATGCTCCGATGCAATAATGTTACACGAAGGTGATCAAACGAACGTAACATGATGCAACATCCCACCCAACAATAGAAATGTTGCGTGTTTTGCACGAAAGTTTGACTAGATTCAAACTTCATGCAACATCATGCAACAGGGTGGTCAAACGGACGCAACATTTTCATGCAACAATGTTGCATGATGTTGCATGAAAATGCTGCGTCCGTTTGACCGGGGCTTAACGTTTATTTGTACCTCTTTCCTGAACTACTAAACCACTCTAGCCGTCTGAGAAAGCAGTAAATAGCAGTGTAATTGTTATTAATTACGATACAGACGCGACATGCATTCAAATATATGGCATGTATATAGTCTTTTCTAGCTCAGCAAGAGTTTCAAAGGTATAGTTTGTTTATTTGGCAGGTGGCAGTCTTTCCAAAGAGCAGTAAGCCTGCAGATTCACTCATTTAGTATTCCTATTGTTATCTAAGTTATTATAATACTACTTTGGTATATAGTATATTTTGCTTTAGTACACGCTAAAAGGCGCCCCTGTGGTACAAATAAAGCATGAGACCCAATGAGTCTAAACCAATAATATTTTGAAAATCAAGGGAAACTTGGCGCAAAAGTTATGTAGTTTGATTTAGATTTAGAAGAATACAACCCTGTGGGATTTTTTTAACGTAAACAGTTAACCAGAAATTCATTAAATAGATACAACTGGTACCTTTTTGGCTAGTTATGTTGATATTTATTTTTTGTTTTTCGCTTTGTACTGGAGACACTGCAGCCAGGCGCATACTAGAAGTTCTGAGTTGAAGCCAACTTGAGCTATAGACAGCCAGGACGCTGGATGTGAACTGAATTTGATGTTCATCAAAGGTAAAGCATAGAACTCAGTTAAATATTTTATTGATGGTTCTATTATTTTTTGCATTTTACTATGAAAAGTAAGATTTAGATTACAGAGCACAATCATTATATCTGTTGAACAACCCCAAATATATTAGAACTGAAAAGTATCAAAATATACACTAAATATGCGGTGGTGAGTAAAGAAACAACATATAAAACAATAATACAATTAAAATGAATAGACACTGGATTAATGTAGGCAAGAACTAAATAAGTTTGGAGACCAAAATTATAGGACATACATTTTGCCAAACGCATGTATGTTTTATTCGCCTTTTTGTAGTATGATTTATACACCCCAGAGAAATAAATGACATAAAATCACTGAGACACAAGACAAAAACAAAGTTTATTTGGAAACCACATTTCAAATACACGGCATACGTTTGGCTAAATTAAACATTTCTTTATTCGCAACCTGCAAACAGTTGTCGGCTCCACTTAAACACTAACATTAGAAAAGAAATATTAAAAGCAAGATGATAATAGTAAAGCATGCATTCACGTTTTCTGGAAATTGTAACAAGATATTATATTCTTTAAAAGGGCTAAATGGTAAATTCGAGCATTAGCGAGCAGGCTGGGCGAGCATCTGTTTGTAGGGCCAGCACGAGCAAATGTATTTTATCACAGCTGCGAACAACGTTATATACAAAAACGAGCACCTTGGGGAAAAGCAAGTACGAGCAATTCGAGAGCACACAATCCTTTTTGCGAGCATTCGATCAAAGGCCTAAAACGACGAGCACTTCCAAATTTTGACTGACCATTCGGTAGCCCTTTTAAATAAGCACTTCAGATCTCGCTCAAGACTTACTACAAGTCGACCTCTTATACTTTTTTTTTATGTCAGGTCAAACATTGTTATCACTAATATCGATTCTATATCAAGTGAATAGTTGAATAGTTGAATATTTCTCAATTTGAGTGTTGCATCCATGAGTTATAGAGGTTTATATTTATAATATATTCAAGCCGGTGACGTAAAACAGGTCTTCATTTATTATACAAAAACATACTGGTAGAGATAAATGACCTTTTGTAAACATCTGTTATATTTGAAGGTTACATCAGTGATTTTACCAAATATTTTGTCAAAATCAGAAGACGGTTTCATTCATAAGGAAAAAGAAATGAAAGTATATTGGAAATAGAAACGGAATAAATAAAATAAAAATAAAACCTCACAAGCGCAACACTCAAATTAAGAAATATTTTACTATTCAACTATTCACTTGATACATAATCGTATTAATGATAAAACATTTGACCTGATATACACTTTAAGACTTGAAATTCGCGACGAAGTTGCTAGGGCAGGCGACTAACAATTACTAGCAAGCGCCAAAAAATAGAAAAGACTCGCGCTCGATTCAGTATTATCTAAACATTTTAAAATAAGTATAAGTTATAAGTAATAGCATGATATTAGGGAAATTAGTGATTAAATTTCCCCGAGAGCTAAGGATTTGTGGAAGTTCCGACGGCGCAGGCAGAGGGACCTTTACCGATTCTACCGACGCTCGAGAGGAAATTGAATGATCCTGGCTTCCCCTGGGGACACGCGTGTTGTTTTGAAAAGAATAACACTAAAATACAATGTAATAATGTGGTTGACTAAATATTCAAAGAGCCTGCATGGAGTTTAATTACGGCACATTTATGGTTTTAAGTACTGCACATGGAAGAAGCGGGTTTGAGAAATGAAGAGAAGAGCTTCTTGAGCAGTAAAATAGGTAGGGTACAGGTTTAACAAGCATTGCGTCAAAACCCGGTGTGCCAAGGGACGGTTCAATGTTCCCTCACCAGCGTGCATTCCCTTCTAATTTTCTCTCTTGCATGTCAATGAGGGAGAATTATAACAAGTATGCATGCTGATGAGGGAATTTAGAGGTTAAATGTCCCTGAACAAACACAGAAAACCGTGTTATTACATAAGTAAAAACAGGATCAGTTTATAAGTTTGCCAAGCCATGGAACTGCATCTTGTAAAATTGTCGGCTTATATATATTACACCTGAAATGCCGAGTCTGAGTTTTGATGTTTCACAACTGTTCCACTGTCGATGAGCGTAATTATTATTTTATCCCTTAGTTCATATTTTGACACGGTTTTCTTTGTTATTCACGATTTCCGATGTAGACCAGTTGAACAATAGGGTACTTGAAAGCACGGGGAGGATTTGATATTCAGCAAGGAAAAGCTGAATTCAAGGTTCAATATATAGTTATTAACCGGGTCAATAACTATATATCGAACTTTGAATTCATAATGAGCTGAATTCAATTCTATTTATCAACCCCGCTTTTCCATCGAGAATATCAAACCACTTCCCGGCTTGTAATAATAAAATTACTTAAACATAAAAACACTATCTAGTGTTATTTGTTAAGAAACATTTAGCAGGTAAAATAACTGCGCAACCAACATAAACCCCTAAAAAGCAATCTATGTTAAGTTGGCCTTTCTTCCTTTACATTCAATTCAACTAAAATTAATGTTACCGATGATTCTAACAAAATGTTGATCTCCCGGCGAATTCCCGGCTCCGCACAACATTCGTAAACGTAACATTAGAAAACGACCTTGAGCTTCAACGTGTTATTCCTATACGGATCCTATAGACCCTTTGCACTTTACATCATAGCCGCCATGTTGGTGTACAGTTAACAATAGATTCTTCGTTAGCTTCTTTTGTTCTGTACACCAACATGGCCGCCGTACCCTTTCTCATTTGAATCTCTGGGGATTGAGTGCAAACCATCTGAGCGAACATTTGCTGAGAGCATGCGACTGTGCACCTTTTATGCACCGCGTTATTGACCAATCAGAATCCAGATATTTGTTGAGTATACCGTATTAGAAGAGGTCGTATTGGTCGTATCAGTCGTATCAGTCGTATTAGTCGCTCCAGGTCGTATCAGTCGCTCCAGCCGGCTGATACGGCTGTGTAATTTTACGAATCATTCACATGTTGGCTCACACAAAATCTCACAATATTTCTCACAACAAGACAATATTTCTTGGCATGCTACCAGCTTTTAAAATAGCTATGTATTAAAGTTATATAATATTTATACGCTGAATGCTGGAGGCAACAGTTTTTATGGCACACTGATACTTGCTACGCCATTGCTTGGAAATTATAGTTCTGGACGACTTTTAAGACAAAATGTTCATAATCTGAAATCAATCGAATGTATCGGTTGAATTCAAAAGCGGTATTAATAACGTACACACTGGCCTTTTTAGCTTTGTAATGTTCTCGACGTTTCGTATTCTTCGGCCTTTTCCAAACTTCTTCAATTTCCCACTCGCAAAAATGCATGAATCGATCCCTGCTGTGCCTTTTCCAATAGCCCATTTCCGCGATATGCTTTACTTGTCACGCACAAAGGTTTCGATACGAGGCTCCGTGCTAAATTAAATTTATTATTTTCTCTGTGAAATTGAATAAATTTAATTTAGCATGGAGCCTCGTATTGAAACCTTTGTGCGTGACAAGTAAAGAATATCGCGGAAGTGGGCTATTCGTGGGCCCTCAGTGACCTGACTAGTTGAGCACGAGAAGCTTCTATCGCTCTTTTCCCGAAACTACCAAACTAACTGGCGCGCCTTACTGAAAATCATGTCGCCTCGATTCTCTATTCAGAACGAGATTCAGATTCGTCTCAAGAAAGTTACATCATCTTTTAATTAAACTAACACCAATCTTCGAAAAGACAACGGATTAACATATCGAAATTTGAGGGATTTAGCTGTGCTAGGAAGCGTGCCATCGTGTTTTCCATACATTCTCTGTAAATGTTCACGCGGAATTTGACTCGTTTTTACAGACAATGTATGGAAAGCTGAAAACACGATAGCACGCTTCCCAGCACAGCTACATCCCTCAAATTTCGATATGTTAATCTTCTACCTGGTATCTTAAGTTTGTATCTGAAGAATATTTCAGAAATTCGATTTTACGAATTTTATTTGGCATCGGATTCCCATCGATTCCCATACAAACACTGTATTTCGCGCCATGTTTGCACCCCTTTCAAAATGTCGGAATTTACCGCGAACTGGTCTATTACGTATCTTTTAAGAGCGGCCCTCTGCTAAGCCGCCGGTCAAAGAAATGATATATATGCCATAGGAATACCCTTTTGTCAAAACCTTGTCAATGTGAACTAAGTTAGTTTAAATACTTCGAACCTTACTACCATCAGGCCTATGGCCCTCGAGTTGTATAGGGCTCAGTGCGTCGGTTCTCGATATGTTCAGTTCTATCTTGTGCAATAAATTTTATGTCTCGGGTTGAATGACAGTTGCTACTCCTACATATGAGCAATATGCAATACTTTGTGATTTTATATAATGACTGCGCTCTAGGAGCCTTGCTGTCATACTTAAAATAGTTTGTAAATATACAGCGAAGTGTTTGGGCTCCGAATGCATGGCTGAAAATGGAATGCGATGAATGAATGCAAAATACGAGATCTTTGTTTCAAACAGTTTTGATAAAAGAAAAGCACTATATGCCATTGACTTGGCACATTTACTGCTGGAAACAAAACCAATGACAAATAACGAAAGTCTAACTTGTGCGCATGTGCCAAGTCAGGCATCAAAGCGAGGCCAGGTTTCCTAGCTTGACACAAGAGACAAAATGTACAATCGATGTACGAAAATAATGCTAAGACATAACAGAACACAACAGTGCGATACGACAGAACTATGACCGACACCAATTTTGCGAGCTTTGGGACAACTGGCCTCGTTCTGGTACCATTGTTACCAGACTTCTTACCGCGCGGGCACGAGATGTACCACGATCCATGGATGTACATAAGGTGACTGAATAAATCATAGAGATGATTGAGGGTATTTCTTGAAATCTTGACCTCAAAGTGCTAACATCCTAGTAACATACTGCATATACAAATGGGGTACAGGGGTGGCGCAGTGGTTAAGCGTTTCGCCTCTCACCTCCGTGACCCCGCGGGTTCGTTCCCCGGACGCGGCGCCATATGTGAGTTGAGTTTGTTGGTATCTCGCCCTTGCTCCGATAGTCTTCCTCCGTGTTCTCCGGTTTTTCTCCCTCCACAAAAACCAACACGCTAAATTCCAGCCCTATGGTTGTTTCAGGTCCCGTTAGAAATTCAGAGACATTTGCTTTTGTTGTGAGGTGATGATCCTGTGTTTCACAGCTGAAAACAAAAGCATATATATGTATACCTTAAGACCGTGCCGTTTCCAAACGCATGTTTTAAGACGATTCAATGTAACTAGGTATCCTCTATTTGCATAATTTGGAAGATTAATCCGCTGTAGAGGGAAGCTAATGCTACCACATGAAAGATAATTGTGTTCAGTTATAGAGCTGTTGCATTTCAAATGGGGAAAAAAACGAAAGCAAGGCTGAGAAAGGCCTCCGTTGTTTTTCTCATACAAATCTCCCTAATTTCAACTTTATTGCTTTTTAAGCTACATCACTCGAATTTAACAAGACACTAACGTTGACATGCATACTCTTTTGGTTTTCTGTACATGTCAGTGGATAAAATATTGAAACAGAAACACACATTTATGAATAATATTAAGGTCTATAAATAAAACAAAGCAAGCAACAACAGATCAGCTCATTACGCCGCTTAGCTAGTGTACGGGTTAGGGTTATACGCGCTGAAAGAACTGAGCCAGTGAAAGACGCAGTCATTATCGACAAAAACTTGAGCTTCGATGAACACATTGAAGTCCTCTGTAAGAAGCTATCCCAAAGAATAGCTGTCCTTAGGAAAATAAGACGGTACCTTCCCATTGAACAGCGCAAAATGTATTACAATGCAATGATAAAGCAGACCATGTTTTATGGGTCAACTGTATGGACCTCTTGTTCAGCCGAGAATATCAACAAAGTTTTTAAATAAGTTACAAAAACGTGCCGCCCGAGTGATCATGGGTGCCGATACGAGGGCAAACAGTGTACAGCTTTTCAAGGAACTAAATTGGATCCCGTTCTATGATGAAGCTAAACTTAATAAATGTACACTAGTTTTTAAGGGCTTTCTTGGAGACTGCCCCTCCTACATGATAGATATGCTGAAGTGTAATGCAGATTGCCATAAAACACCTAGTCGACACGGTCCGACCAACCTAGTTTGTCCCCGCTACACACGTGAAATCTAAGGGGGAAGATCCTTTTCCGTATCAATTTCAAGGATCTGGAACTCCTTGCCGAATTATCTTAAGAAAGAACAATCTATAAACACTTTTAAGAAAGCTCTCTTTCAATACTTTTCACAGTCATATAAGGACATTGAACATTTTAAATCCAAATGTAGTTATTTTTTATAGCTTTAACTACTTTCTTTATATATTTTATATATGCTTTTTATCGCTTTGCTGTGTATGACTACTTCGTTTTTGTAGTTTTATCATATTTTAGAATTTGTAGGAGGGCCACAAGTTATTCAGTGTTGACTGTTAGGTGCCACCCTCGTAAAATATAGTTGATTATTATTATTATTATTATTATTATTATTAAAGGGCTGGCCAAATCTCACCTACAAATATACAAAAAAACTCTGAATTTTTAACGAGACCTGGAACAACCATGGGGGCTGATCCAGGCTAATCCACAGATCGAATTCACACACATTAAACGCTTCATTAAACGCTTCAGGGAACCAATCAGAATGTGTTTTTGCAGACATTATTACCATAACCATGCATCATTAGACATGGACTTCAGGATATGGTCGGCTTTAGTTGTGCCTCACCGTGATGATAATATAAGTAAGAAGCCAATATAGCGTGTTTTCGAAAACAGACACTTAAAAAAAGAGCTATAATTATATGTACTGTGTGAATATTTGTTTTCCCCGCAGTGCGTTGTAGTCGGCGTCTGATAGATCTTTAACAATTTGTTCTACCCCTGAACTTCATTGATATTCATAAGCGCTCACTATAACTATCCAAATCTGTTTTGATTAAAGCTCTGGGAACTATTTAATTGGAGGGATTTCATATGTAATTAAGATGTTTGCATTTAGAAGACTACCTTTGAGGCTATTTATAGTTGTTTTTTTCATGGAGAGTTCGATCAGTTTTATGACATGAGGGACTGTCTCGATATCTCCTGGCTATATTATGGCGATTAACTTTTACAAATCAAGAATTTGGCATTGGGGGAAAAAACTTGACAAGATGCTGATCCTATGGACAACCGACTAAGCGCTACCAAAACTAAACCCGGAACCATTCTACAGCCACAAGAATTGAAGGAAGTTTTCATTTTGTGCTCTTGAAGGTAAAGTTCTTCTCGCTCTTTGTTTACTATCTGTATAATTCAGCGGGCTGTCTTAGCTTTGACATATTGAGCCAATCAGCAATTTCAAACGCGTGGGAAGGTAGCCTCGGGAATAAATAAATAAATCCACGCGTTCTTTATGGACAATCCTCTACAAAGGTTTAACTATGACGTTCGTGTTCAAAATGAAATCTTTTGTTTTGTTCTGCATTTTATTTCAGAAAACTAAAATAAACAGATATTTTCATAACGGAAAGAAAATTGAAATTAAATGAAAGAGGGAAACAAACATTGATCCATCTATCAGCATGAAATGTTTTTGCTCGCTCTGGTATGGGTAACATTCATCTGGGTCGGTTTTCTTGCCTTTTTTCCTCTGCCGATTACGTATATGTACGTATCAAAACCAGAAGGAGATCGTAGAAGAAGGTCACCACAAACATAATAATATTTTTATTGTCATTTTTTCCTGTGATACCTTAGTTCAAATTGTTTATCAGGATTTCAAAACCCTACGTAGAGTAAAGATAGTGATGGACGCGAAAACCAGCTTATCGTGAAAAAAGTCAAGGAGATTTCATCTTCCATAGGTGTTATTTCACAGGCTACAGTTCTTAGTCCTGTTTGATATGAATCAGTGGCTTTCTGAGCAAGCAATAGCCCACTATCGATAATCATATGCATATGCTCCACTTGTCACGCACAAAGGTTTCAATACGAGGCTCCAGGGTATATTACATTTATTCTTTTCTCGGAGAAATGAATAAATTTAATTTACCCCGGAGCCTCATATTGAAACATTTGCGTGACAAGTGAAGAATATATCAAACGTGGGCTATTGGTTGCCATGACGCCAAATATTACTATTTCGTACTTGTTTCTTGATTTTAAATATACTGTTCGGAACTAATCCTACAGACAAGACT
Source organism: Actinernus sp. WN-2022 (assembly GCA_030867875.1). Taxonomy (NCBI): domain Eukaryota; kingdom Metazoa; phylum Cnidaria; class Anthozoa; order Actiniaria; family Actinernidae; genus Actinernus; species Actinernus sp. WN-2022. The sequence goes on along the minus strand of JAOWCC010001634.1, from coordinate 73,005,942 downwards.
GATAAGAATGGGGTTATTTCCTGCAGTGTTCGTTCTATTTAACACTAGCTGAGACTGATATTAAAGCTTTTCATCTGCCGGCTTGTGGTAAGCTGTCTCCTGTTGCCATGGCAATCAATTAAGGTATCAGTAGCGACAAACCTATCAATGTAAATATGGTTGATGTTTGAGTGACCTGGTGAATTTGCAATCAGCGAGAATTGGATTACTCATCCCCCATGCATGTCAGCTCCCATGCTATCCCCCAGTTTCTTTAATTTACACTGTTTACAGGTCATAATTACATAGGATATGAATACGTTAAACGACACAAGACAGACACTCAAGAAAATAAAACAGAGAGTTGCGAAATTAGTGCGCAGGGATCAAAGTAGTCAAAGGTTTCGAGTTGGTCACTGCTAATGATAAAGTATTGACAACCAAGTTTGAAAAACATTAGCTTAGATAAAGGCTGTATTCAAAAATAAGTTATATTGTTCGTTAATGCGAGGTTGGACTGGAATAATGTACAGTTTAGTCTACCTCAGATCAAGGCTGAAGATAGCTTCAAAGATATCGTCCAACAAAGCAATAGGAGTTGATGGTGTAAGCATTGTCTTACTGAAAATAGGGATTAAGGAGTTGGCGCCGTCTATAGCAAGGATGATCAACCACTTGTTTTCGACTAAACAGCAGTTCCTGTTCGGTGGAAAACCGCCAGGGTGACCGCGCTGTTCAAGGCCGCTGTATTGTCTGATGTTAATAACTACCGCCCGATCTCAGTACTTCCAGTGCTTTCCAAGGTGATCGAACGACCTGTACATGACTGTTTATTTAATTATCTCTGATCGGACAACAATCTGATATACTCAAACCAATCAGGGTTCAGGAAAAAGTACAGTACCGAGACAGCACTTGCCTATATAGTGGACTTTCTTTTATTCAATCTGGATAAGAACCATGTCAATGGAATGGTTCTAGTCGATTACAAAGAAGCGTTCGACATGGTTGATCATGCAACTCTTTTCAAGAAGCTTGAAGTGTACAGATTTGATAGTAACGTACACGCTTGGTTCAATTCGTACCCTACCGGCCGCAAACAGTTTGTTACATTCAAGGGTCAGTCGTCATCTACTAGATATATTACAATAGGGGTACCACACGATCTATACTCGGTCCGCTTCTCTTCGTGATGTTTATCAATATATACTTTATATATACGTAAATACGCAGGTAGATCTGTTTGCAATGACACTACTCTTCTAGCATCCTCAGATTACACGAACGTTGATGAGCTGAATGATAAATTATCCCGTGAAGTTACTAACGATGATGAATGGGCTGCTGCCAACAAGCTTCCGTTAAATCCTATGAATACTAAGACCATCTTAATAAGTGGCTCACGTCTGAAAGCTAAGCTAACTCCAGATGCTCGAGAACTTAATATTGATTTAAATGGTACTAAGCTAGAGCAGGTCAATAATGTCAAACTACTAGGTTTAGACCTAGACGAAGATTTAAATTTTGACAACCATATCAAGACTTATCTATTAAGGTTTCGAAGCGTATTGGTATACTTAATAGAATTAATAGTTATCTGCCTAGAGATGATCATGAGCGCATCTTGTTCTACAATGCGGTGATTAAGTACCTGATACTTTACTGTTTTGTTTCCTGGACAAGTTGCAGTAAGAACAATATAAATAAGATCTTTAGACTTCAGCAGCGCTGCGCCAGAGTTATCTTAGGCGCCCAGCCACGACATTCTACGGTAAATCATTTTAATAAAATTGGCTGGTTACCATTTTATGTAGAATCAGACATTAAGAGGTGTATGTTGGTGAAATACCAGGCTACAAAACAATTGGTGAAACACCAGGCTACAAAACAATTGGTGAAACACCAGGCTACATTAATGAGATGCTAAGGCTAAATAGTGATCATGAGCAGCACAACATGAGAACGCGCAGAGCGCAACTTAGCTTTATAACACCTCGTTATATTAGAGAAAAGGAGGCAGGTCGCTCTTTTACGGTTACGACTATCAAATGCTGAAATAAGCTACCTATTGCAGTAAGATCTTCTTCAGTAAATACACTTAAGAAATGTTTGTATACGCATTTTCGTCTATTCCAAGCAACTTTTGATCAATGTACTACATTTCATGAATCTAGGCTAGTTTTTTGTATTTTCCATTGCATATTATATTTTTAGACACACTAGTTATTATCCATAAAATTATTTTTTTGTAAGTAATGATTAGTTGTTTAATTAATTAGTGAATAGCATTTTTATTAGCTTATTGATCTTGTATTTTAATCATATTGTCTGTATTTATATGTCGAAGGCCACAAGTTTATTAGTACTATTTAGTGTCAGCCTCTTTAAATAAGGTTTGACTGATTGATTGATTGGTTACTTTTGGATTAAAAGGAGCTAAAATGACTAGAAGGCTGTGTAAAATGAGGTTTGACAAATTACAGCCAGGCAATCTGTAACCTACTTTGATTTTTGTTTGTTTGTGTTAGTTTGGTGTGCGTTTTTTAGTAGATTTTTGAAGCTAAGATGAAAATCCTGGAGGGGGAGGGGAGAAGAGGGGGGGCTGGGCAGAAAGTAAGGAGGCAAGGGAGGCAAGGGAGGCAAGGGAGGCAAGGGAGGCAAGGGAGGCAAGGGAGGCAAGGGAGGCAAGGGAGGCAAGGGAGGCAAGGGAGGCAAGGGAGGCAAGGGAGGCAAGGGAGGCAAGGGAGGCAAGGGAGGCAAGGGAGGCAAGGGAGGCAAGGGAGGCAAGGGAGGCAAGGGAGGCAAGGGAGGCAAGGGAGGCAAGGGAGGCAAGGGAGGCAAGGGAGGCAAGGGAGGCAAGGGAGGCAAGGGAGGCAAGGGAGGCAAGGGAGGCAAGGGAGGCAAGGGAGGCAAGGGAGGCAAGGGAGGCAAGGGAGGCAAGGGAGGCAAGGGAGGCAAGGGAGGCAAGGGAGGCAAGGGAGGCAAGGGAGGCAAGGGAGGCAAGGGAGGCAAGGGAGGCAAGGGAGGCAAGGGAGGCAAGGGAGGCAAGGGAGGCAAGGGAGGCAAGGGAGGCAAGGGAGGCAAGGGAGGCAAGGGAGGCAAGGGAGGCAAGGTCCAATAGGCAATATTCGTATTCTAACGGACGAGCTGGAACGAACACTCAATGGAGGCTCGTGCGGGGGAATTCGCTAAAAACTATTTAGCATTAGAAAAGATTCCCCCGCATGAGCCTCCATTGAGTGCTCGTTCCAGCTCGTCCGTGAGAATACGAATATTGCCTATTACTTTAACTTTAACTTGGCACTTGTGCCAAGCATGCTGATCGCGAGCTCTGCTATCGTGTTGGTGGGGTTGTCACATATATACTTGTGGCTTGTGGCGGGTTTTCTCCACCTTTGCTGAAAAATTGTTCATTTACGTACATTACTATCGTTGGAATGAGGTTTAAATAAAATCGTCACAATAGTGGCCAAATTTACTCCAAACTGAGACTGGTTATCATTCTCTTATTACCCTTCTTCAGCAAACCAGTGAGACGCCACACAGAGCTCTAGATCTTTTCATTATGAGCAAATGACTCGATATAATATATATATATACGAGCCATGCAATGTTAACACAAAAGGAAGATTCACGTCTAACACCCCTCTGATAAGAAAAGTTAAGGACTGAGAAAAGGAGAAAAGCCGGGAGACCAAACACTGTGTGCCAGTGACTGCTGTTATACTAAAACCACAAACCAACCACGTCCTTATTGTCTCCACGCTTTATAAATTTCATTTTCTAGAAAATCCAAGAATGGCAGGAGTTCATACAAACGTGCCAGTTAACTTGACTGGCGCCGACACATGTACCTAATATGCTCTTATAAATATTCCCCCGGTTTGGTTAACCCTAATACCCATTAATGCCCACTGCTTCAAGGATATAAGACTCCTATGAACTATGATTATGATTTCGCAGCAATTTGGTGTCCATGTTTGGTTTTTCCGCATTGAACTCTACTGCTTGTGTTCACAAGGTACGTATGGCTTGGATACATTAACTCAGATCTAGAAGATCGCGCAATATTTTTCATCATGATGTTTTACAAAACAAATCGAAGTGTTAAAGCGAATGAAGAAATGTTTGCCTTTTGAGACTAAGAAGAACCTAACAGGCGTTTATCATAACCATTTCAATTACTGTGCTGAGACGTGCCATTTCTGCAGCAACAACAACAACTTTATTTAAATACCACAAATTAACATATATATACAGTGAAAGGGAGATTGTTCAGAAGTAGGGTATTTGCTACCCAGAATAACTATATAAAGCTAATCTAGCTAGGTAGCGTTACAAAGCATTTTTCTAACATTGTAGAGTCGAACAAGACTTAGTAGCATATTATAGTCTCATATACACACATTGAGACACAAGTATAGAACAAGAATAAAAATATACAAATAACAAACTACGAGACTGAAGGAAGAAACGCTATTAGAATGATTCGATTTTGCAACGTTTAAATGAGAAAAAGCTAGTCAGAGTATTTTAATAGATCGCCAAAATCGTTCCAGATTGTAGCACCTTTGAATCGAATATTGAATTTTCCGAAGTTAGTTCGACGATCTTGATGATCTTGACGATCTTGACGATCTTGATGCCAACCTCGTATTATACTTGTGTCTTGAAGAAATTGTTTGAAAAAAGTTATTAAATACGGCTGATAACAAGTTGGAATGAAATTTGAAAAGGAAGACGCAGTTGAAGTAATAGATAATATCAATAAATTTCAAGATGTTTGAGTCCTTAAAAAGGGGTGAAGTATGATCATTAAACTTCATTTGGCAAAATGTATAATTCTTATGGCTTTCTTCTGTAAAGTTATTACAGGTTTAAGAGTAGTTTCATAGGTATTGGCCCAGATAATTACACCATAAAACAGTAGTAAAGTTGGGTCAAGGGACACCAACCCTAGGGACACCACATGAAATTGAGGTATACGAGGAGGTGTGATTGTCGATAGATACAAACTGCAGCAAGCGCGCGCTGCATTCAGCAAAGCTGGAGAAAGTTAATGAACGGGCTGTTTTTGTGCACCACAAAAAAAAAAAATAGCGGAACTTATTTCTCTTGAATATAGTCGTCGGATTGATTTAGGGTTCAGTTCTCCTATCTAATTTAATATTTTGAATGTGACATTTTACTGGGATACATAGGGGAGGACTCTGGCGTTACCGGTCAATTGCTTAGAGTATGGATTTTATAATATAATAGCTTACAAAATAAGCTTCTTGGGAATGAGACTTATAGGGTAAGGTTACTTCCTATCTCACATCAAGAATACGTTTTACTTCCAAATTGTATTTTAACCTAGAAATATAAATCACTGCCAATTAGGCTGTCTGTTTTATGATAACATATCCTCTATTCAATCATTTATTTAATGATACGTTTTATTGATTTTTATATTATAGCTAAGCTTGTTGAGGTTTCTATGAGTAGGAGCATTTTATCGTACCTTTAGAATTTTTACTTCAACATGCTATTTTAGCTTATAATTTTATGTTATATCACTGCCAGGTTAAGCAGTCTATTGTATTTTTAACAATTATTCCCGAAGGTGACTAGCGGTTTGCGGTCGGTAAATATCCACCGCTAGTCACCGACACTGAGTGAAATAATTGTTTTAGTAATAACCACATAAGTTAAATAGCCAGCCTCATTAGTTCAAAAAGCCGTTTACAAGTTTATTATTCGCTCGCAAGACGAAGAAGCCATTTTGTCTGCAAGCCGGGAAGTGAATAGTGCTGGACGTTTCGATTTTGAGTAGCCAATCAGAGCGTGTGAAAAGCACTATTCACGTGTGTGGTATACTAATTATTAATATGGTTTTTGTGTGTGGCATTCCTGTAAATTAGATGGTAAACCGCGTCTTGTCTGCGTCTGTGAGGTCGTAGCTCCCATTTTTTATATAGCAACGCATGCGCAATATCGCAGACTGTGATTGGTCAATTTGCGGTCCATAACGGTCTAGAGTGCGGGAGGTCAGGGGTTCGAATCCCGGCCGCGTCCTTGGGCAGGGACGTATAAACCGTTGGCCTTGTCTCCTTCCTCTTCTAATCTATACGAGGGGGACGTGAAAGAACCTGTTGTGTTATTTCGAGAAAGAGTAGGGGATTGTCTCCCGACACAACAGCCTGGTATTCTGAGGTACTAACAATCACTCATGATTGTAAACTGCACGGCAGCACATTGCGCCACAATAGCAGTCCGTATCACAAAAATAACCTTGTGAAGCGCATTTGGAGATTTTCATATAGAATTTACGCTATATAAATGAATACCTTATTTTTATAACCTCGTTTGCTTGCTCCGTACCGTAAGTTATGGATCCTCATTTTCCCTTTTTTTTATGGCTCGCGCGTTTCGCACTCGGGCCATAAATAAATGGGGAAAACTCGGTCCATAACTTAGGGTACGGACCAAGCAAACGAGGTTTAATAAGAGGTATGTATAACTAAATGTATTGACCATGGTAAATAAAGTACATCTATAGTCTATCTATCTATAAATCAACATTTTTGGAAAGTTTAAATAGTATAGGATGAAATACCAAAACGATATTAAGGATTTATAGACTTTTGTATGGGATTTTGCAGTCAGACGTACAGAGCCTCGTTTTTGTGTTTTCTTTTCTGATTCGGAAACGTTTATAACTACGCTGAGATCCAACTTCTACAATCTACTTACATAAACATCCTCTTTAGAGGAAAGGGTACGAGTGATTCAGCTAAGAACTGGATATATATATATATATATATTCCCACATACGATTTTGTTTGAATATGCCTTAAGTATAACATGTCTACAGTCCAAATTACACCCAGAAAATAAAGTATTTCTTATGCTCTTTTTACTCTTGGCTCTTTTTACTGGGAAAACTCAAAGAAGCCGCCATCCAGCCAATCGGAAGGGGAGAAAAGAAAAGGTCTTTCAATCGCAAATTTGATAACTTCCCCACATATACTTCGAAATTAAATCATAGTTAGTTTGATAAAAAAATCAAAACTTCAAAAGATATCGAATGAAAATGTATTATTTCGATCACGGTTTTCTATCGGAATTTATGAGCAGCAACCAATGAAATAATGATAAAGAAGAATAGAAAATTAACACCGTTTTACATTCCTTGCCGTTCAGTGCTCCTGTTCTTAGCCGGAGCAGTACTTAAAACTTTGACATTATGTTAGTTATGCAAATTAGACGTTAATAAGGTTGATAATATTCACATATATAATTTCGAGAATTTTGCTTCATAAAAAAAGTTAGTCTCAAACGTTTTAAGGCCAGACACGCCTGTATATTTTTATTTAAAGGGGAAGCTTCCATTCAATCTTTATGAAATTCGGTAGGCTGTTTTTTATCGGTATTTGTGACTATGAACTACTTGTATCTTTCAAAGTTGTGTTACGTGACTAGAAAACGACCGTCAACGGTTGAAATGGGATACGGAAAGTGAACTTAAATGAATCTGTTTTCTTGTTGTATGACTCATAATAAGGGATTGAACAATACACCTTTTAATCATGTCCAGATCATAACGGAAGTAATTAATTGCAATTGAATGAAAATGGTAAAATATCTTATAACATAAATGACCGATACCACCTTAGAAGGCGGAAAAATATTTCAAAATGTTCCTGTGTAAACTTCCCTCACATCATCAACTGAGGAATGCCACGTGACTACTAAACGAGACTTCTATCTGATTAGGTACTACCAGGGACCCATTTTACGCTCGCAGATCGCCAGCTCGGGATACCTGTGGTATGAGCGTTCCACACAGACTGAGCCAGACCAACACTTAGCGTATTATTATATAAGATTTTTATAGTTTGGTCAACTTTCATGTCAATATATATGGATTTTCTCGTTTCTTCGCATGTGTTAAAAATAGTTAGCGATGTTTTCCCTGAGATCTCGTGTTCGTGAATTGGTCAGCACTAGTGTGGGGTCGGGATATTATTTTTTCGGGTCAACAATATTTAATAGCCCACTTCCGCGATATGCTTTACTTGTCACGCACCGAAGGTTTCAATACGAGGCCCCGTGCTAAATTAAATTTATTCTTTTCACAGAGATAAGAATAAATTTAATTTAGCACGGAGCCTCGTATTGAAACCTTTGTGCGTGACAAGTAAAGCGTATCGCGGAAGTGGGCTATTGCGCTACACCTCCCAGTGGTAATCAATTATGCTCCTTTGCTCCAAGAACGACCGCGCTAACGCTACGGATTTCGATGAATCGCATTAAAAATGGCTGCTATGAGAAAGTTTAGCTGAGTTTGTTTGGGCTTCGCTTCGCGAGTAGCTGTGATGTTACCGTTTTATATGCATACAAAGGTAAGATAATTATTGTACTGTGTGCTGCATAAGTTTGAGCTCGATTTGTCATTTTGTGGAGCTTCTTGTGATTGCTGGAATCGATTTTCTCCACCCTTTCCATTCATTATGATGGGGAGAATTGTTTTTTAAAGAAAAGTTCAAAACCAACATCACTCATTACCAGATGATCAACCAAGATGCATTGCGAGCTCAAATTTTTCGAACCGCCATTTCGGGCCCCCCGATAATGGCCCTGGGAGCTTCTTGAAACAAATCCTATTCCATCGGTCTCACAGGGGCATACCAGTTGATTACTTATAGGGGAAAATGTTCCTTATTTATTAGCTTTTGTGTTCAGTCATATATTTCCGAATTTTCACCTGCCAGGGGAAGTATTGAACGTACTCTGGAGTCGCCTTTGGTCAGTGAAATTATTACTAGAGCCTGTACTGGAGTTAGCCGACTGTTTGATCGTAATTCCTACAGTTTATCCAAACCAGGGCCTTTCTACATTGGCTTGATCGGCCCGCAGACCTAAATGACAAGAAATTTAAAGGTCAGAAGAGCTGAGCCTTTTGCTTATCAACGGTTAAAGCAAATTGCTTTGACTGAAGACTCGAGTAGGCGGTACACGCGCGGTACATGCAAGATTACAAATCTCGCAGTTTCTCTCTTAGTCTTATAGTCTTGGTTTTCGCTCAATGTACATGGACAACGCTGAGACAATTAAAGTAAGTAAAAGTGAATGTTGTGTTGATATCTGCATGAGCGGCTGTAAAGTGGAAACCTATTTTATAAATATTTCTTTGCTGATGAATAAACTTCAAGTTCAATCAAGTGCCGCTGGGCGCTCAGAAAACTGATTGATCAATATTTTTTTACCCAGCATATCCAATGTACGATTAACGGAAGTCAAGGGGCTTTTAAAATGACACAAACCGGCTGAAATTCAGTCTAACAAACAATAACATTATACGGATTCGATTCCTCAAATTTGATTTCAAATTTGCAAAAGGCATTGGCGAGTCAAAATGTGGTATGGAGAACGCACGGACCTTGAACACACATAGAATGTGGCAAACAGTACTTCAACATTTCAAACCAGCATTTTGGCAGGGAAAACCTCTTGCATGCACAAGCCTAGAAAGGAAAGAAACGCTATCGATGACGAGCTTCATACGGTTCTGAAAATATGGCACCCTACCGATGTTGGTCGATTCACCCGACGAACATCAGCAGGGGAGCTGACATAGCTCAATTACTTTACTTTAGGCGGGTGTCAGCTCTAAAGCTTTAAATTGTCACCTTTTGGTTTTTATGTGCTACAATAAGGTGACAAATTAATCTGTCGAGAGAGACTTCATCTAAAGCTCAAAATTCGATGTCGGTTTACTTTAGTACAATGTAGCTCAGACAGAAATTACGGTTCATTATGGAGTCCTTCGTCGGTAATTACAACATAAACAGTTACGTAAATGTTCTTTTGATCGAAACGAAATCGCTATGCAATCTTACACATAGCCAGTAAAATTAAATTAAAAGGGGATCGCAAGAGGAGTATTAATATGTGATTGTGTAATTTATTATTAAAACAAATGCAGTCATAAAATGTGTTCATGCAAATAAATTACATATATAACACTTGAAAACGGTTCTGCTTCCAGGAAGCCAATCAAACCTATTAAACCTAACCTTAACAAATCGAAAACAATTCTCCTGAAATATATTTTATTTCCCGAGGATGCACCAGGAGAAATCCGATTACTTCTCACAGAGTAACAGCCTTACAGCCAAGTTGCTCCGCTGCTTCCAGGAAGCCAATCAAACCTATTAAACCTAACCTTAACAAATCGAAAACAATTCTCCTGATTCAGAAATATATTTTATTTCCCGAGGACGCACCAGGAGAAATCCGAGTATTTCTCACAGAGTAACAGCCTTACAGCCAAGTTGCTCCGCTGCTTCCAGGAAGCCAATCAAACCTATTAAACCTAACCTTAATAAATCAAAAACAATTCTCCTGAAATATATTTTATTTCCCGAGGACGCACCAGGAAAAATCCGATTATTTCTCACAGAGTAACAGCCTTACAGCCAAGTTGCTTCGCTGCTTCCAGGAAGCCAATCAAACCTATTAAACCTAACCTTAACAAATCGAAAACAATTCTCCTGAAATATATTTTATTTCCCGAGGACGCACCAGGAGAAATCCGATTATTTCTCACAGAGTAACAGCCTTACAGCCAAGTTGCTCCGCTGCTTCCAGGAAGCCAATCAAACCTATTAAACCTAACCTTAACAAATCGAAAACAATTCTCATGAAATATATTTTATTTCCCGAGGACGCACCAGGAGAAATCCGAGTATTTCTCGCAGAGTAACAGCCTTACAGCCAAGTTGCTCTGCTGCTTCCAGGAAGCCAATTAAACCTATTTAACCTAACCTTAAAATCGAAAACAAGTCTCCTGAAATATATTTTATTTCCCGAGGATGCACCAGGAGAAATTCGAGTATTCCTCACAGGATAATTATAACAGCCTTACAGCTTAAAGTTGCTCTGCTGCTTCCAGGAAGCCAATAAAACCTGTTAAAACTAACCATGACAAATTGAAACAATTCTTATATATATCCATCTATTTAGCCCCGCTATTTAAGGCTACGTACAAACAGGTTTGGCACTTAACAGTTATTATTAAACCCCTTGTACAAATTAAAGGCGCTACATATCCAATATTGTGTCTATAAAGTCACAGTAATTGACGTTATAACTATACCTTGCCGTTATTTATATAATTTCGAGGTTAAAATGTGGTCTCCAGCTCTTCTAATGAACCAAACTAGCATCCCACATCTAGAATGATAGACCTGCTTTGGCTGCAAATTGCTATGGAGAAAACTTTGATTGGTTTTTAATGCTTTGGATCAGTCTCTGAAATGAATGGCGTGCTTTAATATTCTCGGAAATTGGCGGCAATTTTTTTAGATTCCCATCAACTGATCATAAGCTTCATGGAATTCAGAATAGCCACATCTGCTAGAAGCTATAAAGGTCTCTTTGTGTAAAGTGTGTTTGTTCATCTGAAATCTCTTTCTGAAAATGTGAAACAACATTCGGATACAACGTACTGATCATGAGGTCTTACTTGTCGAACGAAACCCCGCAGGAATTTTACCGACTTGTCCTCCGTTTGTGTTGATCAGTCAAATGTCCAATTGTTGAAAACCTTGATCATTTATCGAAAATAAAAACATTTAGCAGCATCACTTACCCCTTATTTCCTGCACAGCCAGTCGGCTAGAACCTACATATACATACCATATCTTAGAAGGTCGGAATAGCGAATTCAAAGGAAGAGAATGTTGCTCCAGCGCTGCTTCTGGTATGACCTTTGGCTCGTGATATAATATAACTCGGTTTCATATTAACTATTCCTAATCTTAGCGGGCTCATGCTTTTTCTCGAAGTTTACAGTGACAAGAAGCAACACATTCAAAACCCGCAAAGTACTAAGCGATGATCGATCGTGTAATGTAATTAACTTATTGCTATGCCAACCCCGAAATTTAGCCCACACCCCGCTGTGAGATTCAGAGACCCATGAAGCTCGTCATGGGGCGGCGGCGGGCGGGGCGGGCGGAGTAGAATTTGATTAATTTCCTTGCCACAGGATATGCGTGCATCGCTGGAACTTGGTCCAGAGGTTCGCTAGATCGAGCATGAGATCGATTGCTAGCATCACGTCGAGGAATTGTTATTGGACAACCGTAGTAATTCCGCTCATTCTATTATATTTCTTCAAGTATAAATGCAACCGATCTCCCCGCCGATCTCGGCCATTCAGTTCATCTCGTAAACTCTATTTATAAAAAGCTCGATATCACATTTTCGGATTGGCAGCTGTCCGATTTCAAGTAGTTTCCCGTATGAAAACAATAACAGTGACTCGCAATGCATCTTGGTTGAATGAGCTCCTTTAAAGATGATATTAAAACTTTATTTTTACTATTTCATGTATTACACTGATAACACATAAACTACGTTTGGGCTCCCTGTGGTATAGCACGAGCTTCATGCGAGTTTTTGTTTATAATAGACCTTTGCACGTTACGTCATAGCCGCCATGTTGGTGTACAGTTAACAATAGATTCTTCGTTGGTTTCTTTTGTTCTATACACCAACATGGCCGCCATGCTCTTTGTCATTTGAATCTCTGGGGATTGAGTGCAAACCATCTGAGCGAACATTTGCTGAGAGCATGCGACCTTTTTATGCACCGCGTTATTAACCAATCAGAATCCAGATATTTGTTGAGTATATTAGAAGAGGTCGTATTGGGGTAGTAACGTGTTTCGTGATAGTTAAATTTCTTTGCGAATTTATTTTAAAACATAACGTATCAGTCGCTCCAGCCGGCTGACACGGCTGTGTAATTTTACGAATCATTCACATGTTGGCTCACACAAAATCTCACCAAAAGACTCGTAAAAATATACAAGCGTTATTGCAACCCAAGAATAGCGGGAAACCATTCTAAAAATAGCCTGCGGGATGGACGCTCCTGGTATGTCCATGCGGTTTTTCCATGATCTTATTTGATATGGAAATTGTTTTTTTTTCAGTAACGTAACGAAAAAGATGGCGGCGAGTACTTTACCCAAAATCTTTCAATCCAATTGCGGTAGAGTTTTTAAATATAAAAAAAGCACAGTACAAGTGGTGTTCTCAATACACTGTCACTGAAGACAACAAAGGATTTCTACGTGTTATTTGAACTGTGTTGAGCTCGCAAGGGATTGTGGTCAATTTTCGTGCGGTGGACAAATCAGAGCCCTGTAGAGTTGGACGTAGAACGTTAAAATTCAGTAATATCAACCTTAAATTAGTACTAGTATCAAAAGTTAAGAAATTGAAAAACGATCTTCATAACGGTGAGCAAAGTGTTAAAGTGCCTTAATAAGCCCATTTTTTTATGCTTAACATCCATTCTACGTCAAGTAAATAGGTGAATAGTTAAATATTTCTTGATTTGAGTACTGCGTCGGTTTCTATTTCCAATATGCTAATTCAAACACCTAGCATCTGAGCTTTTCAGTAATAATTCTGATCGAGTTCTTTTCTTAAATTCTTTTAATCGGATAAAGTACCTTATTACATGATAGATTTGCCCTTTTTTTACCCTAAAGTTTCGCTGCGCTCGTGAGTTATCAAGCTAAACACTCGAATTAGATAAAATCCATATCTCCACGCGGCCATGCATAATATCCTCTATATCTCGGTTTAAAGTTGAACCAACATACTACATTTAAAAACGGTTAAAGGTCGGTTTTCACTGTGGTTTTTGCGGGCAATTAGAACTGGCTTTGTCTAGGAAAGTGAACGTGGTAACATCACTTTTAAATAAGCTTTTCATAGTGCCTCGTATGCCTATAATTACATGGTATTTCATTACTGTCTTATTAAAGATTAATACTACAACACACCTTTCTATGATCTTACTTACAAGAGGTTTCGGCTTCCAACTGATCATGATATTGCTTTTTGATGCCAAAATTAAAATGGTTTGAACTAAGACCTAAGTATGTAAACCGTAGGAGGTAGTAACTCTGCTATACCAATGGTCTCGGCTGAATTTATGAGTAGTTAATCAAGCTCTTATTTGTTACCACGAAGACGCCAGTGAATCTAACAGGGGAGGCCACTACATGATCTGGGCTATATTAAAATGTACCACGCAATGCTAAGAGTTTCTCTAAACTGCATGGGTCAAAATACTAGTAAGTACTCGGTCTTTGTGCTTATTTTTAATTAAAACAGTTAAAAGAAAACAGAAAAAGGGTCTCTTTATTACATGATAGTCAGTGGTATACTGGCTGAAGAAAGACGTAAAAAAAATATCACACTGCGTCCAGTTGAGATATCATTATTGTTATCAATCGACTGTTGTCCATCCCGAATTTCGATTGGTCGAACGACATGCAAATAGCTATCTTCAAATAATGGTCTGAGCATGCGCAGTCGTGATAATTCAATATTTGCTGTAAATACCGGTCTGAACATGCGCACTATTGACCACTCCGTTTGGTAAACACTGCAGATCGATTTAGAGAGATGTTGGTGACTGTTGGTGACTCCAAGTTCCAGTTTCGAAACTCTGGAGGTAAAGTTAGATATTGTCGATTGATAAAACAATTATTGAACTCGGCTATCGCAAAACTTCATGATATTTTTCTCAGCCTCGTCCAATAATTGCTTATTATCAACACATGTTGGATATCACTCCACAAAACAAAACCTATTTTGTCTGATTTGAGTTCTGGTGTACCTCCTAATGTACCTAAAATGTGAAACACATGACGTTTAAAAGAGACAATCTTGAGCAAATTTGTTTGATTTTGACTTAGTTTGACAGTTTTTTTCAATACATTTTGGTGATTTTGCTTATCTTCAAATTTAAAAATGCAAATGCTCAGTAGACGGTTTTCATGTAACAAAAAGTAAATTACATGTACACAGACGCGCGGAGATACATAATTTATCTTCTCATGTTTAACTATAACCGCCACTTCAGGGACGTTCCCAGGCATGTTTGAGCTTTAAGCACGAAAGTGAGACAAAGTAAACTTGCTCCAGGCGTAATAAAAAACGCACTGAAATTGCAGAAAATATTTTAAGCCCGGGCTTACTGGCTTAAAGGTAAGGTACGCGCCTGTACCCGTTCGCTGTACTCACTTGTGAGTTGTCAAGCTAAACTCTCGAAGATAAATTGCATATCTCCGCGCGGCCATGTTATATCCTCTATAAAATATGCTGAACATTAAAGTCTGGTTTTCGCTAGCGATATATAAGTACAAGCAACACAACTCAGACGCAGTGCGATAGTACGTACGTATACTTGTCCTACTCACTCTTGTGAAATAAGAACATGCGCCGCTAATCAATACATACTACTGCGTCTGCGTATGTTGCTTGTATACTTATGCTTAATATATAATATTTAACAATTATTCACCGAAGTGGAGGTGAATAGTGGTGGATATTAACCGAGCCGCTTCGGCGAGGAGTATATACCACACTCCAGGTGAATAGCCAGCACCAAATAGTTATTTTATTTTCTGTCAAATGGGTAAAAACTCGCGCGAGATGATCGCTGCTTTGCTCGGAGGTGTATATGAAATCATATTCACTGTTTGAGTAGCCAATCAGAGCGTGAGAAAAGTGATATATATATATATATGTCGCTAAGTGTATACCAAGCTTAAACGGTGCGGCAAACGAACAAGTCAAGGACCAAGTGGTTTTCGGCTGCCCGCACGCGACCACTGATCAATTACCAGCGTTTCAGAGCTTGGTTTTAGCCAATCAAAGTGCCAGTTAGCTTGGTTTTAGCCAATCAAAGTGCCAGTTAGCTTGGTTTTAGCCAATCAAAGTGCCAGTTAGCTTGGTTTTAGCCAATCAAAGTGCCAGTTAGCTTGATAGTAGCCAATCAAAGTGCGAGTTTGCTTGATAGTAGCCAATCAAAGTGTGAGTTTGCTTGATAGTAGCCAATCAAAGTGTGAGTTTGCTTGATAGCAGCCAATCAAAGTGTGAGTTTGCTTGATATTAGCCAATCAAAGTGTATTTCCACTGTATCAACCAATTTTGATTGCGGGTTACCTGAACTGCGCGCTCAAGGTGGTAGGGACTGGGACCACACGCCAAAATCAAAATTTTCCGGGGGGACATGCAACAGCGCTAATCGGGCTATCAGAATGAATTGAATGCAAAGGCCGACTTAACATGCATTGTTTTTTGGGGGTTTATGTTGCTTTATCGTTTTATCCGTTAAACATTTCTTACCAAATAACACTAATTAAGTACTAGAAAACAAAGGACTGTGCTCTAGATCTTATGTAGTGTTTCCATTTTTAAGTAATTTTATTATTACAAGATGAGAATTGGTTTAATATTCTCGAGGGAAAAGTGGGGTTGATGAATTGAATTGAATTGCTCATTATGAATTCAAAGCTCAATGTATGAACCTTGAATTCAAAATGAGTAATTCATTCTATTTATCAATATATCGAACATTGAATCATAATTAGCAATGCAATCTATTTATCAACTCCGCTTTTCCCTGCCGAATATCAAATCCCCCGGGCTTTGAATTACTCTATCAGGTTCAACCGGTCTATATCGGAGATAAATCCCTATGAATAACGGAGGAAACCGTGTGAAATGTGAACTAATTGAACGTATTTACCCTGCTAGCAGGGGTTTCTCATCTTTTCTCGGCCTTTTCCACGGAACTTTTCCTTTTTCGGCTATCGTTGTACTGTTCCTGGATCGATCCCCCAACGTACAGCTGAATGACTGAAACTCAATACTACGCGTACTCTTACTCTTACGCGTACTCTTACAGGGGAGCCAGGGTGGCGCAGTGGTTAAGCGCTTCGCCTCTCACCTCTGTGGCCCAGGTTCGATTCCCGGACGGGGCACTATATGTGAGTTGAGTTTGTTGGTACCTCGCCCTTGCTCCGAGGGTTTTTCTCCGGGTTCTCCGGTTTTCCTCCCTCCGCAAAAACCAACACGCTAAATTCCAATTCGATCTGTTGATTGGCCGGGACCTGGCTTTGATCAGCCCCCATGGTTGTTTCAGGTCTCGTTAGAAATTCAGAGTGTTTTTTTTCAAACGCTGGCAGACTTCTGTTGGTTGAACTGGTACCTGCGGAGCACTGCCAATCTCGTTCCCAGAGCCCGTGCGTTTTTCTGCCAGCAGTGACCGAACGTGCTGACCAAAAGAAACGCGGGCTCTGGGAACGAGATTAAGCACTTGCATAATAAATGGCTGGTATGTACTGCGTAGACTCCATGATCAGAACCGGACCCGAATTGCTGTAAAGCTTTTCTCTCAATTCCCGGATTTCCATAATAATAAAAAATCAACTCGGATCCGCACGTTTTTTTTTTTGCAGTATTTTCATCCACTCGATTATTTGGCATCGTTCATCAAAATTGTCTCATATTTTCTCCAATATACCTGAAAAGTATACTCTGAGTAGTTATTTTTATCTTTCGTCACGAGAAAGTTATTTGTTTCGGGTTGCCTGTATCATTCAAGTAAACAGAGATTGATTCTCTGACTGAGAGAAACTCGGCGAAATCAGAAAGATGCTACAAATGAATACAAACGTGAAAATACAACATCGTCAAAATACAACATTGTGAAAATACAACATTAACCATATCTTACGTCTCTAATCCTTCTTTGGTTGAAAAATTAATTAACCCTTAGTTTCGTGGCCGTTTGTGTAGTGTAAAGCAATTACCCGTTATCAACAAATCACTGGAAGGGTTTCTATTAAAAAAGTTAAAAGTAGAAAGAGCTATCTTTTAAAACCGTGCTTTTTGGTGGAAGCTGATAAGAAAGCAAAAAGCTGACTCAAAGATTCAAAGATACGCCGGTAAAACCCCTGGGATTCTCAGAGGGCTTTAAATTTTAAGTCGAAATTGTGTTAAATATTTTAAATTCGATAAGCTCAATACACAGTAAAATTAGTGTTCCTTAATTCAGCATCGAGGATCTGTTACAGGTGAGCTGGTCATATAAGCCAAATTTCAAAGATCTCGGAGATTAAAAACCTATTTTCATAAACTCTTAGTTCCATCAATTCCATTCCCAGCTCGTCTCTCTTCATTTCTTAACAATCTTCAGACGAACGCGATCAATAATTACAACATTTCTCATTTGAATATAATTTGAGCTCTTCAAAGAGATAATATTAAATAGTAGGCTCGCTTCCTTTGAGGTATTGGGTAGTAAGATGATTTGTGAAGATGCGGTTCATCTGGAACAGACTAATAACCCTTACATGTTCGTTCTGTAGAACCGAAATATAGGGTACATTATAATATAACCCAGATAGTACGAGCGCTCTGATTGGCTTATAGACTCACAAATCTATGGTCTATTGTGCCGGTAAACACATAGAAATCGGCACGCCTGCAAGCGCTGTGTCGTAGTTATATCATAAAAGCAATAGACTACACATTTCAATGTGTTTACTGGCGAAATAAAGCACTTGGGATGTTGGGAGAACACTTGAAATGCTTGAAAATAACGTGCCTTCGGCTTGTGATTTTCAAGCATTTCTTGTGTTCTCCCAACATCCGAGTGCTTTATTTCGCCAGTAAATACATTGAAATGTGTGGTCTATAATAACATCGTACAGCCGTGCGATCAGCCTTGTAGTCTTCGTATATTTCAATCCTTCTGCTGATCCTGATCTCCACAGATCCGGCAATGCTTTTGTTTGTAACAGTGGTCCTTGCAACCTTGTTTGAAACCCGTTCAGTCACTGAGAAATATTGTTTACAAAATCCAAAAGGTCGGGAAACGAGAAGTACACACCCGGGGGGGGGGGGGGGTGGGCGAGGGGCCCGAGGGGGGGGGGGGACTTGTATGAAAAATGGGTAGGTATGTGGGGTCATGGAGGCCAGCTCCAAAACCAGGATTTCCAAGTATTGTGGAAACGAACCAGGATTTTTTTCCCTGTTTCATTATTCTGAATCGCATATAACCGGAATTCAACATATTTTTACGAAACATCCTGACCCAAAAATCGAAATTAGGTACATACCTGGACCCCGTACCGTCGCACGTATACGCCATATGTTGTAAACAAGAGTGTTGCTCCGGGGTTCAAACATTACAAGAACCAGAAATGGCAGTTTTAGGAGAAAACTGACTGGGTGAATATTGGACATCGACAGTTAACTGGACGCACACATTAGAGTTAGAACGAAGAATAAGAGCTTTGTATGCATTTTATCATGCAGTGCGAGATGAAAGTTGTAGATACATTAGACACCAAAGAAACACTATAGAAACATGCACGAAGCCTTCAAATTCAAGCTCTAACCAAAATGAGATGAAAGAGAATAAGAACTTTCCCTTATGGCGACTATAAGCTATGCAAGCGTTCAATTGTTAAAGAATTACAGATGTACACCCATATATCTCCACTATTGAAGAAAAAGGAATACAACTTTAAAATTTAATTGACGGAGATTCTAGAAGAAAGGCAACAGTGGATAGGGTGGTTAGATTCTCATATTTCAATTAGGACCTCTGAACCAGCAAATAGGAGCTCTTGTTTTCCATAAGGAATCTGCATATGTTTTCTTATAGTTGAAACAAGGAACGACAGCAAAAAGGCAAAGAATCATATCAAAACAAGGCTTTAAAAGAACAAAAAGATTTTTTTTAATACGCCAGTGATCTGACTATAACCATCTAAAGAGAGCAATTAGAAGTCAATTTGACAACGCCGACGGACGGAGATGAGCATAACTCCGAGGACCAAATGTCATCTGACTTTGATGGTTTTCTGTTAATTGTTTCCTCTGTTTCCTGAGCGTATATTTTGTCAATTAGCTAACCACATAATGGTAACAGATGAATTGTCAGCAGTGATATAATTGGTTTTGATGAAGGCCACTAGATAGCTTGACGGCACACTGATTGGCATCATCGGCTTCTCTTCAGTAATTTCCTCCCAAGATTTCGTTATAGTAAATGCTACTAGAGGCAGTCTAAGAGTTTGACCACTTCAAAAGCCAGGTAAGGTTCCTTCGAGTTGCCTTCTGGTGTCAGAAGTGGGATTATGCGGCTTCTCGCGTTTTTTGGCTGGTCATTTCTGAGCAAATCAGCCTAGAGTTGCTTGCAGGTGCGCGATTTTTCATTATCAAGAAATTCAAACAAAGATCTAAAATCAGAACTCTGCTGAGCACTAACAACGTGGTGATAAAGAAATACTACGAAAATAACAAATCGCTTTCTTTTGTTGCAGTAAACTTATGGCGCTTTTTACGATCAATTATTAACTAGTGAAACCTTGAAGCTCCTTTAATTTGAAAGAAATAGGATGGATTAACATGACAGAGTGATTTACTGCATCGCCATAAGAAATTGAGTACAAGATCGTGTCTGCCTTAAGATATACGGCATTGAAGTGTACTCATATCAAGATGTAAATTTACGAATTTACTGACTGGAGTTCTATAGATGAGAAGGCGAATTTGTTTCACGGCTGAGTTATACAGGAAACGTTAAAGGAAGTCGGCAGAACACTGTAGATTTATCGCCAATTTGGTTGCTTCTAGTGCATTGGTAAGTACTTGGTAATGAAACTCGAATTTTATCAAGATCAAGCCGCTGGCAGCTAGATTACGCTATCTGTGTTGGTAAACCATTGAGTGGACGCCGCTTAAACCTTAAAATATAAACGAACCTCCACGTTCTCAGGACCAGTCTTATCAAGATCTAAACACATGCAACAAAAGTAAAACTAAAGAGCAATGTTAGAGAATTATTTCTGCCTTGCTCTTGCTTCAGGACATCTTCATTTAACTTTGACGATTGCACAGACTGTTGTTTTGTTAACACCGGGCCGTCTTTCAACTTGAAAAAAACAACAAACGTTTATTTCTCTGCATGCCGCCTGTGTATGTCTCATTGTGTTCGTTTAAAACATGTGATTCTCTTTATCCGAGTTCTCGGTAAAGTCATGCAGGGTTATGCATGTAGTTTCACGTACATGTAACTGTACTACTTTACTTACTGACGTTATTGCTGCTGACGTTTCAGATTCGCTCCCGAGTTTTTCTTTCACCATCATCTACTCCACGATGTTTTTTTGGCAAATCCATATTCTCTAATAAATAATTTATTTTTAACAGGAACTCGATAGGAAGCTTAAAATAAACAGAACTTTCCGAAATAGCACTTATTAAATTTGAATTCGGTTTGAATGAAATAATAATAATAATAACCACATTCTACCGCAACACGTCGCTTGTCCGTGTCCATGTAATGCAAGTACACGTTTGCAGAAAATAGTTTTTAATAGCTTAATTCTCGGATTTTATGATGTAGTGAGGAGTGAATGCTAGTTAAAAGACCTGCAAAGGAATATGCCTTTTTAAAATGGATGTCACGCCTACATACTTCTGTATCCATGGAATGGTCAACTCGAGATGGAGTCACAGTAAACGATGTGCCACAGTAAACGGTTCGGTTTTGAACTTAATTTCGATTTCCACGTCCTGATTTTTAGTAAAAATATGTCGAATTCCGGGTTAATAATCAAACAGAGAGAACCTCCGGGTTCTTTTCACAATAACTTGGAATTGGCCGGGTTTCGGGCTATTCAAGTTTTCTAGTAAACCCGGATCCGGTTACTTATACAGTGAATTTCGAAGTTGAAAATCATAATGATATGGCGCTTTTTTTTTCTTTCTTTTTTCTTAAAAAAAAGACAAGATGTGGCAAATTTCATCGAGAGAATTAAATGTAAAGTCATCAATGTAGACTGGATTTTTAGGAAAATTATCTAAGAAAATGGACCAACGTTTTTACGACTATAGGATGAATCAAATAACAGTGATTTACAATTCTACTTAGAGTTCCTTTTTGAATGACATCTCGTACTGAAGTTCATCACTTCAGTAATTGCGTTGTAGTAATATCTCAAAGAGAATGCACTACAGGATCATCAGCTTTTGCATGAGGTGACCGTCTTTGTTTGCCGATTTCATGAGGGAATCTAAGTTACAAATCTTATCAGAATCTTACATCTACCAACCAATGCCCATATTAGGTTTATGTAGTTCTGAATCATGACACGTACGTTTGCTCTTGGCTCTCTCAGGTAGAAATTAAACTTCCTTTTTTTATAGTGCGCCCTCGCAAACGTGATCCTCGACTAACCCACATAACGTCACTTACATCGCTACAAACGATCCAGTTGCTCCATCAATTTCCAGCCTTCTCTCTCTTCAAACATTCGACCCAAGAAAAAGACCAACAGAAACTTCGATTCTACTGAAAGTGTCTTAGTACGCAATTTCAACAACAGGCCTTCATAGTTTTAGATCTCTGTAATTGTTTTGCAACACAAAGAGACGAACGGGTAGTGAAATCTCCTTCCTCTCCAGTTTTTTCGATTTTTTCTCCCTCCTCCCTAGTGAGTTTTAAACATTTCTCTCTGGGGCATGACTGCATGTAGATCAAATTTTCTCCCTGTATGCTAAAATCTCCTGCCTCCCTAGTTATTCTCTCCTCCCTAGACCATTCCGCTCCGCTCAGATCAACTAAGCCATGTTGTGTATTCCGTTACAGGTAATAGCAAGATGCGAAGAGTGTTGTTGACCGAAGTTTGGATCATCGCATGGATTTATATAATTGGTTTATATTCTTTTAGAGGTAAAATATAAATGAGAAAAAATGTTCATTGATTTAGGGTCTGCTCACACGAACAAGTTGGGATTTTCAAATATTATGTCGTTTTCTTCTTTTCTATTTTGTTCCTAAACTTCAAGGTTGTTCTTTTGTTTCTTTGTCCTATTATAACAAAACCCCAATGGTGACATATCTTGTAACTCAAGATAAACGATCTTCGAATTATACGTTAACTTAAGAAAACTTTGCTAAAACATGAAACTGCCAATTTCCCAAAAATGCTTGTTTTTACTTAAAGGACGGGTCATTATTTAGTAGGGAGAAGGCTGCTGTGTCCGGGAAGGGTCACAATTTTTGGGGCGTTAATTTAGGGAGGGTTCTAGTTTTTGAAATTACAGTAGTCTATTTGCCGTTGATCGGCGATGACCGACTGCATGCTCAATTCCTTGCTTGTGGCCTTCTCTTTGATGAAGTACCCGTATGGAATCCTAATTTGCCTGTTCTGAAGGTTATAGGCCATAAGGGCGAACGGTTAGAGCTTATAAACCTCCAAGACGGCTTATTTAATGTTCATCATGACTTGCGCTCATCCACGTTTGTCTTTCTCAGCCAATCAAATTACAGGAAGAACTGGCACTCATTAAAACCTTTTTTTACGTAATGTTTCTGAACAGATTCTTGGTAACTGAATAACGGGTTGCCACATACTTGTGGCTTGTGGCGTGTATTCCCCACCTTTGCTGAAGAAATTTTTCATTTACGTACGTTACTATCGTTGGAATGAGGTTTAAATAAAATCGTCACAATAGTGGCCAAATTTACTCCAAACTGAGACTGGCTATCATTCTCTTATTCTTCTTCTACAGCAAACCAGTGCGACGCCACACAGAGCTCTCGATCTTTTCATTATGAGCAAATGACTTGATATAAAAACAAACATTATGTCAAAGCATAATGTGATTTATGTCGAGGCATTTCGCAATCTTGTATGTGGTAATTGATAGTCCGCATGACTCGGTTTTATCTTACGACTTATGTCATTTCTAACCAGTTAGAATTTGGGGGCGTTCCCATAGATGGGATATAGGAATATGTTCTTCCAACCACGCCGCCCTTTCAACTCTTAACAGCTTTGCGTACAGTTCCTTTAAGAGACCCTGAGGCGAGAATTTCCCGCCGCCTCCCCATGCGCCGGCCTGCGCACTGTCTTCATACATTCATGTTTCTTTCTGATAGTGTAGGCGTGTATTCCCCACCTTTGCTGAAGAAATTGTTCATTTACGTACATTACTATCGTTGGAATGAGGTTTAAATAAAATCGTCACAATAGTGGCCAAATTTACTCCAATCCGGGACTGGCTATCATTCTCTTATTATCCTTCTTCAGCAAAACAGTGCGACGCCACACAGAGCTCTCGATCTTTTCAATATGAGCAAATGACTCGATATAAATATATTCATATATTTAATTTGTTTTACATTTTTCACTATTGTTATCTACATGCAGTTATAGTGACACGGCTTTCATGTAAATCAATGTAACGTTGTTGAATTAAACTTTTGTTTTATGTTTGAATTTGTCTTTTTTTATGTTTGATTGATTGATTGATTGATTATGTTTACCCTGAGGAAGTATATAAAGCACTCGGTAATCTTGTTTTCTTTTTCAGCCGAAGCTGCTACGTCGAGTCCCGAGAAGGAGCTAATCGATTTTATTCTGAAGAATTATCGAAAAGAAGCTCGACCAGTTCATAATCCCAACTTCACTACAAATGTCACTTTTGGAATGGAACTTGTGCAGCTTGTTAACGTGGTAGGTATCGATGGGTTCAATCTGAATCAAACTTTACGTTGTGCAACAACTGTAGGAATGTTTAAAGTGGCACCGGTCAACCCCAAATGATAAACTTTCTCTTGACGAAAACCAAAAATAACTACTCAGATTAGCAGAGTATGCTGTAAAGATATATTGGAGAAATTATGAGACAATTTTGATGAAGAATAGCAAAGATTCGAATGGATGAAAAATACTGCGTTTAAGAGAAATTTAGAGCAACTTGAAATAATCGGTTCAGTTTTAACCGAAATCAATTTTCTAAAATGAGCTTTTGAAATCCACCTTAATATTTGCCATCCTCTATCGAAAAAGTTTGAAAATCATAATATCAGGACATTCACATGGTATTTATCTGCTACGTCATGATGTAAGCTTTGTAGTTTTGTTTTGAACTTGAAGATTCAATTCGGCCCCTTTAACAATAATTCACCACAGTCTCAGTGAATATTTGTCGAGACGTATAACTAAGTTATGGATAAGCGGACATTGTCATAGTTCTAGCCCTGTTATAATTATTTGTATGCAGAATTATGTACAAACATTTTCGCTTCATTTTTCGATGACTAGAGAAGCGTTACATCTTTATAAAAACCACTGAGGAGCAGCAAAGCCTGGTTTTCACAAGCGACATAAGTACAAGCAACATACGCAGACACAGTGCCGTATTTATTATTAGCAGGACTTGTTCTACTTACAGGTGTGAGATAAGAACAAGCGCCGCTAATGATCAATGTATTAAGCCTGGTTTTCACTAGCGACATAAGCAGACGCAGTGCCGTATTTACTATTAGCAGGACTTGTTCTACTTACAGGTGTGAGATAAGAACAAGCACCGATAATGATCAATGTATTAAGCCTGGTCAGTTTTCACAAGCGATATAAGTACAAGCACCATACGCAAACGCAGTGCCGTATTTATCATTAGCGGTACTTGTTCTACTTACAGGTGTGAGATAAGAACAAGCACCGCTAATGATCAATGTATTAAGCCTGGTTTTCACTAGCGACATAAGTACAAGCAACATGCGTAGACACAGTGCCGTATTTATCATTAGCAGTACTTGTTCTACTTACAGGTGTGAGATAAGAACAAGCAACATAGGCAGACGCAGTGCCGTATTTATCATTAGTGGTACTTGTTCTACTTACAGGTGTGAGATAAGAACAAGCAACATAGGCAGACGCAGTGCCGTATTTATCATTAGCAGTACTAGTTCTACTCACAGGTGTGTGATAAGAACAATCGCTACTAATGATCAATACATTACTACGTCTGCGTATGTTGCTTGTGCTTAAACCTGGTTTTCACTAGCGACATAATCACAAGCACCATACGCATTAACGCAGTGCCGTATTTATCATTAGCGGTACTTGTTCTATGCACAGGTGTGAGATAAAAAGAAGCGCCGCTAATGGCCAATACATTACTGTATGCCTGTGTCTGTGTATGTTGCTTGTGCTTATGCTCATGACCAAGCTTAAAAAATACTATTATTGTTAATTGTTGTTGTTGTTGATTTATTAATTACCGCAATAAGTCGTAAACTGTCTTAAATAGCATACATGCAGTCTCCGATAATTTATCCCTGATCAAATGCATCTGTATATTCGCATACATGTCTGAGTAGCACAAAGAAGAAATAGATTCATCAGAACTGAGAACTAAATACCTCAAATTACCGCACGTCCGAATAGCAGTAATGTTCTATATATATAGAGTCAGTCATGAATGCGGCCGCGTCCTCAGTTGGGCTGGGGGACAAAGCCGTTGGCCTTGGCTCCAAACACGTCAGTTCTCTTGATAAGTGGGGGATGTAGAAGAACCTATTGTGATATTTGTGAAGCCGAGAAGAGGGTTGTTACCCAGTACGACAATCTATCCTCATCTTCTACCGTAACGAAGGAGACTAAGGCCTAATAGTTAGTTGCTTCGGCCAACCAAAACATAATGTTCTAAATATAAATATAAAGTCTAAAAATCTAAACACAGAAGATACAGATATATATCAGAACTGATAAATGCATGGTTCATATTGTCTTGTTGTTTCATTTACTTTCTACTGTCTTTGCATGGTAATACCATCATAATCACAGAAACTTTAGAAAGAAACCAGTTTAGAAGGATCAGTCCTAGCTCAAGGAAGACACGCTGCACAGGTCATGATTTATTTAACAAATAAAATATGGTCAGTCTCCATGTTCTATTTAACAATTAGACCCGCAGCCCGAATGGGCTACGAGTCAATAGCCCATGTGGCGCAGCCGAATGGCCTATTTAACTCGTAGCCCATGAGGGCGAGAAGTCTAATTGTTTTAGTATAAACTAACTAGTCGAACAGTAGAAAATGATAGAAAGAAACAAATTGAAGTTGAAATTTTTTTATTATTTCGTGAAAATGCGTGCGGTTTTTCTCTACCATGGGCTATCACAAATAGACCTATAGTAGGGTAGCCAATCAGAATGCAGGATTTGTAATAGTCCACTATTATACTAAAACAAATTAATATATACAACACGGGAAGCTACATAGATCATGCAATTTGATTGGCTCGCTAAACAATCTCGGAATAATGAGCAATAGCCACCTACAAAACTCGGAATAATTTTGTAACAAAAAGGGAGGTGTAAATTCACGTTTCGCGATTGTTTCCGATGCGGAAATTTTAGAAATTCAACAAAATGCAGTGCCCAAAAGCACGTTCCCGTGTTGTATATACTAAAACAATTATTCGCCTCAGGCTCAGTCGTTATTGGTGAATATTCCCTCGTCTTCGTCTTCGGCGAATAATTGTTAAATAATACACGCTCGAACGTGAGTACATTTATCAGCTTTTCAAGACCTCGAAAATGCATTATTTTGTTATAGAACAAGGAGAACCATCTTCTATTTGTTTTATAATATAAAACTCGATCTATGCGGAAAGATATGCTCGAGCGTGCATTATAAGAAATTCAAGCACGCTGAGCAGCCAATGAAATCGCGCGTTCTTTAGATGCTCTCGTAATTTATATCATATAGCGCTATTGTGACTACGTGTGGCTGTTATTAATTCGTCCTCTCATTTACAGAACGACCGAAAACAGATGATAACGACAAACGTATGGGTCAGGCAGGCAAGTAAACCCCGTCGGGGAGGGGGTGGGGGTAGCAAAATAAATTTCTGATGGTTGAGTAACGAAGGAACGAATGCGTCAGATTGAATTAATGTTCTGATGGCACGACATAGAGGCTCGGGTATTGTCTAGGGATTCACTGTTATTATTTAAGTAATGTTCGCCAAAGAACTGAAGCAAATGACAATAGGGTGCGGCAACGGAGCAGATCCCCAAATACGATTTTGCTGGAATAGAGCGGTTTTCAGTTGAGTGTAGTGAAACCAAACGCAAATTACCCACAGCCAGCCAATCACAAGTAACTCATAAATGGCTTCCCTGTGAGCCAATGACATACCAAAGCAAAACCAAAAGCAATTTGCGTTTGGTTTTACTTTGGATTCTGATTGGTTGGTTTACTTCTCAGCCAATAGGAGAGCTTAGTAAACGCAAAACCAAAACACTTCCCGACGACACTCAATTGAAATCCGCTCTATGCCTTAACTGCCTGAAATCAGTGTCCACAGTCAAAGTTACAAAGAGAAAATAAGGGAAACTGCGATATGCTGTTTATCATTTTAATGTGAAATCGATGTTAAAGCTAGAAATCGTTGATTTGGGTGCAATAAAGTGTCTTAAATCTTGTCACTGATAATAGACAGCGTCGAGTAACGCATGCGCTGTCGTCATAATATGTGTTAAATTGAGACTTCTCGTGACTTTTTCAAATGAATACTAATTTGGTCACAATTTAAACTAAATGACCGAGTGACAAAACTATAGTCATAAAAGCCAGGAGCCCATAACTAGGAGCGTGTTCCCGCATACTAGCTAGGCCTTTCATAAGTTATTTTTAGAATGGTTTCCAGCTATTCTTGGGTTGCAATCATTCCTAAGGGAATAGAATCACAAAAGCGTGCAGCCATGTTGTTGGTATAACAAAAGTAGCTAATGAGGCATCTTTTGTTCCTCCACTGGTGCAATCCACTAATTGGCAGGAAAAGTAATCTAAAAATAGCCCAACTTGTGAAAACGCTATGACAGCTATATAGAAGATATGGACGCTCCTGTAATGGGACCTGTAAACGCCCTTCGTTGTTATTAGAGACCTTATGTACCGAGGACGGCTGTGACGACGGGACGTAAAAAACGGTCAACATGTAGACGCCTGCGTGCATATTCACGTGCAGTTATTGTATTTTGTAATTAAGACTATTATTGTTTTAGCCGTCATCTTAGACGTTTCAGTCCTGGTTTCATAAGGTGTTAGCTAACGAGTCGGTAAGACGGCTCATTTATAATGAAGTACTGCTCCGGCTAAGAACAGGAGCACTGAACGGCAAGGAATGTAAAACGGTGTTAATGTTCTATTCTTCTTTCTAGTGATTCCAGTGGTTCTACTCGAACATTCAATAGAAAACCAGCAAGGCAATCTATTTTCATTTGATCAAACTACTTGTGGTCTGATTTCATAGAAAATCGTATTCGGGGAAAGTTCTCAAATTTGTGATTCAAATATCTTCTGTCTTCCCCCTTTCTGATTGGCTGGATGGTGATTTCTTTCCGTTTTCACAGCAAAATTGACCATCAGCATACAGTTGCCTTTATCTTTAGTTGATAACTTTGACTGTGGACATCTCAGATAGCACTCCAGGCATATTCAAGCAAAATTGTTATCGGGAATTGCTCATTGCCGCACCCTATTGTCTTTTGCTCCTGTTCTTTGGCGAACCATTACTTAACACAAACATATGTCTTTATAGAATAACCATAGTAGTAGTAGTATGCGAGATTGTCGTCTGTTTGTTTGCAGAGTTGGGAGAATCAACTTCTTTCATGGGATCCCAGCAAGTTTAAAGGCATCACACGAGTGAGACTGGATGCGACTCAGCTATGGATTCCTGATATAGTGCTCTACAACAGGTATTATATAGCCTCAAACTCGTTTCCAGGGTCTTCCGCGGCCGCCATATTGGATGCGTGGAAAACCCTGGGAATGAGGTTGATTTATATTTGTAATCGTTGATTTGTCATTCTTAGCGCGTGTAACAGTTTGTTAATGACTACGTAGCAACGATAAAACGCGCGCTCTGATTGGATAAGAAAGCGTATTCTATGTTATATATCAAAAACGAGTTCCCCGTGGTATCAAAACACCGAGAAAGCAAATGAATCTCGAGGGGCGCATCTCCACGATATTTATTGCTTTCGAGGTGTTTTGATAACACGGGCAAACACGCAGAACGAGTTTTTGATATGACTTCTCAAACAATACCTCTATTCATAAATCATTTAAGTATTATTTACAATATGAGTGGCGATGTTGTATCGGATATACAATGGCGGGCCGGCCGCTTCGGCGAGCATCACATAAAATTTTAAGCGTTGATTTCTCCCACCTTGCTATCGATGTGGCCTGTCGGATGACTTAGTTTCTCCCAAAAACATGTCCCACATCGAAGAGACAGTGTGTATGCAATAAGAGAGCAGAGCGTAGCGTGCAGAAAAACTAGTCCCACATGGATGAGATGGTGTGTACATAATAAGAGAGCAGTAGCTAGCATGTTACAAGTATCCTGTATCATTCCATACAGGATTATAGTTGGCTTATAGTTAGTACTCTGTATCATTTGATACAGAATACTAATAGGGCTTATTAGTATTGTGTATCATATACCGGAATACTAATAGGGCTTATTAGTATTCTGTATCATTCATATACAGAATACTAATAGGCTAACTAGAATTTCGTATGGGATTTACAGTGTATCCACGTAACCCGAATACTGGGTCTGGATTTGCTAGTATCCTTATGAATTATTAATGAATATTATAATAAATGAAACAGATCTCCATGTTTGCACAGGCTCATGAAAACCGAGGTAAGTTTGGGAGAATTCGAGAACAGAACAAGCACGAGACCGCAGGTTGAGTGCTTGTACCTGCTCGAGAATTCTCCCAAACTTACCGAGGTTTGTATGAGCCTGTGCAAACAAGGAAAATCTGTTTCATTTCTTTTATATAATAATTATTTTGATAAAAGAAGCACTTGCGGTGCTTCCGCCTCCCGGTTAACTCAGTGGTTAAAGTGCCACTACGACGAAAATTTATCATTTCGATTTGCCACTTTTTCAGTGTCAGTAGGTCAATCAGTATTAGAAATATCCGAAATAGTAAAAAATATTCCCAAATTGGCAAGTTAAACCACAAAATTTTAGGAGAGTTTACAGGTAAAATCATGTCCGCCATTACTGGAAGCCGTTCTCAGTATTCAGCGGAAGTGATGTCATTCACTTAACACGACAACCACGTCGCGCGAAATATAATGGTGTGCATAAAAACGTAGCCAACCTTGCAAAAATAAATATAACCTTCTTCTTGTGTGCGTGAAGACGTTTTTAGTAGAAACATGCCTCCAGGCGTTGTGTTGTGCAGGCGAGCTTTGAGTGTATGACATCACTTTGACATCACTTCCGCTGAATAACCCTTTATATAAAGCTGAACAAAGGGTTACGGCCTCCAGTAATGGCGGACGTTTAGATTCAATATTTGGAGTTAAAAAAATAAGACTTCCTGTCGTCGTATCGAAAAGCGATTTGAACTGGTAATAATTAATTAATATATCAACTCTACTTTATGAATATGCAAAATATGCAAAAACATTGATATGTCAAAATTTGATCGTAGAGGCACTTTAAGCTCCGGTCGGTTGAGCGGTCGCGGGTTCAAACCCTGGCCAACACTCAGGTCTTAACTGAATAACTGAGTAGAAAGTCCTGCCTTTACATAATGTAACAGTAAACGGTTATACCTTCTCGTCTTCTCGGATAAGGACGTACTATCTAAATTATTCTATTTTAAGTATTGTTTCCCTGGTATTTTGCTGCATAAAATTGATTATTGACCACAAGGCTTGTCATTGTTTTTTCTGTCGCTTATTTCAACAACGTGTCTCAAGGCCCGTTCAAACGGATTCAACATCGTCCAACATGTTGGATCCAACAATGTTGGATGATGTTGGGTCAACATGTTTCATCCATCTGAACGGGCCTTAATAGTGAAGTGGATAGGACGGAGGACTAGAAGTCTAAAGCATTCTGGAGAGTTGGAAGGTTCGAGACACATCACGTACGCTGATTTTTATTTCCATCTTTTCCTTCACTTCTATTAATGTGAACCCATACCTATGATGTAATCCTTCAAGTGTCTTGATTAGTGTGACACAGCTGAATAACCAGGGCGCATGCGCAAGCTGACGCGTAAATCGGCGGGAATTTTGCCGTAAACACTACCTTGTGGTATGTCTTCTGTTTGTAGGCAATTTTATCCCAGTGTTCAAAACTTAAACGAGACTAGTACTGTTCAAACTATGTTGTTCTTTAGTTTCTGAAGGAAATGGTCTGAGTATTTGCAGATTATCCTTGGCATAAAACTCTTATTCTTCGCAGAAAACATGAAGGTTCTCGCTAAATTTTGAAATTTCCGCCATTTTTGGACGCTGCAGTCGTCCCTAGTCCCTGTGCGTCACGTCAGTAAATGAGGTCTGGGTACGAGTTGGTTATTCAGCTCTGTCGATAGTAAAATGCTTTATTATAAGCTTCAAATTTACAAAAGGTCACTTATCTCTACCAGCAAGTTTTTGTGAAATAAATTATTCACTCACGTCATTAGCATATTCGAAATATAAACCTGTTGTGGATGCTTCCCACAGCAATATATACTCACTTGTTTTAACTTTAATTCACTGATTTAATTCCAATTTTCTACTCATGATTGAATACACAGCTTGATCGTACTCGACGCTAAACTCACTCTCCCTAGTCCTCGTGTTCGGATCATCTTACATTCTCGCTAAACAGTCCTCAGTCCCTCTCGGACGGCGCACGTCACGCAATCACAGTTGATCAAGATTAATTTCAAACACACTCCCCCATTTGAGACTCGCCTTGAGTTCTCAAATGTGAGTCATCGGAGTACAACTGTTGCTAATAACAAGCTGATAACAAAACTATCGACTAGAATATACGTATTAAAGTTTCTAAATATGCATGTTCGATTCAAAGTCCAGAATCTGACTAATGTTGTCCCTTGCGACTTGTGCTGCCCTCCGCCTTGGCCGGAACACCTGTGCTTGTGGATTCAGCGCTGCCTCGGCTCGTGTAGCAACATCACTTATCTCTAGTGGATACAGGTGTTGAACGGCACGCTCGATCGTCCGCTTGGACGTCTTAAGCTCTACACCTCTGATTACACCGTCACGTCCCTGGTACAACTTCTGGACCACGCCCATGTTCCACTTGCCTCGATTTTTCTCCTCCCCATGTATCAGGACCACATCTTCCAACTTTGGCGACATTTCCTTCAGATTATGTTTCATGTTGTGGCGTTCTCTCAGCCCTCTGACGTACTCCCCCGTCCAACGCTTCCAGAGTCTATCCTTGCAACGCTTAAGGTGTTTTGCTCGCTTTTGGAGGTCTATTTCGTCCGTACTCTCTTCTCCTTCTTCGGGATAGGGATAGTGTTGCCCAGTGATCATCATGTTTGGTGTTAGCACTGGGAGCTGTACAATGGTCGATTGTTGACGCATACCTCTACATCAAGCATAACTTCCTGTAGCTCCTTCCATCTCAGCATCGCCTTCCCGACTACCTTGTAGAGTGATCGCTTCACGACTCCGATAAGCCTCTCATATTGACCGCCCCACCATGGAGCTCTGCTCAAGTTAAACTTCTAGGTGATGTTGAGCCTTGCTAAGTAGTCGCTAAGTTCTTCATCTCGTTCGATCTTCTTGATCCACTTAGCTACTGCACAGAATTTCTTCGCGTTATCTGAATAGATGGTCTCAGGGCGCCCTCGTCTTGCCATGAACCGCTTAAAGTCTTGCTTGAATCCCTTCACTGAGAGATCTGGCAATACCTCCAGGTGTACAGCTCTTGTTAGGCTACAGGCTATGTTCAGCATATAGCTTTGGTTTCCTTTCGTAATCCACACCTACCACTTGAAGTGGTCGCGATCCCATTGTTCTGTCTTTAGGAAGACTTCCGACCGGAGGTTTCGGGAATGACATCGCTTGAAATTTCCTGCAGCCATGCCATCTCTTGATCATTCTCTTCGTTAGGTTCCTTAAGCGGGGTATCCAGTACTTCTCTCTCACGGCAGTCATGGTGAACACAACTCCCCCATGCAGGGCGCTGGTGTGCGCATCAGTTACCAACCTTTCTGCCAACAAGGTGTTCGGCGGTATGTACACCGGGTAATCTCCTTCGATTCGTCCTCGGCATTCAAGCAGACCTTTCGCGTTATCCACTAAGTTGAGACGAAGAACATCTTCTTTCACATTGTCGGAATCTTTGTGTCGTTGTTGAATGCGTTTCACCCACCATCTTACTTGGTCTTGAACTTCCTCCGTCTTCAGCACTCCCCTCTTTCGGTCACGCTTCTTGGATTTCGCGTTGTTCACAAACCGTCTTACCCACGCAGTGATCCTCATCGTCTTCCAAAACTCATGCTTAGCCAGCAACTTGTCAAAGGTGTCCACCTGCTTCACTGCTGCTCCCTTATACTGCTCCTGTTTGACAGGTTTTGCTTCACTCTCGGAATCCTTGCTCAGCTCGAGCTTGTCCTGTTTCGGCCATTTGTCCGGCTCACTCAACCAGTTCGGACCGTCGACCCATTCTTGTGGCAGCTTGTTGCCTTAGCAACCTCGACTTCCGACATCCCCTGGCTTTTCTGCCGTACCGACATGTCCCCATTTGATGTAGCTTTTGCTCTTGATGTCTTCAACACGGTTGTTTACGAACTGCTTGTAACGGCCTTGGCCACTAATCCAATATAAGGCGACTGTGCTGTCGAGCCAACCGTAACAGTTTCTCACTGGCATACCTTCTAGTGCTACTCGCACATTTTCGGTCATCCTAGCTACCATCTGTCCAGATACAAGCTCAAGTCTTGGAATAGTCAGTCCCTTCTTCGCGAGCCTACCCTTTGCTGCTACGAGACCTTGGCTTGTCCCTGATTCTTGGTGGACGACCGCGTACACAGCTGCTGCTGTTCTGTTTCCGTTTGCGTCTCCGAACCCATGTAGGTCGATAGCTTGAATGGTTTCTTTATGCTTCTTGGAACTTCGATTTTCTCGGGTAATTTGGTACTCCATGCGTGCCAGCGCTGCTTTAGATCGACTGGAAGTTCCTCATCCCACTTAAGACCACGGTCACAAACGTCACGATAAATCATCTTGCCTAGCAGAGTGATTGGGGATGCTAGGCCAAGCGGGTCATACACTGCTGCGAGGTTACTCAGTACCTTTCTCTTTGTATCTTCCTCTGGTCTCTTAGGAAATGTTACAGCTAGACTATCCTTTGCCTTGTTCCATGGCAAGCCTTGGACTGTAGTTTCATCACTCTTCACATT
Source organism: Actinernus sp. WN-2022 (assembly GCA_030867875.1). Classification (NCBI taxonomy): domain Eukaryota; kingdom Metazoa; phylum Cnidaria; class Anthozoa; order Actiniaria; family Actinernidae; genus Actinernus; species Actinernus sp. WN-2022. The sequence continues at coordinate 72,971,034 of JAOWCC010001634.1, read as the reverse complement.
CAACTTCTGCTTAGAGAAACTCGCCCCTTCTTCTGTGGCATCTACGGGTACCGACAGTTCTAAGTAAGGGTCATTAGAGTGCCATTTATGAAGGTGAAAATCAGCTGACTGGAAAATGTGTACAGCGGTGTTCTTAAGAGACTGAACTTCATTCCTTGTTGTCCCCCTCAGAAGTATATCATCTACATAGAGACTACGCTTAATCTCCTCAACTTCAAGTGGGTACTCCTCTTTGTAACCGTTCAAATGTTGTTCAAGTGTCCCCCCCAATAAGAAAGGGGATTGGTTCAAGCCAAATAGAGCCCTTGTAAAACGATACGTAGTAATCTTGCTGTGATCATTATCTTCAATAAAGTGAAAGCGCAATGCATCACGGTCAGCGTCTTTGATTCTCACAGATAGAAAAGCTTTGCGCAAGTCTCCTGATAGTGTTACTGGTCTGAATCGATTGCGCGCTGTTATGTCAAATATGAGATTCTAAAGGGGGGGTCCCGTTTCTAGACAATCATTGTGTGATGGTGAGTTATCGGTTGCCCTTGCCGACGCGTCATAAACTATGCGCACCTTGGTCGACTGCGCTGATTCTCTCACGACGGCTTTATGAGGGAAATATAATTCTTTACCGCGCGCCTCATCCGATGCCCTCTCGATTATGCCTTCCTCTTCTTGTTCTCGAATAATCTTCTTATACTCAGTGAACAGCTCTGGTTTATTCTCTAACTTCTTCAATAGGTTACTCAATCTTACTAGGCTGCCTGCTTTGTTGTTAGGAAGATACTGGTTTTCTGGTTTCCATAGTAACCCTGTTTCGTACCATCCTTCCTCCGTTCTGACTAACTGCTGCTTGAAATCTTCATAAACTACTTCCTGATCTCCCCCCAGTTTATTCTCTAGCCCTCGTACATCCAAGCTGCATACCCGTTCGTAATCTGCAGTGGAGGTTCTAGCAAAGTTCAGTGTGCTGGTATCAGCCTCAATCCCTGGGGACATGACTACCCATCCATACTTAGTGAGCTCCGCAACCGGTTCTCCTAATTTCCCAACCCGGGGTTTGGTCTGGGTCTTAATCTTGGCGATCTCACTTGCCCCAAGAATCAAGTGTACTGGTAACTCATCTTTCTTGTCATCATCCCCCATCTCAACTCCCTTTATGTGTGTATACCTCTATCATTTCCTGGTAGTGGGGGTTGGGTAATTTCATTAGAGTGTCTCTCTATACCCGGTTTACGTTCACATTGAGTGTAAAATCCCCATCTAGGCTCTCCACCCCAATCTCATAAACTGTAATTTTCCTTGTAACAGTAGTCAACATCATGTCTGTTTGCTTGTCAGTTTTGCTCGGTTTCTTGCCCAATCGCTCGATCAGCTGACTAGATGCATAGGACCCCCCTGCCCCAGTGTCAAGTAAGGCCCTACATGTTATGCCTCCCGCTTTGACAACTACAACTGGATAGACCACCGGTGCCTGGAGAGCTTCTTGGGAAGCAAGCATCATGTCATTAGTTGGGGGTTTTCTACTTTTATCACAGATAGACGTATGGTGACGACCAGAGCAATGTTGACAGTTTGTTTTACTGCGGCACTGTTCTGCTCGGTGCTTGGCCCCGGTACAATTGTAGCATAGCTTCGCTTCGCTTAGGATCTTGCGCCGCGCAACCACCCCCTTACCCTGGTCACAGTCAGCGGCCCTATGTTGATCAGAGCCACAATAGACACAGCATTTGGGTTTGTAATGATTATCTTCCCTCGCTTGGAATGATCTCTCTCGCCTTTGTGGCTTGTGCTGACTCTGGCCAGGATTGCTCATGAAAGGGAATTGTTGGTCCTTAAAAGGGGCGGGATTTCTTTCACACCATTTCCTGAGCGCTTCCAAAAGATGGAAGAATTTCCAATCTTGCCAATTGTCATCCAATCTGACCAAATCTGCTCTTATATCCGGAAGCTTATCTAAAGTTATTCTCAAATACCCATTGACCTCATTTAACTTCCCCATTATGCCTAGTGCTTGATCATCTTACATTCTCGCTAAACAGTCCTCAGTCCCTCTCGGACGGCGCACGTCACGCAATCACAATTGATCAAGATTAATTTCAAACAAACCTTTATAACTCCTAGACGAAACACTCAAATTAAGAAATATTTTACTATTCAAAGTACCGGAAATAAAACCCGATAATTAGCATAACAATGATATCCCGTGATGCTCTGCGTCCTATATAAGGTGATGTTTGAATAAAGGGCTTGAATGTTCATCATATTTTGAGAAAGTTGTAATTCGCACAACTCTTCTGTAGGATTGTTAAAGGATTCAGGGTAGAAGTATAGGTGTTACCCCACACAGATAATCCGTAAGTTGAATGAGGGTATATTAAAGAATAATATAATTGAATGATAACTTGGGGGTAACATAATGGCGAATCTTACATAGAACACCTATACTTCTTTTGATTTTTTTGGAAACAAGTTTGATTTGACCCTTCCTATTGAGGTTGGAGTCTATAAAAACCCTAGATATCTAATATTGTTTACTTGTGAGATAGCCTTCTGATTTATAGATAAGTTAATCTCGAAGCTTTGGTAAATATCGCAAGACTGAAGAACCATGACACACCCACTGCAGGGAATACGAATGCGTTCTGGACGAGGTTAACAGAAATATAAAGTCCCTAATCCGAGCGAAGTGAGGGACTTAATGGTGGCCCTTGTGGGAGATCCAATAAAGAGCAGCGTCTGGAAAAAGGAAAAAAAGTATTAAAGAACTTCAGTGGTTCCGCCCAGCGCACTAACTATAGTGTGCCCCCGACACCCTCAGCGGCCTGGGGAACACCTTACAACCGTCAGTCAGACAGTTCGTTTGGTCCAGTGAGACGCTCAGCCCAGCAGAGGTTTCCCTTTCATCCCCGGCAGTTAATGTATCCCCGGCGCAGCGCTTGGGCATATTATTTCTGCAATGAAGAAACACAAATTGCCCACATTTCAAAAACACGAACTCCAAGTAACAACGAATGTAAAACCTCTGTATGGATATCTCTTTGCTGTTACTGTTACAAAATGTAACTAAAACAAAGGGGATAATAAATTTCTGAGTGCCGTATACTTACCATTGTCTTAATCATGTTTTTCGCATGCGCACCCTATCCACAGGAGTGTTTGGATCTGAAAAAAAGGGCTACAACTGTTCCCCCCCCCCCAGTTTATCTGGATCAGGCTCTTTTTCCTTCCTCTCCTGGTGGCTTCGTTTTCCATGGTGCATGTATTACTAGTTTCTATCTATATGGGGTTCACATTGGTTTCTGATCCCTTATTTCGACTGGCTCCTCTCCAGATTTAACCCAAAAGACTTAAGACTTGTGAGCTGGAGACCCCTGCCTTTTGTGATCGTCTTGCTGCAGCTAACTCTATTAGTAAACCTCACGTTCAATGGGTCACCATGGCGACGGAGCGCCGGGAGTAAATGGAGGGATCAACTGCCCAGCCTTTTCACATGGATTTTATTCGTGCTTTAGCCTCCGGACATCAAAGGCTAAATATCAAAGATTTGTTCTTCCGTAATCCCAACACCTTTGTATCCGACGAGCTACACGCACACCCAGGTGCATGGGAAAAGATCATTGCGCACGCCCCTTATGCCCAGGCCTTTGAAGTCCTCAGTTGGATAAAAAATAAAGTTCCCTTAAAAACAATTCCGCCATTATCAAGGCAGCTTTAAAGGGAAAGCCTACGACTCCGATATCTCCCCATGCATCGATGATTTTTGACCATAACAGGTTATGTGACACGTTTGAGGAGTTTATTGATACCACATTGATACAAAGGGTACAGAACGGTACGATCACCGCCATCGGGAGTGTTGGAGAGGTTGACCCACCATATTTAGTCATGCCCCTTACCGTCGAATCCACAAAACCACGCCTTTGCTATGACAACCGATAGGCTTAATCTCTGGATGACCGATAAGCCTTTCCACCTCGACCATCTGTCAGACCTACCCAGGTACCACTACAAAGAATATAGGGATCGCGCTAAAGGATGGTTTTCTTTTCCGGCCCACCACTCCAAACGGTGGTATTGCAAACAAGAGTTTTTCTTCATCAGCAGTCGAGTCGCGCCTACAGTTTTACATTCGGGAGTCTGGAACACGTGACGATGCGCGATTACCCTTGCTCTTACTGGGTCAGAATTCCAGGATATTATGTCCCACGTTGGCTGACGGAAACGACATATATGTCCGCTTCATCTCCCGCGGCTCGACTCTCGAGAGGATCCATGCACCGACATCAGTAAGCTTGGATCCGCATACCAGGATTTGGACACCCTTCGGAGCTTCACGCCAGCTTTCCCACAGTGACATTAGGAACTTGGAGAATGGGAGAAATATCGAGTTTCTGCTCAGTCTTTGGTTCTACTAGAGCCCACAGTATATTGCGGTTGAACAAATGATGTGGCACCCTTTTCTCTCATCCATATCTCATTGTATATTCGGGTGCATTGTAGGGACTTTGAATATAGTACTATTTAACTCTTTACTTGATGTATAGACTCGATTTTAATGATAAAAAATGTGGCTCATATGCACTTTAAATACTATCGTGTGTAAGCCGGGGTGGCACAGTGGTTAAGCGCTTCACCTCTCACCTCTGTGGCCCAGGTTCGATTCCCGGACGCGGCGCCATATCCGGGTTCTCCTCCGGGTTTTCCTCCCTCCACAAAAACCAACACGCTGAATTCCAATTCGATCTGTGGATTAGCCGGGTCCCGACTTTGATCAGCTCCCATGCTCATATGCACTTTAAATACTATCGTGTGTAAGCCGGGGTGGCACAGTGGTTAAGCGCTTCACCTCTCACCTCTGTGGCCCAGGTTCGATTCCCGGACGCGGCGCCATAGCCGGGTTCTCCTCCGGGTTTTTCTCCCTCCACAAAAACCAACACGCTGAATTCCAATTCGATCTGTGGATTAGCCGGGTCCCGACTTTGATCAGCTCCCATGGTTATTTCAGATCTCGTTAGAAATTCAAAGGTTTTTTTTGTAAATAAAGATGATTGATTGTTCTCGATTTTGTTTCAGTGCCGATAATCAGTTCAGCGGTGGAACCGAGAAATACAAGACTCCAGTCATCGTAGATAGCACTGGTACTTGTAGCTGGTACTGCCCAGCCTCGTTCACAAGCACATGCTCCATAGACGTTACTTTCTTTCCCTTTGATTCACAGACGTGCTCTTTGAAGTTCGGTTCGTGGACGTTTGAGGTATGAGCAAACTACGGCAATTATTACGGTACTGTTACTGTACAGGATACCGTAACTCTGTATTTTGATTGGATCAGAAGAACAAAAACAATACGTCATTGCCATAACTTGCCCACTCATACGACATATGCATTAGTTTTGCTTGAATCGTGTAATACGCTTTCATATTAATTTTATATTCATTTGACCTTAGTTTGCTCCAGGTTTTATTATAAATCTCACCCGAGAGTCCATAACCAGAAGTCTCGATCTGTCATACTAGGTCTTGGCCCATTAGTTTACGGTATAATCTATTTTTAGAAAACGATGCTCGCTAAATCGATACCCAAGCGTATTTCACCTAATTTCCCCAGCAACTCTGATTGGTCGCCAACACATGGAAGCCTTTGTTCTAATAAGATAACTAATTTTGTGTTTATAAAAGAAACATGGATGCACTAGGTTTTACTGACTGTGATATCTAACCATGTTCCTACATTTTTTTTCCTTTAACCACCTTACGTTATATATATATATATATACAGTCAATGCCGAAAAAGGTTGTCCTTGACAAACGTAATATAAGTATATACTGTAAGTACCTTTTCATGGAATAATGCTAATATCAATACTTAAAATTATGGGATATTGTTCAAAACATATATATACAGTCAATATATGTTTTTAATTGTCTAATTCTACAGCTATAGTTATATGTCATATGTTCCCAGTAACGTATATTACTTACTTTTAGTTAAATAATTATATATTATACCGTAAGGTGATGGGCTGCGTTCCATTGCTTATCGAGACTTCTGATCACACATACCATTGTAGTTTAAAGAAAGTGCTAAAATTCATTAATTCTTTTACATAATATTATGGGGTCAGAACTATTGGGTCAATCACGGTTTCCGTAAGGTGATGGGCTGCGTTCCATTGCTTATCGAGACTTCTGATCACACATACCATTGTAGTTTAAAGAAAGTGCTAAAATTCATTAATTCTTTTACATAATATTATGGGGCCAGAACTATTGGATCAATCACGGTTTCCGGTGGAAGACAGGCGAATATTCACCAGACACTTATCTTATTTGGTATCCAACGGGCCTTCAGGCGAGTTTTATACCAAAATAATAGTTCTGAGGCTCTGACGGGTTCGATAGGTTCGATCATGGCAACGTCTTTGCTTTCCTTTATAAAAGGGAGGGAGAGGAAGGGTGTGTCGGGACTATATTTGGATGACATTACATTATCGTTAAACTCGTATCGCAAAGCATTATGGTTGTATCTTGTAAATATCGATTGATTATTGATTGATTGTGTGTTGTGTGGTAGTGTGTCAAGAATAAATTGTTGTTGAATTCCTTTGGAACTGGACTACTGGAGCCAGGAATTCTTTCGTAATTACGAGGAATAATCTTCATGGAGCAAAAATCTGTACTTTACATGGTCCTTCGAGCCGGATGTGATTCATAAATTGGAAAGGATTCGACTGGATAGAGTGGATACGATTGGAATTGGGATACGACAGGATTGAGACAGTACGCCATCTTGGATTTATAATACGGAGAATCGACCACAACTAGAGCTTGGTGTCTCCACCAGAACTATGTCAGAGAAGCTGAGTAAGACAAGAAAGGTTAGAGGGCTAGGTGGGCATAGGAGCTTAGTTAAACGTGTGGAGTCCAACGCGAGAGAGATCCTTGCAGTTGTAAATGCGACTAATGCAGGAGAGCACGTGGCGGCTCCGCTTACGCAGCAGAAAATGAGTCTTCAAGGGAAACTCGATAATCTTCAGAAACTTGACGAGGAAATACTGGATCTCACCAAAGAAGAAGATATGGAATACGAAATTGAGCAAGCGGATTTGATGAGAGAGAATATATACACCATATATGCATTATAGTCGAAATATACATGGCTTTAGCAAATCCAGTAGAGGAAGCGACAGGAGGCCCAGGAGGCAAGAAACACGTAGAATGATCCATAAAACTACCTAAGGGGATATTACCACATGGATGACCTTTTGGGACGCTAAATATTGACTTCTTGAAGACCAGATTTGGAAATAAGCAGCAAATCATAAATAAACATATGGATATCCTATTGAACGTAGAGTCGATCAAGTCTAACAGTGATTCGAGGGGTTTGTGATGGCTGTATGATGTAGTGGAGACACAGATTAGAGGATTGAAGGCACTGGAAGTGCCAGCTGAATCTTATGGAACATTACTTTCATCAATATTGATGAATATGGAATGTAAATGCCTTGATGGCAAAAAATGAAACGCTGAAAGGGAGCTAGAAGTGAGAGAGCGCACAGTTAGAATTTCAGAAGGGAAAACTTCAGGTCCACCCTCAAACATCACACCAAAGAAGTACTATAACCATAACCAATCCGCAGCTTCAACCCTACGATCAGGCTCATCTAATTTCAACCCAACATGCACATATTGTCGCCAGTCACATACCTCTAATAGCTATAAAACAGTAACATGTAGCAGCCCGCAAGAGGATCCTGAGGAATACTGGGAGGTGTTTTATTTGCCTAAGAAGAAATCATATTAGCAAGGAGTGCCACTCCAAAGTGAAGTGTGTCAAATGCAGTGGATTAAATCATGTTAGTATATGCATGGAGGGCAAGAGCTAGAGCCATGACCAATCACAGCAGCAAGGGAATGCTGACGCTAACACTAAGGATCAGGCAGAGTCCATTGGCATCCAAACAACAGCAACACAAGAACTCCAATACTGCTTCAGACAGCCAAGGCAACAGCCTACTAAGCAGAAAATCCAGGAATGAGTATGAATGTTAGAGTTATTCTGGATGTGTGGGGGGGGGGGGGGGGGGGGGGTGGGGGGGGAGTGAGGGAGAGGACCAGAGATCATATATTGTGAGCGGGGTGAAGAATGCATTGAACTTAAAGTGTATATAAGGTCAAATATTTTTATCATTAATATCGATTCTACATCAAGTGAATGTTGAATTGTAAAATATTTCTCGATTTGAGTGTTGCATCCATGAGTTATAGAGGTTTCTATTTATGATATATTCAAGCCGGTGATGTAAATTCAGTCTTCATTTATTATACAAAAACATACTGGTAGAGACCCTTTGTAAATATCTATGTTATATTTGAAGGTTATATCAGTGATTCTACCAAATATTTTGTCAAAATCAGTATACGGTTTCATTCACAAGGAAAAAGAAATGAAAGTAAATTCCCGAATTCACGTCAAATTTAAGTCACATCATTAGCATATTGGAAATAGAAACCTCTATAACTCATAGATGCAACACTCAAATCAATAAATATTTTACTTTTCAACTATTCACTTGATGTAGAATCGATATTAATGATAAAAATATTTGACCTTATATACACTTTAACTGTTGAACACACTGAAACGATGTTAATTCAGGCATTTGGCTCAACTAGTGACAAGCCGGTGGATTGTGAGGCTGGGAGACTTAACCTAAGAACCCAGACTGGGGACGACATTGAAATAGTAGCATACTCTGTACCCTTTATCTGTGCCCCTATCAGTCGTCAGTTGGTGGTGAGTGCCAAGGAAATGTATGCGCATCTGTCTGACCTAGATTTAGCAGATAATATATCAGGAAAGGAAGAACTAGAGAATGAGATAGACATTCTGATTGGGTCAGATCAGTATTGGGAGTTGGTGACAGGAGCAACCAGACAGGGGGAGAGTGGACAAATGGCTATCCACACGAAGCTCTGGAAAACAAGGATGATGTAGAATCCCACGGTCAACCTAGTGGCCAATTAGAACACATGCATTGAGGTGTGCTGCCGAACAAGAATTGAGGCGATTCTGGGACTTAGAGTCTAGGTATCACACACTCAGAGAAATCGGTACATAGTGAATTTTTGATCCAATGTCATTCCAGGAGAGAAGATACGAAGTACATCTTCCGTGGAAGGAGCCAATGCGAGTACTACCTTATAACTGCTTAAACGACTGAAATAGGACCCTGATGTACTATTCGAGTATGATGCTGTAAACAGAGATCAGATAGAGAAAGAAATTGTAGAAGTAGTGACTCAACCAAGTTCAGGAGAGGTAGGAAGAATTCATTATCTACCCCATCATGCTGTAATTAGAAGAGACAAAGAAACTACAAAATTGCAGATCGTCTATGATGCGTCATGCAAGTCCACTGTACCATCATTAAATAACTGTCTCCACACAGGTCCAGCTATGTCACAAGGCATAATGGACATAATTCTTAGATTCAGGGCACACAAACAATCATTGGCAGGAGACAGAAAAGGCATTTCTGAAAATATGAGTGGCAAAGGAAGATAGAGATGTTCTTAGATTTCTATGGGTTGATAACGTGAGGAAGAATACTCCGGAGGTGGTGGTAATGACTCAGGTACATTAAGGCCTGGGTCTCAAGATGGCCATCCCAAATCAAGAGGGGGTAGTCTATCTCTTTCTCTTTGTAATATTTGTCCATACAATTTTGAAAAATATGATGTTTGTCACGACCTTATAAATTACACATGACAGTTTCCATGGAAACATGCAATGTGACCTTTGAACTCTAATGAAAAGCATTTATTTTATAGCCTCCTGCATCATGGTAAAGTTTTTTCATTGCCGGGGATTTTTATGCGTGTGAATCAGAGATAGTCCATAGTTTATAAATCCAACGAGGACAATTGAAAATATTATGGGGAAGACTCATTTACGCTAACGTGAAATTTGATACCCCAAATTTATGACCGTTTAATAATATGTTTCTCTAGTGTCCTCGTTGGATTTATAAACTATGGACTATCTCTGATTCATATGCATAAATATTCCCGGCATATGAAAATACTTTACCATAATGCAGGAGGCTTTTGAATATATTGTTTTAAATTAGAGTTCAAAGGTCACATTCCAAGTTTCCGTGGAAACTGTCATATGTAATTGTTAAGGTCATAACAATATCATGTTTGTCAAAGTTTTAAGCAAAACGATTACAACGAGAAAGAGATAGACTACCCCCTCTCGATTTGCCGGCGGCCATTTTGAGACCCAGGCCTTAATATACCTGAGGAGGTAATGTGGTTGGGGTTACATCAAGCCCCTTTCTACTAAATGCCACCATTTAGAGAGGTACAAGCAACAGGACGCAGCATTTGTAGAAACAATGTTGAGATCTATCTATGTTGATGATGTTAGCATGGGAGCTAACACAGATGAGGAAGCTTTAGTTACCAGTTGTACTATACCTTAATGGCCGAGGGCGGTTCAACTTAAGGAAGTTTGTCAAATTCAGCAGAGCTAAAAAGGCGAATAGAAGACAATGAAGTCAAGGTGTTGGCGTCTGAGACAGACAGTGGAACAAGCAGGAACCTCTGCAGTAACACACCCATAACTGAAAGGTTGACATCAAGTAAATCTGTTACTAAGGAACAAGAATCGAACATTAAGACGATATCTGGCAGAAGAAAGAGTACAATGGTCATTTAACCTTCAAAGAGCCCCAAGGTGGGGAAGCATCTTTGAGAGAATGGTCAAGTCGGCAAAGATGTGCTTGAAGAAGACTATAGGGAAGGCAAGCCTCACATATGAAGAACTGTTGACCATAGTGGTAGAAGTAGAGATGATACTCAACTCAGACCATCATCATACGTAACCATTGAAGATCTTGAGGAACCATTAAGCCCGTCACATCTGCTTACTGGTCGGAGACTTCTTAGCCTACCAGACGCAAAAGTTGATGACGATTTAGAGGTTGATACTAAAGTATCACTGTTTGATCTGAGCAAGAGAATGAAGCATATGAGCAGAGTCATGAACCACTTCTGGCGTAGATGGAAGAACGAATACTTGTTAGAGTTACCCCGATAAAGGGAGTGGTACAGCTAGCATAGCAGTTGGAGACGTTGTCATAGTGCATGACAATGACCATCCCAGAGGATTTCGGGGCCTCGCAAGAGTTGAAAAGCTGATCACTGGAGCAGACAACCAAACACGAGGTGCAGTCATCAATGTCAAGTCAAAGAACAGAAACCCAAGTACGCTAAAGCGTCCAGTCCAGCGGTTATACCCACTGGAAATCAACGATGAAGAAAGACAAGCTGTAGCTGATACAGACAATGATGATGCAGAAGCCGAAGCAGGTAAAGGTGAAAGGACGGAAGCGAGGAAGAGAGAGGAACCTACTGAAGGCATAGAACGGCGTAGGAACCCCCGGAGAGTAGCAGCTGATTAAGGGAACAGAAGAAGAATGGCTTGGATTGAAGCATTAACATGAACTTTAAAGATTTGGAAACATTGCAGAACGTAGTACCATTTACAATATATTTACAGTGCTGGTTCGTTATAAGTTACGGTTGGACAATGGATGTTAATAATATAATAATATATTAAAGCTCATATAGAGCTTATAACAAATAGATCTAAGCGCTTTACGGTCTAAAATTACATTGGTCATAATTTTTTTTACATATAAATCATAAGATCTAAAATCTTACATTGGTCTAATATTATATTGGTCATAAAATTTACATATTAATCATAAAATCTGAAATCTACAACTTCATATAAATAAATAACAAAATATCACCACCCTACACGTTATAGGCTGTTTTAAACAAGTGTGTCTTCAGTTTGCTCTTAAATTTAGAAGCATTATCACATCCTCTAATAGAAGCAGGTAGCTTATTCCATAGCCTAGGGCTACAAACAGAAAAAGCTCTACCACCATAGCTATTTACATTAAATCTAGGTTCCTTAAGTAGGTTAGCTTTTGAAGATCCAAGGTTTCTACCAGGCACATAATAACTGATCACGTCCATGACATATTGCAGAGCAAGTCCATGTTGTGCTTTAAATGTCAATAAAATAATCTTGTAAATAATACGTTGCTCTACTGGGAATCAGTGTAACTGTATTAAAATAGGGGTGATATGATCATACTTGTGAGCTCCTAATATCAAGCGTGCCGCTGAATTAAGAACACGCTGTAACTTTCTAATCTGATCTGTGGAAGTCCATACAACAGTGCATTGGCATTATCAAGCTTAACAGTCACAAAAGCATGAACAAGCGTTTCAGTTGTCTGAAACGACAGATATCGTCTAGCACGAGCAATGGTTCTAAGGTGGTAAAATGCTGACTTACAAATTTATCTAATATGTCAACAATATTTCGAGCATGAGGCACTGGAGTGATTATATCTGAGCCTACAGTCAGTGAGGAGAAAAAAGGTTCAGGCCGAAATTTATAGAACTCTGAATCAGAAGTTTCGTCTTATCCGTATTAAGCTTCAACTTGTTCACTGCCATCCAGTCAATAATGTCTACTAAACAGAGTTCCACACAAGACTTGACTTACTCAAGGTCATCCTGGTCCTTATAGTTAAAAGAAGCATAAATCTGAGTGCCATCAGCATATAGATGAAATCTCATGTCATGTGATCGTAAAATGTCTCCCATCGGTGACGTGTATATCAGATATAATATAGGCCCCAGTATCGACCCTTGGGGAACGCCACATGTCATGACTATCTAAGATAGTTCTATTGACATGCACAGCCTGGGTGCGACCAGACAGATAAGACCTGACCAGCTCAATGCATCACCCTTAATCCCAAATTTACAAGATATTCTACTAAGCAAGATAGTGTGATCTACCGTGTCAAATGTCGCTGATAGATCTACTAGCAGCAATAGGGCACTAGAGTTGTCATCTATTTCACGAAATATGTCGTTCTGTGACACGAATCAGTGCTGTCTCACAACTATGAAATTGCTTATAGGCAGATTGGAACAGTTCATTGAGGCTATTGCTCCGAAGATGATGTAGTAAGCGCAAGGCTACCACTTTTTCAGTCATCTTCGAAACGAACTTCAAGTTAGACTGGTCGAAAATTGGGAAAGTCCTCATAATCCAAAGTAGACTTCTTGAGAGTCGGGTGCAAAGCAGCTTTCTTGAGAGTTGATGGAACACAACTATTTGCCAAAGATTAATTAACGATATCAGCAATAACAGGAAGAATCACATCTAGTTGAACAGAGTATAGCGTATGTTACTGGTATAGCGTTGTTCAGCACCATGATAAATGATTGCTGACCAATGGGGGAGTGTGTCGGGACTACATTTTGGATTACATTACATTATTCTTAAACTCGTATCACAAAGCATTATGGTTGCATCTTGTAAATATCGATTGATTATTGATTTATGGTGTGTTGTGTGGTAGCGTATCATGAATAAACTGTTGTTGAATTCCTTTGGAACTGGAGCCTGGAATTATTTCTTAACTACGAGAAATAATCTTAATGGTGCAAAAATATGTACTTTACAGAGGGGTTCGGTCGAACCGCCCTATTATCCCCTGGATCCTCCTTAGAATTTAGAGTAAACGTTTCTTCCGTATTTCATATTGTGATAAATGAAATGGGCAATGATTGTGTCTTCGTAAAGAGAATGCAGATTTGAAGCCACTATGAAAAACTCAGTTGAAATTTTCTTTGAATCCAACGCGGGTCGTGGTGGCGCCGCGTCTCGAGCCGACTAATTATGCATTCAAATTTATAGATTCTGATTGGCTGAAAATGAAAAAGCGCGAACTTTTCTAGATTCTGATTGGCTGAAAAAGATTGAAATTCCGCGAAAAGCTATTAAATAAGCCATGTTCACTGCCACGTTTTCCATTGTCATTAATCCATTGGTTCCTAAGATACAAAACGGCCTTTTGAAATCATGGTTGACATTAGCATAACAGTTGTAATGTTTCACGAAACATCTCTATTCCGCCCTGATTTCATAGAAATGCTGATCGAGCTCTGGTTGACTGAAATGTAACATTTATAGGATAATAGTTTTTACTATAATTAGTGTTGTCAAATTATATTTTCCCTCAGGAAATCGACCTTAACATGCATCCCGAGAACAGCTCCATGGTATCCAAATACGTGGAGAGTGCTGAATGGGAATTGATATCAGCCACCAGGAAACGCAACTCTGTTAAGTATTCATGCTGCAAGTATCCTCTTTCCGACGTAACCTTCCACATGCACATCAAAAGGAAACCACTCTTCTACCTGTTTAACCTTGTTGTACCGTGTATGATAATACTGTCCATGATATTACTGGGGTTCTTCTTGCCTCCAGAGTCAGGCGAACGTATTACGCTGAGTATAACCATCTTGCTAGCCATGGCTGTGTTCCTTCAACTTGTTGGCGAGACCCTGCCAAGGAACTCGGAAACGATTCCACTTCTAGGTACATTCTATATAGCAATCATGGCCGAGATTTCCATCTCACTGATGCTGACATGCATCGTGCTGAATATTCACTATCGAGGGACAGGTAACACAGCGCAGGAAGTTCCCGTATGGGCTAAAATTGTCGTGTTACAGTGGCTTGGGTACATCTTATGTGTACGAAGACCGGATGGAAGCAAGCCAGTGATTCATACAGAGAAGAATTTCAGAGATGCAAATCGTAAGAAGGCGTACTCTGTTTCCCTGGCATACGAGTATGCAGACATGGCCTTCGCTCCTTCTGCTAACTGTCATTGTAGTCGCTGCATACATGCACGCGGCGTAGTGTATGGTAACTCTGATCGCAACCATATGCATAGCCCCGAAGACTCAAAGCTCCTGGAAAATCGATATACCGGAGAGTCATCTCCCGTAGGGTCCCCAGGATGGAGGACTCGGCCAACGGAACCCCGGCTCGCAGAGGAGATCAGCGTGCTTTCAAACAGCATACGACAGCGGGAGAAGGTCGAGAAGCATCAGGAAGATTGGAGGTATTTCGCAATGGTCATGGATCGCATGTTCTTTTGGCTCTACTTCACCACGATTTTAATATCCTCTTTTACAATAATCCTTAAAAGGCCGTGACGTCATCAGAGACCCTGGACCAGGGCTGGAATATTTTCACCGATGTTTGCCCAACACTGGCGGGACTTGTGTCCCAAATATAAATTGATGTTTGAACCAGTTAGAGAGTTTAGCTTATTGCTGTGGTAGATCGTGATAGGAGACTGTGGCCATCAAGTGCAGACCATGTTATATAGAGAAGTCTGCAAACCGCTTGCGCATGCGCGGTGAATTTCACCCGGAAAATCGGGAAATAACGCTCGCGCGCATCATTTTGGTTGAATTTTCACTCGAAATTTGGACTTCAAAGCATTGTTACAGAAAAGTACAAGCTTCGATTATTAATTCCTTTCATGGACCAGTCCCAAATTTAATTGGCTTGATGACTAAACTAATAAAACACTTAACTCTTGCGATTTTCCCCTTAACCCCCGGTCTTTTTTGCGCCGGCGATATGTCGAGAGTTTTAAACAGAAACCATTTAGGAGAATTTAGAGCTGCTCCCGCGATTTCTATCGCTGACTAGACATGCGTATTGCAGACCATATACATTAGGTCACAAACGAACAGCGAGAGAGGCATTCGAACCAATGCGTGATTCGTATTACCCATTAATAGATTCCTCATTACCGTTTTCGTTTCTCGATATAAAGCGCCGAGGCGCGTTGTTTAAAATTTCGCGTTTAGAAGGGAGCCCTGTTTGGTTTAAGGTGGACTTCCACTGTCGCGTTTTTCTCTACGTCAGCGTAAAACGTGCGTAAAAAAGGAAGAAGAAATGCTTTTTTTACGCGAGTAAATCACCATTATAAAAACGGTTTACCTATACGTAAACAAATACGCGACAGTGGAAATCCACCTGGATCGGAGTTCTTTTCACGAACGTAAACAATTGCCACTGTCGCATTGATTATTACGTAGGTTTTAAGTCTTTACCATTCGTGCTATCTGGGATTTGGCACCTAAAGGCCCCTGGGTATGGATTTGGCGCCTAAAGAACCCAGGGTAGGAGCGGTCATCTCTGTTTACCGGTAGCGCGGGAAATTTAATTCGCGTGACAAAAACAATTGCAAATGTTGCAGTTTTGTTATGTTATTCTATATATCTTCAACCGACACTAAAGAGAAGACACAAACACAACAAAATGTATTGGGTGGAAGACATTTTTCCAGAACCGGTTTAAGCTAGGAGTGTATCACACTCTGGTGAACGAAATGCGGCTAGCATGGCTTGCTATCGATTTGCTGCATCCGCGACTACAGAATGAAGACCTGGCGTTCTCTTTCACTGTCACGTTTTTGTAGTTTGGGTCTGTTGTTTCCCCCAAATTTGAAAACTCCCTCATCTCCTTAATTAGTAGCTCCTCGACCGCCAAGTATTTTCCCATATCCGAGAGGAAATAAAGTCGCTACCTACAATCAGTCAGATCGGAAACGAGCTCAAAATAAACATAACGTCCATGCTCCAGAGGTATCACCTGACGAAATTCAAAGATTCCATTGGCTGAATCCTTACTTAAACGCAAAAGTAGAAACGGGCGAAATCTACGTTCGTGAAACGTATACGTAAATTTAGCTCAGTTGACGGACGTGAAAAAACGTGGCTGTGGCCTTGGAAATTAGACAAGGTAAAGTCAATGCGCGGTTTTTTATGCAAGGCAAAAATCATTTTACGTACATTTTTACGGACGTTTTACGTGCTAAGAGAAAAACGTGCAGTGGAAATCTCATTTGTACTTCTGGTGAAATCAACTTCCAGATCGCTGATCTCCATTGTATGTTAGAATGAGTGTATGAATAGTCCAGTTTCGTATTCGAAAATTACCGCTGAATGCGATGACTACAGACGCATGTATACAGGGTTAGCCTCGTTCTAAAGTTAAACATTCATAAATACCAGCGAGAAGGTGGGCTATTCACAACTCTGTGTATTGTTGCAGTTTCGCGTTTTTCACCTTCTTGCTGGTATTTATGTATGTTTAACTTAAGAACGAGGCTAACCGTATATAAATGCGTCTAGTCATCGCATTCATGGTACTAAATTTCGAATACAAAGCTGGACTATTCTCCAGCTCCAGTCAGGTCGATCGATCACTAGTGAAAAGACGCGTACATGGGCGCGCGGAGTTCCCAGCGTTGAATATCCCGTATGCAAACAATAATTAACAAGGGAATGCAATGTATGTTGGTTGACTCGGATTCTATAAGCAGGCTTGGCCATGCAATATATAAATCAATTTTAGTCAAGATTTTTCTTTCGCGAAACTTAGGTGGTAAAACGAATTAAAACATCGTATGGCCAATCGCTAGGAAGACCAAAAATAAAGATGGAGGAATTTGAAGAGGCAGTTTTTAAGTACTGCTATCTAGGAAAATAACGGATTGTAAAGTGCTCTTAGTAGCTAAGTGCGACAAGGTTATTTAGCTGTTGACGTTAGTTGTTGTTTCTTTGTTTAAAAAAATAGCGGTTACTTAAAACAATGGACAGATAGTGATCTCAAAACAACAGCCTTCATCTTCCTATTAAAACAAATTTAGCCAAGCCATAATTAATTCTATCTCAGATATATTATAAAATACGGCAGGTTTAGCGCGTGACGTAATGGGCCTTGTGCAGGATACAATCACGTGGTTGTACTGGATGAAAACAAAATCGGACTTTATGTATTTACAGGCACTTGTACGAGGTCGGTAGAGTTATTAGCAAAACCTGTTTGTAAATTATATTTTCCACCTCCATCGATTGTCCATCCAGTAAAGCCTTTCCCATGGGATCATGAGCTCAATTCATTCGTTATTGGAATGATATCACAGCACGTGACTGTTTCCTGCAAAAGGTCTATTGGCTTAAAATCGTTCCTTTATAATCAACATTGGCTTTTATCACGCGGAAGCCATGTTGGCTAGAAATAATAGACTCTTTACTGGTTCTCGCACTGAGCAGTTTCAGAACGCACAAAGGTTTTTATTCTCCTGGGATTAAACATGGCCGCCGTGTGAATAAGGAGCGCTTACCATGTGCACAGAAAAACCGGTTGGGATGGAACACGCCAAATGGGACGGTATATCCGCCGCCATACTGTTTCGCGCTGGAAACCCGGGTAGGGAATGAGTATAGATTGGTGCAATATCACTTCAACAAGAGGCTGGCACTGCGAACCCAACTCGGGCCAATTGATATCGTTAGAAGGCAGCTTTGCCAAAATGTTGGAGAAAATAGTAAAACAGCAAACGTTTAATGGTCACTGCACTAGCCCTGACATACCTAGTTGGGTTCCCTGTGCCTCCAGCGGTTTAGCTCAGACGGTGGTAGGTACTTCGTGTAACGTGCACATATAGTATTGGGGGAGGTCACTAATTAACAGATAAATATGCTTCTTTAATGGTCCTGTGGACTAATACAAACCCTACCCCTACATTTTAAAAAGCCCTAAACGTCAACAACGGGTTCAATACTATAATATTATGTGTACGTTACACGAAGTACCTAGGCAGACGGTAAAGCCACATTCTCGTCCGATTATTATAAGTTATACCATGGCATTTCGGGGTATTAGTGAATTAAATTGCCCCGAGAGCCGAGGGAAGATTTGTAAAAGTCCCGAGGCCGCTTCGGCAGAAACACAGGATGTTTGTTATACCATGATTTCCGAGGAACGGAACAAATCTCTGAGAAGATTAGTTTTCTCTGCCGAAACTAAAGACGTCGCAGTCGAGTTGCTTTCGAAAACGTTTTGTTTAATGCTTGACTGAGCGCCATTGATTAAACGACCCTGGCTTCCCCTGGGGAAAAGCGTGTTGTTTTTGAGAAGAATAACACTAAAATACAATGTAATTATGCGGTTGACTAAATATTCAAAGAGCATGAATGGATTTTAATTACGTCACGTTTATGGTTTTAAGTATCCCACATGGAAGAAGCGGGTTTGAGAAATTAAGAGAAGAATATGCAGATTGAAATAGGTCATCCCACATGTATTACATTGTAGGTTATGATGAAGGGAGTACCTCGTGCTGAAGCCATTTCTTTTTAGTTCTTTGTTCTTTTTTTTGCTGAGTTTTTTTTTCGGATAGCGTATATCAATACCTTTAAAAAGGGAATTGGAAGTCCTACATTTTATTTAGTTTAAGGATAATTTAAATCATAATCCCTGGCCTTGCGAGTAACTGTGGGCAAATGACTCGGCAAATGGAAAGGAAACAAGAAACACAGGATAAATTAGAATACACAAAACCTCAAGGTGCTGCTGAAATAATATCTCCGTGAACACATTTTCACTCCTGTCATAGCTTTGTATACAGTATCGGAAGCTCTTTTCGACCATTGAAACTAAAACCATTTCAAAATATTGGCACTTTTATACAGCCGCCTAGTAATGTTCTACCGATGCGTGCGCAACATCGTTAAAATGGCCTATTGCACTGATCGAACAACAAAGCCCGTACCGGTGCATGATCAGAGAGCACATTAGTATCCTATTCGCATCATTCCCTTCATGCTCGTGCAATAAGAATGGGCATTGTCGCCCGCGCGAGATCAGGGAACTCCATGACTCATACCCCCGGCCAGCTAGGGAGAACACCCATACTCAAAACACCTATACTCACCA
Organism: Actinernus sp. WN-2022; assembly: GCA_030867875.1. Lineage (NCBI taxonomy): Eukaryota > Metazoa > Cnidaria > Anthozoa > Actiniaria > Actinernidae > Actinernus > Actinernus sp. WN-2022. The sequence continues at coordinate 72,951,339 of JAOWCC010001634.1, read as the reverse complement.
CACCCAGACTAAAACGGGATAAGCGGTTAATGCGAGTATCAAACGAATTTTAAACTGAATTCGACGCCGGGGAAGGAAAGGCATTGATGTAGTCCTTCAAGGTGTTATGTCGGAGTAGATAGAAGAGGAGCCAGCGGTAACGGTACCCCAGCGGAAAGCAACTCAGTCGGACCTCCAGGGCGTAGGAATTGGGTATTGTGGGCCGGGTATTGTGCCAGCCCACATGACTCATCATGTCCACTCAACAAACTAATAACTAGCAGGTCTATTCTGTAGGTCAGTACAGTGGCGGCACCATCCAGAGTAAAAGACTGACGAACCGGCAGGAAGTAAGGTTGCAAACTGGGAAGGGGAAGGGAGAGAGGGTGCCACCCCCTGGGGAGCACGACCAGAATAGCGGCCAGAGACAAGCCGGGTTAATTGCAGTGGAATGTTGGGACGCGGGAAACCCAGGGGATGGCAGCCTTAGCGTCAGTAATCCGACTAGGGAATTAGTATCCCTTTCACGCTGCCATGGGGAATAGGGCGGAGTGGGGGAGGGGTGGAGAGGTGATGGGGAAAGGGGTGGACGGCGGAGGGGTACTAGACAGCATAAACGCTACAATATGTATACCCCCGAAATGAATGAAATAAAACAAATAGAACACAAAATGCTAACCCATCGAATAAAAACAGCACGGCACAAATGGAGCCCATGTGCGCGAATTACTCTGGCAATGGGGAATGGGGAATAAAAACTAAATTATGAAAGGCGAACCAACTAGTAATACCAATGGCGTAATATAAATCTGCATAACCGTTAAGCGAGAGAAAATTCATACAACGTGCACTGCAAATAGAGTTATAATGGAACAGAGAAAGCTAACTATGTAAATTGAAACAATGCTCCACAAAAACACACGTGTACTAAAGAAACAAGCACCCATGCTAAACTCACGAAAACCCATACTAAAAGGTAGTGTGCAAAGAAATAAGTCGAACGACCAGGAGAAAGCACTAACCGAGGAACATCAATAATATCGTAGGAATCCGTGACCGTGAGGCAAGCCCGTATAACGACCATGTATCAACTTCCGAACATTACGTTAATGCAAAACAGTGGTGCCCATATGTCAAAGCAAATATAGATAAAATCCAAAGTAGTATGAACAATAGCGGTTCTGGCAAAGCTTCAACAAAATTGGTGCAAGCAAGGAGTTGAAGCTTTGCCAGAACCGCTATTGTTCATACTACTATATACATAGTGTTGCCCCAAATTGTCCCTAGACATTCTTGCACCTAAAAATCCAAAACTTGAGAATCTATTAGAGATATCCTTAACGCATAGTATATCGACACCGATCGCGTCGGCCTTCTTTGCATCTGCAATAGCCAACAATCTAGCTAGCCTATGGTGTGTAGATAGAATCGATATATCTGCGATGGGAGACTAAACATCGGCCAACGTTGGACACTACGCGATTGGTATTGAGTCGTCGTAGAGTGAGATGGTAAAATGCGCGAACGACTCTTCGAGGCAAAAATAAGCGATCCACGATTAAGATGGGTCCCCTTGGTAAAATGCGCGAATGACTCTTCGAGGCAAAAATAAGCGATCCACGACTAAGATGGGTCCCCTCGGTAAAATGCGCGAATGACTCTTCGAGGCAAAAATAAGCGATCCACGATTAAGATGGGTCCCCTCGGTAAAATGCGCGTTCCAACCGGCCAATGATTTTTACTCAACATGACATACCATTTAAACATATAGCTCCACTAAGATATACGACCCATATGAGATGGAGTGTGAAAAGTGTGGAAGAGTATTTCAGAGGAGGTGGAATCTGAAACGCCATCGAGAGAATCGCAAGACCCCGTGTGTTAGGGCCCCAAAGCAATACATTTGTGAGAGTTGTGGCGGAGAGCTAAGCTGCTACTTTGCTTTGTGGAGACATAAGAAGAACAACTGCCCTACCTACCACCCTAAACCCATCGTTAACGAAAACTAGGCACACACGCACGCATTTACTCAATATCGTATGTACCATTTAAACATATAGCTCCACTATAGTATACGCCCGCCCCCAATATGGAACACCTCACATTGGAGCGAACCCATCGGACCATCGGTAAGTATCTACGTGGGTGGCAGATGGACGTTCCCGTGGGCCACGAACTAGGCGTTGACCCAAGGGCCTTCCTAGAAGGCACGCGCCACGATATTCATCAGAAATTGGTGGAAGAAGTCGACGACCTACGTGGCGTGAAGTTTCAACTTGCCCTAAAGGTGATGCTCAGGAAGGACCATCCAGACGGTAGCAATGAGTCTACTGACCCTACGATGCGCCATAACCAGGAGGTTGTCATGCAGACCGACGAGATTCATGAGGCCTTAGACAGAGCCATCCCAACGATTCTAGAGCATCTCGAGAAGTGGACGAATAGAGGCTCTGGATGGGTTGTCGACCACATCATCCTGCTCTGGCTAAACGTTGCTCTCTACCAACCTCTGAGAGGTGGATCCTTCATCGAACTACCTCCGGAAGTTGCAAACAAGAAAGCCGTGATCAATGTAAAAAACAACGATGATAACTGCCTACGATGGGCTCTTCGGTCAGCACTGTTTCCAGCTGCGAAAAACCCACAGAGACCATCTAAGTATCCTATAGACGACGGCCTAGACTTTACAGGAATCGATGCACCAACACCCATATCACAGATTTGCCGGGTTGAGAAGCAAAACGACCTCGCAATCAATGTCTTCGGCTGGGAGAAAGGTGTGATTGTCTATAGAATTAGCAAGCAATGTGGGGACATCCAACGCATTAACCTTCTGTTAATAGAGAAATCCGGAAAGTATCACTACACTTGGATCAAGGACTTGAACCGCCTCCTATTCGATCAGAGCAAGTACGAGCACCGAAAGCACTTCTGCGAGCGATGTCTACATGGGTACTGCCGAGAAGACCTCCTTGAAGCCCACAAGCCCGAGTGTCAAGGTATAGGGGGAACCGCCGTGAGAGTGGAAATGCCTAAAGAGGGTGAAAACAAGCTCTCCTTCCAAAACCACCACAGACAGCTACCAGCTCCGTACGTTATCTATGCTGACTTTGAGGCTTTGACCACAAAGATCGCAGGACCAGAGTTGGATCCCACAAAGAGCAACACTCAGAACACACGACATCATGTGGCTTGTGGCTTTGGCTACGTCGTGGTGCGATGCGATGGTCATACAGAGCCTCCAGTCGTTTACAGAGGTCTGGATGCCGCAGAACGGTTCCTGGAGGCGATGCAACGAGAAGAATCGAAAATCAAGGTAGTTTTGGAAAATCCCAAAGCAATATGGATGACCCAAAAGAATGGGTTTGCCCACAATACGGCCACAATCTGCCATGTGTGTGAGAAGCCACTCTACGGTGACTCAGTTCGCGACCATTGCCACATCACAGGCAAGTACAGAGGCGCAGCCCACAATGCTTGTAACCTCAAGCTGCGGTTGAGCCCCAAAACCACAATCATTCCAGTCGTATTCCACAACTTGCGGGGTTACGACTCACATCTCATAATGCAGGCTATTTCAAAGATGGAGGGACAGATCACATGTATTCCCAATAACACGGAGAAGTACATATCATTCTCCCTAGGCCAACTGCGATTCATCGACAGCGCTCAATTCCTCTTGGCATCCCTAGACAAGCTGGTGTCAGCCAACCAGCCAGAAGCCTTCCAGATTACTGCTCTGTATGAGCCTAGTGTAGAGCGGCAATGCCTACTCTTGCGAAAAGGCGTCTATCCGTATGAGTATATGGATAGCTGGAATCGGTTCGCAGATCCACTCCCACCACAATCCGACTTCTACAGCAAGCTATCAGCTGAAGGCATTTCCGAGGAGGACTATGCCCACGCTCAAAAGATCTGGAGCACTTTCGACTGCAAAGATATGGGAGACTACCATGACCTATATCTCCGAACTGATGTGCTTCTTCTGGCAGATGTCTTTGAGACCTTTCGGAAAACGTGTCTACATCAGTATGGCTTGGATCCTGCACACTACTACACCAGCCCTGGTCTCTCTTGGGACGCGCTCTTGAAAACTACAGGTGTGGAGCTCGAGCTGCTCGTGGACTACGACCAGCATCTCTTCATAGAGAAAGGTCTTCGCGGAGGTATATCTATGGTATCCAAGAGACATGCCAAGGCCAACAATCCTCTGGTTGAGTGCTATGACCAATCCAAGCCCACAACGTATATCCAGTACCTCGATGCCAACAACCTATATGGATGGGCGATGAGTCAGCCACTACCAACGGGAGGCTTCGGGTGGGTAGAGGACCTTCAAGAACTCACCAATACCATAGTAGACTATCCATCCGACAGCCCCAAGGGCTACATACTAGAAGTGGATCTCGAATACCCACAAGAACTCCACAACACGCACAACGCCTATCCGCTAGCACCAGAGCGCATGAAGATCCCAAAGGAGTGGATGTCCGAATATCAGTGCAACCTCAAAGGTACATCAATAGAGGTTGAAAAGTTGGTGCCGAACCTCCGCGATAAAGAGCGATACGTACTCCACTACCGCAATCTACAGCTTTACCTATCCCTAGGCATGCATCTCAAGAAGATTCACAGAGCACTACGATTTGACCAAAGTCCATGGATGGAGCCTTATATCCGAAAAAACACTGAGCTCCGGAAAAATGCAACTAGTGACTTCGAAAAGGACCTGTACAAGTTGATGAACAACAGCGTCTTCGGCAAAACCATGGAGAACTTACGCAAGCGTGTAAATGTCGATCTAGTGCGTGCCAGCGAAGAGGACAAACTTAGACGCCTGATTGCCAGCCCGACCTTCGCACGGGCAAACATCTTCGATGACGATCTGGCAGCCCTGCATATGCATAAGAGTCGACTGACTTTGAACCGCCCAGTCTACGTGGGGATGAGCATTCTTGACCTCTCGAAGCATCTGATGTACGACTTCTACTACAACCAACTGCTTGGGCAGTACGGAGACCGATTGCAGCTAATCTATACAGACACAGACAGTCTACTCCTTGAGATCCAGATCCAGATCTATACAGACACAGACAGTCTACTCCTTCAGATCCAGACAGACGATGTGTATGCCGACATGGCTACCCACGAAGATCTCTATGACACATCTGACTACCCTAAGGAGCATCCACTGCGTAGCACAGCGAACAAGAAAGTCCTTGGAAAGATGAAGGACGAGTGTGCCGGGCGCCCAATCGCTGAGTACGTAGGCCTTCGACCGAAGATGTATTCTATCCTAGAGGCCGGTGGGAAAAACGTAAAAAAGGCTAAAGGCATCCGCAAGGTAGTTGTAAAGAAGCACATCCGCCACGAGCAGTACAAAGAGTCGCTATTCGCTAAGAAAACCTTCCGGCATGGGATGGATGTACTACGATCGGAAGGCCACCACATCTATGGGCAGCACATTAATAAGGTATCCCTTTCACCATTCGACTCCAAGCGTTGGATCCATAATAATGGAATCGATACATTAGCCTATGGACACAAAAACTTAGACATGGATGATTTTATTTACGAGCTGCTATACTAGGTCTGGTTGACACAAACAGAATTCCTTTTGGTGGTAGTTCCGTATCTGGTGGAACGACTTGTAGCTCTTCACGAACGAATCCACGTTTGGGTGCGTCCTTCTCCCCTTCTCGCTTCGCAAGGTAGTACAGCACAGGCTGTCCCGAAGATACTACACTTCGCGAAATAACGTATATCTGTAAACTCCACACAGGATCAGTAGCTCTACGTTTATCCCCCCTTCCAATTCTCCTGGTGCGTAGAGATATCGAACTAAGACGTCGAATGGTAGGCGCTCTTCTCTCAATCCAACAGTGCGCGAACATGTAGGAGTCTTTAGGTCTACTTGCTGCGTCACTACAGAATTCGAAGGCTCTTTTCCTGTAAGTCGAGTCACCTCGCTGTTCAGGGCTTTGATAACCATTGGTAAACGAACTACCCATTCTCTACTACGCGCATCCGATCCTTCCGAAGTGAGTACCATCTCTTGTGCATATTGATATCCAAACAATCTCTCAGCTAACGTTCTACTCGCTCGTTCGACGAAGCCTTGCGCTCTATGATTACCAGCCTCGCCTCGTTGAACTTTCGTACCATGTAGTTCTAGCGTTTCAGACATACGCCCCATGAATTCTCTACCAGGGTCTACTTGCAACGTCTTTGGCCATTCGAGTGGACTACGTTTGTAGATTCGTTCGAATGCAGCAGCAACTTCACCACTATCTTTAGATGCTAAAGGTTCGGCTTCTTTGTATCGAGAAGCTACATCGATTACTACTAGAGCGTACTTGTATAGCTTTCGTCCACGCCCAGGTCGATCGTGTGGTAAGAATATCAAATCAGCTTGGTGGACTTCATTTGGTTTTGATACAGTCCAATGCGGTCGTGGAATGTGTTTTGGTGGTGGTAGATATACTTGTCATATAGATTGCTTTTCCAACCAACTCTTAGCTACGTCTTCTGATACTTTCGCTGCTACCGATAGTTTGTCAATTGCAGAGTGACCTTTCCAATAGCCCATAGGACCATAGAAGATGTTCGCAAGTTTAGCATCCATCATATATCTATGTATTCTAACCTTCAACAGATAAAAAAAGAAAAAGAATAAGAACCCATCCAACCAGTCCTTATTCTTTTTTTTTCTTTTTTTTTTTTCGTATTTTTTAGTAGTGACCTAGTAGTAACCTAGTAGTATCTAGTAGTAGCCTAGTAGTATCTAGTAGTGGCCTAGTAGTAACCTAGTAGTAACCTAGTAGTAGCCTAGTAGTGGCCTAGTAGCCTAGTAGTAACCTAGTAGTAGCCTAGTAGTGACCTAGTAGTAACCTAGTAGTAACCTAGTAGTAGCCTAGTAGTGGCCTAGTAGCCTAGTAGTAACCTAGTAGTAGCCTAGTAGTGACCTAGTAGTAACCTAGTAGTAACCTAGTAGTAGCCTAGTAGTGGCCTAGTAGCCTAGTAGTAACCTAGTAGTAGCCTAGTAGTGACCTAGTAGTAACCTAGTAGTAACCTAGTAGTAGTGGCAATAGCTATAGCCATCTACTAATAGCATATCCAGCGCCTAGCATTCCACCACCAACGTAGAGCAACTCACCAGTCTTCTGATTGTTTGAGGGTCGATAGTAGTCAGATAAGCGGGGTTCTTTCATTCCTTCGAGCCGTTTAAGCGCCTTACGTAACTTGTCGGATTGCACGAAGGCTTTGTTGGTATCTCTTTGAACGTTGTATGCGTCGCGTTCAAGACCTTCCTGATTTCGTGCAAAGTCGTATAATCTTTGACGTTCAATTCTATACGCTGTCATTTCAGATTCTTGTCTTTCGATGGCCCTATCGTGTCTCTCTCGTTCTGTATTTATATCACCCTTTCCAATCATTCTAGCTAGTATACCACCACCAGTAAATGCCGTCGCATTCAAAACGGCTCCGAAAACTGTCATAGCAATTGCTGCCGCCATTACGGTATGATCTTTTGTTTCTCAAGGTATTGTTTCGCGTATAAGCTACCAAATATCACGGCAGTCCACTTTACGTAATTTACTAGGGAAGAAGAAGGATCGCTAAGCATAGATTCCTTGGTAGCCTTTTTTACGATCCACCCAATACCAGTAGCAAGTCCTACAATTATAGATGCATCGGTTGCCGTCTTCATCAATTCTTTATCCATCTCGACATATATAGTATGGTCTCTAGTCTTTAAGTGTTACTCCATGTCTTGTACCGTAGTCTTTACCGGATCTGCAGGTCGTATCGTGCTAACGGCGGCAACACGCTTATTGTCATCTACATACTTTTTGTATGTATAGTACGTGCCAACCAATGCAGCGCCCGTACCGATGACTGCGAGGATAGCCAGGTTTTCGAACTGACCTTTCTCTACGTTGATTTCTTTGCATGATTCGCTTTCGCGCGTCAACTCTCTCTTCTGAGCTTCTCTAGCAAGTTTGTTGCTTAACGCTAGTGCCTTTCCGGCTGCAACGCGCTTTGGGTCTTTTACCTTAATTAGTTGGTGCAGTCGTCGGAGGATTCGCAGTTATCTGGTCCGCTTCTTCCATCTCGATTCGGTATAGTAAGTACTAGCGAAGGTTCAATAGGTGTACCAGGAATGACTACGTGGCCAGATACGTGAAATAGGACGCTAGCTAGCGCTACATGGCGACCTGCTTTAAGCAATAGTAGGCCAGTCGCAGCACTGATCTCGTTGCGGACTAGAGGGTCTTCTTGTAGATCTTTGATCAGGGCTTCTTGAGAATCTATTGGTACTAGGTAGGCAACTAGGCGGGTAGCTAGACGCATCACGCCATCGACTAAGCCTTTCGTTACTTGCTGAGCTAGAACGGCCTGGTACCTCCTATACAACTTATCTACTTCTTTCTCAGGAAGTCTAGATATGTCCTAGGGAGAAGTTCTTACCTAGGTATTCTTTCGTTACGCCTGTTGCAGCTAAGATCGAAAGTGATTCGCGATTGTCTGACGTAACGCCCAGGTCGGTTGGTGGTGGGCCTGTTACGTCCTCACCGAATATCTCGAGTATTTCTTTATCAGCCATGATATGTTATAGGTGCTGGCAGCTCTAATACTACCTCGAAAGGATGGCGTAGACAGAAACACATGCGAGCGAACTTATGAGATCCAAGTATCGTTCGTAACTCTTTACATTCTTGCGAGCCTCCATAATCCTCAAATATCCTTTTGCCATCTACGGCCGATGCTGTATGAAATGCTACTACGATAGCTACGTTCTCGCGGAAGGGTTTACATATGCTCGTTAATTGTTGGGACAGCACCCAAATAGAAAGCCCTATATGTCGTGCAGAAAATGCTAAGTCTACTAGCTTGTCAGTTCGTTTCTTGACGTCCTTCGATGCGGCGCAATCATCGAGAATCAATAGAGTATTGGTACCTGACCAAAATGTTGCGCAAATATTCAAAGTAGCGTCGATGGCATCCTGCGGTGGTGACATGACGAAGAAACGAGGATCTCGATTTGCAAATCCACGATAGGTTTTATTGTGGGCATACGTAGGACAAATCAGTACTATGTAATCGAACTTACCACGAAATGGTCCACGAAGTTGTTCTATGAGAAACGCAGTCTTCCCACAATTCGTTGGACCGACTATGAGTGCGTTGAACGGAACATGCTCTACGAGAGAATCCATCAGTATGTTATACTACGTAAAGATCCGTTCAATATCATGAGCTGAGCATCTGCGAGAACATAGATGTGCATGTTCACGTTTCCACTTCCTCCTGCAGTCCTATGTATGCGAATATCGATATCCTTTCCACCACCGGTTTGTGCCAAGCCATCACCATGAACGGTGGAATCTTTTGCTGTGCGACAATCGACTAGGATAGCGAACCTATTGTTGTAAAACTTTGTTGGAGTCATGGAAGTATTGGATATAGCAAACCAGCCTTTTGCAGCCTCCCAGAAATCTGGGGGAAGCATACCGCTTGGAAAGAATCTGTTGGGAATCCCGTTGACATCTACTTCTACCTTCAAAATATCGGGATTCGAGAATGATTCGCTATCTCGCGTACCAGCAGTGTGTGGATCTACGAATAGTAGAAGTAGTCCAGCAAAGGATCGTCGTGGAACGTTGACGTTTTGAGATATCAAAGCATCGGATGCTTTAGCGATAGGTACCGTCTTGAAGTGGACAGCGTGGTCGTATAGGAATGCAGTACCTATTTCGTATTCGTGAAGTGCACTACTAGCCAGCGTTCCATCCTTGATCGCTTCGTATTCTAGTTGGATGTTGGTAAGTTGGTACGTACCTATCTTTGTCGTATCCGATCCAACTACGACATCAATGGCATGCGCTAGAGTCAACTCGAATGAAATAGCATCTTCTAGGGCATGTGGATATAGAACTCCATGTTGTGTCAGAATGTCGACATCTAACGGAATTCTATATTTGGAACCGTGTGCAGCTAGGAGCGCGTTATCGGCAGCAACCGAAGTACTTTTGTCGCCAGCCTTAGATCGTAGCTTGTTTACGTTTTCTGATTGGATGCCTTGTTGTATTCTCGATTCTCTCTCTTGCGTGGATAGATACACGTTTGTAGAAGATCTGACCTGGCAAGGTCTTCTACTATTTCAGCTCCCATCTTACAAACTCGATGTATAACCAAGCAACGTCCAACATTGTTAACGACTCTGTTATTCGCATGTCCACCAGATAATACGATGTCGCCCAATAGCGCTAGGCTACCAGGTACTAGTACTATGCCTTCAACTAGCGTTGGAACTTCTACGTATAGAGTCTCACCTGGATTGGCAGATGATGGAGTGAAAGTTTTCCTATATAAGGTTCGTTGAGCTTTGAGTGCAAGAGGCTCTCTTCGTGCTTGTGTGGGAATCAACTTTGATGATATCATGTTGAATATACATAGATATACAGTTATGTTCAACATGGACGTTGATACCACAGAGGAAAGACCTGGTGGAGCTGAAAGAGGAAAAGATTACGATGATGACGATACTATCGATGTGGAGGAGTGGAAAGCGACGTTTCCAGAAGAGCCAGGAGAAATGGTCTCAATGAAAACCAGACGCGAGTACGCTAAAGAAGGTGCTAGACCAAAGAATCAGGAAACTCGTTTTCTATAGACGATGAATTGATGGATGAACTCATCGGCCCGAAAGACTCGAAAGTTTCTAGATACGAAAGAATCCTGAAAAATCTGGAAGATGGGAAACCTCCTAACTTTGCTGATAGAGAGGTGGTCTTCAAACAAGGCTTATCAGACAATGTAAAACAGGAGATGTTCAAGATCGTCTGGGAACAATATCCAGATGTGGGAATTCGAGGTATTCTCGAGATGGCAACCATGTCTGATGGTAGAATCGCTATCAACGAGTATGGAAGTACGAATAAACCTATCCCTTTGATCACCAAGAAGGGGGAGTTATATACGAGGATTGGGAAAGGTCTCAAAGAAGTTTTAGGACCTACGTTGGAAAAAGCGGTAGAAGAAGTCATAGTAGCTGAAGACCAAGTGAATGAGAGGATCGAACGAAATGAAGAAATACTCAAAGACCCTACGTCTACCGAAACTCAGAAAGAAAACGCTACTAATAAAATAAAGACCGATCAGGAGGAACGAGCAGTCCTAGGACAAATAGAAGAAGCTATGATAGAACGTATGCCACTTAGGGATCGTATAAGAGCCATCTTCAAGAAGTATGGAGTCATTATAATTAGTGTGGTAGCTGCGGTAAGTACTGTGATCGGCGTAATAGTTTCCAATCTGACAAAAGCAGTTCCCGCGATAGTACCGGGAGTTGGAGATGCTGCCAAAGCAGTCGCTAAAACAACTGCCAAAGCCTTAAAAGCAATAGGTAAAAAGTTAGAGGAGATTCTACCTAAGATGATTGGGCCAATTGCGAGTTTCATATTCAGTATGGCTGCCGACGTTGTTGGAGTCTTAGCAAACAATATTTGGTTGTTAATCGTAGCAGCAGTGGTCTTCGTAGTGGAGCAATACAAACGACGTTAACGAAACAACGTCCATGCAATTCCAGCTGCGGCAATAGATGTCACCGCGAGATTGATCTCATGTTGTGGGATAGCCTTTGGTACAGGAACTCGTTTCTCGTGCGTCTCACGAGGTGGTATTAATTTCTTATCTGGTGGTCCTTCCATAGGAGGCGGACGTCCTTTGACTTCTGCATTGATGTCGTTAGTACCTAGCATCATATCTTTCGTGGCTTTCGGGGTTGGATTCCTATAGCCATCTTTCTTACCAAGATAGTACACTAGATTGCTTGGCAATAATCGCACGCCTATAGCTATTGCTAGATCGAGCCTCTTATGCGTTGTCGTTATAGCAGCAAGATAGTTTTTGTAGCTCACCACTAAATCGTTTTCGAGAATAGCGCCTTCGACTAAGCTCTTGAACTTTTCTTTGACGTTGAAGCTATCTACGATGGATTCGTTAAGGTCGTTTTGAGCGCCTAGAATACAGTATCCAAAAGCCTCAACGGATCGATTCAATCTACCTAACCCAGCGTTCGTCAAACCTCTACCGATTGGTGGCGTAAACCAATTGTATTGTTTACCGTTGTTATTGCTAATGTACGATAAAGGAAACTGATAGTCCGTACGACTCTCCTCAGGAAACTTGAAGTCACCACCAGGCCACTTCGCAGAGTACGAAGTATTATGTGCGTACTTCTCCGTATAGTTCACCATTCTTCCATGAGAGTTTACGTAGACGTCTCCTAAGCCATCCCACCGAAAGTCTGGCGTTCGAGATATACCGAATTCGATGCACAATTTCTCAAGGACTGATTTGCTATAGAGATTGTCGAGTTGCTTGAAAGCACGGTTACCAGGTAGAGGAGCTCCAAGTTCGTGTAGAATTCTTCGTATCGTGAAATATACGTGGAATCGTAGGAACCCTTGGACAACTGGTGGATATGTTTTGAAAGTGGGGTCAAACAACGACACTCCGCATCCAGAAGTTGCACACCACGTTGCAAAATTAAGTTGTTGAGGCCAGTATTTGAAATCCGGACCTGATAACCATCTACGAGACTCCTTTGCTGTCGTATGCTTTACAACGATCTCCTTGAATATATTTGGAACGCCTGCTTCGAACTTCTTCGTAGGTGTGACGTATATCCATAACTTGGTGAGATCTATATCTTGTGCCGGTTCGGTAAAAGGAACTGCTCGAATAGGATATTTCGCACTCTTATCTAGTGTCAACGTAGATGGGAAACCATCAACCATTCCCTGCAATGCGTCATCGATGCGTTTTTGAGTGCCTGCAGGTAAGTGTTCCCGCGCGAATAGTACGCTCTCGTAAACTGACTTACCACCAAGTGCTATATCGAGAGCCTTACCAGTGCGGCCAAGCCACCCCATCAATTTACCACCTCCCGTCTTAGTAGGAGGCCCTTCCTCCGTGAACACGCGATGGGACATTCCCCGATCGATGAAATTAACATTATCGGAAGTAGATTCGAACCAACTAAGTACGGCATTAGGAAATAGATACTTGAACTGTTGCCATGCGTCTGCCATGTTGAAGCTATACGTACATATAGTTATACCTTCAATATATAATGACGATCCTTAATGTCACCACCACATCGTCTGACCATACTGTGTACCTCCCAGAGCCTATGAAGATACGGAGTATAGCCCTACTTGAGGTTACTATTCCAAATAGCTGGTACAATTTGAAGACCGAGGGTGTCTTTAGTTGGTGGTCAGACAATGGCACGCGATCCCAAAAATACCGTATACCTATTGGAAATTACGATCTTAGTGAAGTGATAAGGTTCTTCAAGCCCGCAATCGACAATATCGCTTTAAAGTTTGTCGAAAAACCAGAACTTGGGGAGAAATCGCTGGAGATCTTGAAGAGGTTCCAAATGTCCGACTCACTATGCAATCTTTTAAGAATTTGTAGAGAAATATCTGCTGTGGATCGAGTTGGGTTCCAGCCAAGCACACACTCCTATACCATGAAAACCCACCAAGAAATGTATGTCTGTTGCGATCTGGTGGATCCCCATAGATCCCTCAATGTTATGAGAAAAGAAACTGAGGCCAAACCCTCGCAAACTCTTGCATGTATCCAGGTTCGTGGTAATAGATTCCAACGAGTTACGTACTCGATGCCGTATCCCATAGAAATAGATGCACGACCTTCGAATAGCCTTCGTTTATACGTGCGTATGAGGACAGGGCGTTTGATTGACTTTCATGATCATCCTCTGCACTACGTATTGAAGCTAAACCTCGTATAAGTCATAAGATGGTTCTCTTATATATCACCACAACCTTGGCCGACCATACTGTCTACTTCGACAACCCTATTCTTATACAGAACATTTCGCTAGTCGAGGTCACTATTGAGAATAGTTGGTGGAACCTAGCAGAGAATGCTACCTTCTGGTGGTCTACCGAAGGTATAGGGTTCCCGTACGACGTTCCTAAGGAAAACCACACTATGGCGAGCCTTAGACAATTCTTTGCGCCTGCAGTTGGTGCTGACATCATAAAAATCGAGAAACCCTATTATAGGAGGGCTTGGAACCTAGAAGTCAAGCAATCGATTCTATTTAGTGGAAATCTCTGCAAACTGCTGGGTATTAATAAAGATGGGATCGCTACGCGACTAAAAGTAGGTGTGCACGAAGTGTCCATCCAAGATGAAATCGACATAGCGTATATCTGCTGCGACGTGGTGGATTCCAGATTCTCGATTCAAGAGGGAAAACAATCTAAAGTCCTAAGTAGAATACATATCCGAGGCGATAGATTTGTGAAAACGACGTATGCCTCACTACAGCCTCTAGCTGTCAAAGCTCTAGGTACGATACGAAGCAGTCTTCGTCTGACAATTCTCGATGAGAAAGGTAATATGATAGACTTCCATGATCGACCTATACTGTACGTATTGAAGCTTGAGTAAGTTATATGTATAACGTACAATGGAAGGCGATTCGATTCAACCGTTTCCATCAGCACCAAATATCTATCCACCTATTGCTAGTGACACTGGAAAGAATTTTAGACTGCAAACGATCCGAGACACGCTTTCGGACATCGAAGTTCAAGAAAGGCACTACGAAGGTGTGCGCAAGAAATATGCACGTTCTCAAGGAATAGTTCATGGTATCGCAGTGGCAACGGGAGGTCTATCTGTGATCTTATCTGGATCTGGAGTGGGCGTAGCGTTGACCGGGGTTGGAATAGTGATTGGTCTACCACTTGGAGTTGTTGGTGGGCTATGTGGATTAATTTCAGCATCTACGACCATTGGAGCTAAGAAGTTAGGAATAAAGGTTTCTAAACATGAAAGGACAACTATGTTGGCAAAGGCGAAAATCAATACGATTCGCGATCTAGTATCGAAGGCCCTACGCGATGAAAATATATCCGACTCTGAATACAGTCTCATCCTGGATGAAGCAAATAAATATGAGATTATGAGGTCTGAAATTCGTCGCGAGACTTCCATAGGTGAAAAAAGTCCGGATCAGGTTCGAGCCGAACTCAAGCAAGAAGTGCAAAAGGAAATGCGAGAAAAACTTGGCAGCTTAGTGGGGTAAGAATCGATATTTCCTATGAAAGAAACGAACATGGCTCTCACTTTCACTTCGCTAAGTCCTATTGCTAGTTAGCCCATGCTTAGTGTAGATTGGTTCGAAGTGGGAATGGTAAGAAAGCAACTCCTTGACGAAACGCTTGACCGAACCTCCAAATACGTCACATCGTTTAATGACATCGTTAAGAGACATAGACGATCCTAAACGACGTAGCACCTCGTAACTTGCTCCAACAACTTTCGTCTTAAGTATTGATCTGGTGCCTATATTGTTTTCTATTGCTGTAGTAACAACCTCGTGGACTATTCGTTGAACATCTATAGGTACTCCTTGAGGATCGAGTTTAAGGAAAGTTGTTGCAATGTGAGGAACTATGCGCTCGGCATTCAAGTCTATATCGATCTTATCGTCGTTATACAGAGAACGTATAAAGACATCTCCGCTACAGATGCTTTTGTCGTTTAGTTGCACAAAGCGAGCAACCTCGCCTCTAGATCGTACAAACCCGCATTGTACACACGCCTGGTAGAGTAGAGCAGCCAAAATAGTTCTCTTAGCGTATCTACGCTTGATACAAACTTTCTTTACTTGGATAAATGCGTCGGCTACGATTCCTAACGTGTTCGTAGGGAACGAGAGGCCATAACTTTGTTTATAAATAGTGTTGTACGCTTGTAGTTCTCGTAGGATAGTTCGACGTTGCAGGTCTGTGTTATCGCTTTGCTTTGGTTTTGCGTGGTCTAGATCATTTTGATACTGAAACCTATCCGGACCTACCATACGCAGTCGAGTAGTAGCAATATCGATCTTCGTTTCTTCACATGGTTCGGCCTCGGAAACGAGACCACATGTGGGACATGCGAATTCCGTTCCTTGTATTTCCAAGGGGCAGAGACAATCAGAACACGTTTCACTGGTGTTAATATGCAATTGTGGTTTGATATGCAGGCTTCTACAAATTCCAGAACCAAACAATCTGATGAGCTCGTCCATGATATGCTGTAGATGTCGTCTGTTTAATAGAGAAAAAAAAGGAAAAAAGAATGAAGAGAAGTCCCGCGACAACTTTTCTTCGTTCTTTTTTTTTTTCGTGGCGATTCCTAATCGTCCTTCTCACGGCTCCTCAAGGCAGCCAACACCTCGTCGAACGCATGGCTGAGAGCCTCGTCGAAACCTTCCTCTGGTTCCATCACTTTTGGTTCCGCGGTCAATGCTACCGTCGAACGCATGGCTGAGAGCCTCGTCGAGGCCTTCCTGTCGAACGCACGGGTGAGAGCCTCGTCGAAACCTTCCTCCGGTTCCACCACGTTTGGACCTGCAAGTTTCGCCTGCTCCTAAGCACGTCTTATATCGAGGTTCTTCTTATTGAGAATGAGACGACGTTGAGGTGCTCCGCATCCTGAGCAAAGCCCGTAACTCGTACGGCATCCTTTACCGCACTTCGAGCATGGCACAAATGGGGCACAGCCTTTCGAGATCTGGAAGTTGTGCTGGGCGCATCAACCAATCGCAAGTTACTATCTCAGTCATTGTGGCGTCTACGTTTAGGTTCTTCGGCTTGTTCGATCTGTATGGCATTAATGCGTACTAAGATGACAACGAACGCTAATATCGTGGAATAAAGAATATATACTAATACCATTCGGTGGCGATATACAGTATGCTAATCACTCCTCTAACGGATACTCAAGTTTGGATTCGGTCCGTGCGCGAATATCTAGTAACCGTTTGGGTGATTTGTTGTCGTTGACGAGCCGCCTAACCATTTCGAGGCAGGGACTCTCAGAGGTCCTTGTCACGAATTAGCCGTTTTGGTTGAATAGGTAATGAGTTCTTTAAATTTTGGTTGCGTAATAATAATTAGGACGCGTAGTGACCTCCCCACCTTCACAGTCCTCGCATGCTTCACAATCGCAGTAGACATATTCTGTGATGAGCTGGAAGCGCTCAGCGAGCCACTTAGCGATGTCGCAACACCCACTTTCGTAGGCGATGAGCATTACACAATCGAAGTCTTCATACTCTATGATGGGCTGAAAATACTCAGTGAGCCATTTAACGACATCGAGATGACCACGTTTACTGGCACTGAATATAGCATCAATAACATATTTATCCTTTACAATGGGTTGAAAGTACTCAACTATCCATTCAGCGACATCAAGATGGCCATTTCTACAGGCATCTCGCATAGCCCCAATGGCGTAATTATTGTTTACGGTGGGCTGGAAGCGATTAACTAGCCACTTAGCGACATCGAGACGACCACTTTCGCTGGCATCGAATAGTATAGCGTCATCATAGCATTCGTCAATTGCAGAAATACTGAATTTCCTAACCAACTCGTCTCGCTCGTTATCGTTACAAGCAGACCTCAAACCAAAACGTTGTACTTGTACATGGAACTTCTGGTCTACGTTTTCGTAGCGCGCGAGAGATGCGGCATCGTTTAGGCGTTTCGATGTCCTTGCGATGCTTGCGAATGACGTAGGACCTGCATGCTCTACGATCTTAGTCAAAATTTCTATTGGGAGGCACGATATGTTGTCCATAGTGGAAGAGACCGATATACAGTATACTAATCACTTCTCTAATAGGTTCACACTTTTGGATTTTTAGGTGCAAGAATGTCTAGGGACAATTTGGGGCAACACTATGTATATAGTAGTATGAACAATAGCGGTTCTGGCAAAGCTTCAACAAAATTGGTGCAAGCAAGGAGGTGAGTGGCCTCTGGGACACTTCCAAAAGGAAAAGATATGGCAACACAAGTACCAAACTCACGGCAGAGCATGCCAAAACGTGGAAAAAGAAAATACTAAAGCGAAGAATAGAAAAACGAATCAGAACATTACGTATACGGCAATGTACAAATCTGTATTTGTGAGGCCAGCACGCAAACTCACGGCAACATGCGGTGCCAAACTCATGGCCGAAAACATACCAAAACGTGCAAAATAAAAGACTAAAATGAGGAATAGAAAACTAACTAGAACATTATCGCACTGTACAATCCCGTATTTGAGAGGCCAGAATGCAAACTTGCGGCTACACGAGTGTCAAATTGACGGCAGAGCATGCCAAAACGTGCAAAAAATAAAAGACTATATTTAAGCGAGGAAAAGAAAGTAATTAGAACATTACTGCAATGTACAATCTGTATTTGTGAGACCAGCCCGCAAACTTACGGCAACACATGTGCCAAACATACGGCAAAACATACCAAAACGTGCAAAATAAAAGGCGAGGAATCGCACTACACAAACCGTATTTGTGAGGCCAACATGTAAAATCACGGCAACACGTGTGCCAGAGTCTCGGCAAAACATGCCAAATGTAAATATAATAAAATACAAACTAAAGCAAGGATTACAAAACTAATTAGAACATTATCATGCACACTGCACAAATCCGTACACATGTGCCAAAATCACAGCAATACATGCCAAAACGTGCAAAATAAAGGACTAATATAAAACGAAAATAGAAAATTAACTAGAACATTTATACCGCACTGCACAAATCCGTATTTGTGAGGCCAGCACGTAAACTCACGGCAACACACGTGCCAAACTCACGGCAGTACATGCCAACGTGCAAAAATAAAGGACTAAACGAAGAATATAAAATTATAACTAGAACATTTATACCGCACTACACAAATCCGTATTTGTGAGGCCAGCACGTAAAGTTATGCCAACACAAGTGCCAACGGCAAAACATGCCAAACGTGCAAAATAAAGGACTAAAAACGAAGAATAGAAAATTAACTAGAACATTTATACCGCACTGCACAAATCCGCGTCCAGATACATATGGTATATAGTAACGAAGGAATAAAGCAATATAGACCAAAGCTGAATTACGACGAAAGCAAAATACACCGGCGAAACTATCAAAGGAGACTAAAACGGTGATGCAACGTAAACCATGATAGACCAAAACAAAATACATACACAAGCGTAAGTGCATGGCTGACGAGGACAAAAGGCAAACACCTACCTGAACCACATAGTTGGAAAAAGGATGAAATTGCCTCTAGCTCTGGCGGCTGAGCGACGGCTTCATGTCGGAGGAGCAGCTGGTGGAAGATCTTGACCACCTGGGACATTATGTTGAGCTGTCGGAACTCTCGCGGCTTGGGGTACTTGTCCTTCCATTTTCTTAGTACGATAAGCAGCGAGGAACGAGGTGTAGATGTTCTGACGCGAACTGTGCGACGAACCCTGGTATAGTTCTTATTCATATTCGCTCTGGAAGGGACTGGTGCGAATAGTACACAAGCTTCCGTGCATGTCCTCTTTTACTCTTCTCCTCCTTTAGGGATCACTGAGAAGCTCTTATTTTGTTGCATTACTTCTCGACTGTTTCTCTAAATGTTCTGACTACGGCACAGCCACTGGTCTCGCTCCGCTACATCCTTTTCCAAACCTGCACGTGTTCTAGTATTCGACGATCCGTCCTGCTTTCCAAATATGGAATATATTGCCATATATGGATATCACAGGGAGATCTCAGGATCGACACTTTTCTCAATAAATTGTTTGATATGCATATGTTGTAGTCAATGCAGGAAAGATCAAAGGTAGATTTCTGTAAAAAGCTGATTTGAAGAGTAGTGATGCAGTAAAGCGCATTCGACGAATTTAACCTGCTATTTCCCCGCCGACTGCTTTCACCATCTTTCCCCATCTTAGATCAACCGTACAGATGTCTCGCGAGTGTCCCGAGCGGTGTCGAATCCGATTGGTTGACCCTGTCACGTGTTGAGCCAACTCGCGACGACAAAAAAATAATAAACATTTGCGAAATTAGACTCGGGCGGCCAAAGGCCTGGCCCAAGTAATAACCAATGAATTGAGCTCGTAATCCCATGGGAAAGGCTTTACTGGATGGCCGAACAAACTTCAAAACACAAGATCGACAATCGGATTGGAGGTGGGCCATAGCATTTACAATTACAAACAGGTTTTGCTAACACTTTAACTAAATGACGGGTGAAGTCAGATTTGTTTGCCATCCAGTACAACCACGTGATAGCATTCCTGCAAAAGGCTCATTGCAGTTGTTGTATTGCTCAACTTATTTATTGAAATAAACAACTGTTCAGCTCGTTATTTTAAACTGAGTTATACAAATACATGTACTTTGAAATTCATGTAAAAAACAAATACATGTAAAAATTCGCTCCACTTCGCGTCGTGGTGCTTTAACAAACACTCCTTTCGTGCTCTTACAGATTTCCACGCGTACATATGTAAGGATATTGACCTGGAGCGAGGGGGTATGGTATTTATTCACCGAGGGTTCCGCACGAGGGCGTAGCAAGAGGGCGGAACACCAGGTGAATAAATGCCATACCCCGAGCGGAAGGCCAATTATAATGCTTTTTTTTCACAATGGCGAGGTTTTCTCGTGCTACACAATAACAATATCTCTTTTCATAAATCATTAGTATCATTGTTTGCCTATCGCATAGTTGCATAAAATTACTCTTCACAAGGCGTCGTATTATTTTTTGTCTCGACTCTTTCAGAAAGTAGCTTGTAGTATAGTGGATAGGACAGAGGACTTGAAATCAATCGAGTGAGGGTTCGAGTTCGATTCCCGGTCGTAACAAATTCCGTGTTTTTCTATCTTCTTTTTCCATGTTACTTGCAAGGGGAATACATAGGACAAACAAAGTGAGGGGATATTATGGGATATATTGGTCTCAGTAGAACAAATGAAACAAAGCCAAAGCACAGCGAGCCCACTCAAATAATTTGTACATGTTTACCTAAAAACATGGTTGTAAAGTCAATTGAATAAAAGACATTCAAAACGAAAACCTTGTGATTCATTTGCACGAATTAGTGTTAAATAACGATTCTAGGTGGTTTATTGCAATAATTCGAGTAAAATATTAACTTTTAGTGGGAAAAGTGCGATAGGCAGTATATAATAATACAAGGGAGGCAACTTCAATGGCGAACATACTTCATACCATGAGAACTCCGCTCAAATAATCGTACTAGATCGTTGGCAGTTGACTCAAAAGTACCGCGAACACGAAGAACAGTAGACCAGCTCGCGGTTAATTCCGACATTTTGAAAGGGGTGCAAACATGGCGCGAAATACAGTGTTTGTATGGGAATCCGATGCCAAATAATTTCCGTAAAATCAAATTTCTAAAATATTTACTGTCTGCAAACTTATAAGATACCAGGTAAAAGATTAACTGATCAAAATTTGAGGGATGTAGCTGTGCTGGGAAGCGTGCAATCATATTTTCAGTTTTCCATACATTTGCATTGTCAGAATCGATCCCACGCGTGCGTACTATAGGCATTACATTACAACCGTAAATAGACATTGTATTGCTCAGAATTTTACAGTACTTTGTATGGAAGTTTGTGTTTGGAGTCCAATTGTGAAACAGAATTTCAATAAACTTTCAAATGTATCGTTTGCATCGTATTTTCTAGCATGTTATTGACTGTAAAATTTCATGTAATCGAGTTGAAGCGAATAATTCTGGCTTCCTGAGCTTATTCGAATTAATGCACTAACCGTGTGTTTTGGCCTCCATGCATGTTCACTGTAATTTCCTTCATTTTAGCCATGTGCACTAATGGTTGCTTTGATCAACTTTGGAGAATAAGCATAAGCGTTTCTTAATTTGGAACGGTGGAATCGAGTAGCTTAAATGTCACTTATCACACAATTATATGCAAATGTGACTTAGTATTTTCCAAAGGTTCCCAGTGAGGTTAAATTTGAGTGATTTTTAGGTATCTGTACACTACCACAGCTCGAAAGAACGTCAAAACGAAACCCGTACGGCCTTCTCCCTTCTCTGAACATCGCCATATTGCCATATTGCTCTCGATTACCCTGTAAGAACCTGGTAACTAGTTTATTCGTAACTCAGTGTGATTGGTTTTAAGTTTTGTCTTGGCGGTGGCGGGAATATAAAAAAAAATGGGGAAAAAATCTCGAGTGTGAGAAATTCGATTTTACGGAAATTATTTGGCATCGGATTCCCATACAAACACTGTATTTCGCGCAATGTTTGCATCCCTTTCAAAATGTCGGAACTAACCGCGAACTGGTCTGTGCTCATATGAGCTACTTCATGTCAAAGAAATCCCATCCCTCACGGAGATTGCATGCGACCTCACAGAAGCAGCGATCGCAAATAACGACTCACCTGGGTCCAGGTACGAGTAATTTGTTTATTGCTCAAGTGGGTAAAATCACGACTCACCCGGGTCAGGGTGCATGTAAATGGCATTGTGGTCTTACGGACGCCTGCGACGAACCTCGCACGTGCCGTAATTATCCTGACACGGGTGAGTCGTGATTTTACCCACGAGAGCAATAACCAAATTACTCGCACCTTGACCCAGGTGAGTCGTTATTTGCGATCGCTGCTCCTGTGAGGTCGCATGCAGCATATTAGGTTGAAAGTTTTCGCGTTAGGCTTTGAAAATTGCTCATTTTCCGCCATCTCCGTGAGGGGTGGGATTTCTTGACATGAAGTAGTTCATGTGAGAACTGTTCTTCGTGTTCGCGGTACTTTTGAATCAACTGCCAACGATCGAGTGGGATCATTTGAACGGAGTTCTCAAGGTATGAAGTGTGTTCACCATTGAAGTTTACTCTCTTGTGAGTTATTATGTAAAGGATCAAAACCGCGGGTTCGGTCTTTCATTGAAATTAAAGACCGAGGGCGCATCCCGAGGACTTTAATTTCAATGAAAGACCGAACCCGCGGCAATCCCTTTATGTAGGACGACACGAATTTTTACCAAAAATACAATAGAATACAACACAATACAATTCAATACAACAATAGAACGCAACACAATACAATACAATAGAATACAATTTGGTAGCAATTCGTGTCGTCCTACATGAAGGGATGGCCGAACCCGCGGTTTTGAACCGACTTAATAACCAGTCACGCCCCAATTCCATTGTTCTTATGCAATCACAGTTTTTACACGCCTAACCTATGTGTAATTGCGTTTTTCTAATTGGGTTCCGTTGTTTTATAGAATTGGCAAAAAGTAATAGCCCACTACCGCGATATGCTTTACTTGTCACGCACAAAGGTTTCAATACGAGGCCCCGTGCTAAATTAATTTTTTTTTCACTTAATTTAGCACGGAGCCTCGTATTGA
Organism: Actinernus sp. WN-2022; assembly: GCA_030867875.1. Taxonomy (NCBI): domain Eukaryota; kingdom Metazoa; phylum Cnidaria; class Anthozoa; order Actiniaria; family Actinernidae; genus Actinernus; species Actinernus sp. WN-2022. The sequence goes on along the minus strand of JAOWCC010001634.1, from coordinate 72,928,055 downwards.
AACCTTTGTGCGTGACAAGTAAAGCATATCGCGGAAGTGGGCTATTAGTAAAAGTGGATAAATAGCATACTCATTTCCCTAATCGCGCAACCATTGATCAGTCACATTTGTGCTGTTGATTGACAGATTTTACTCCGAAATTTAGTGCTTTTGTGGAAAACGTCAAAGTGTTTCATCTATGAATTCGATAATGTTTGAGCCATCCCTTCATGTAGGACGACACGAATTGCTACCAAATTGTCGATATACCACCTGACCCACAACAAATTGCAACAAAAGGTTTCTCAGTGGTTTTCATTCCTACTGGATATACTGATCAACAGAAAAAAAGTCTACCAAAATTTGACATCCGGAAATGGGTTAAAACTGAGTCATTTTCAAGATGGCCGCCACCGGGCTTTGAAATAACTAAAACAGCTATAACTTCTTCAATAATTGTGATAGAAACATAATTGTTGGTTCTGGTCCATGGTTTTAATGGATCAGCAATCTACTGGTGTCAACAAAATTCAGATCTGCTTAGTATTTATCACAAAATTCAAGATGGCGGCAAAAATTCAAGAGCGAAAAATCAATACATTTTCCATATGAACCAAAATGACTGAACACCTGGTGCCACGAAACAGTTATTTGTGAACATTACATAATGACAGTTTAACTTATAATTTCAGTCCTCATCACTGTCCTCTAGTTCCTCAGAAGCTTGATTTAGTGGATTGTCACAAAATGTCACTTGGCATGATCCACATGCAGACGTACACGGAAGCCCATTCTTTCTGCAGCTGCAACGGGGTGTGGCACAAGCTGTGGTGCAGTTGTAGGGTATCATCATCAGAAGAGCGTCTGGTGCAGCTTTCATGGCAGTCATGATAGGTACAAATCGATTGTCTTCAAGTCCCCAGCCCCAGTCCAGTGGATCGATGTCACCCTCCATCCCCATCCAAACCATGACCTGGTAGTGCACTCGGAGACAATGCAACTTGGTGGCAGATTCCGTTGGGGGAAGACGTTCAGGTGTCACGAAAGACTTAGCAGCAGCGACCTTCTGTGTGAATATCTTGCAACGCATGGCTGCCAGAGAACTTGTGATCTCCCCACCAAATATAACGATTATTGCTTGGCTGCCAAGTTTCTGTATTTCAGCGGGGCTCACGCCTCTCGAAGTAAATGTATCTGCACACAACTGGAGGACTTGATCATCTGCCACGAGTTTCTGAATAATGCCTGAATAACGGTGCAGCCCACTTTCTTCAGCTGATCACCTATTAAGGTGATCAGCTGTTGCTTGTTACTGCCGACAGATAGGAATTCATCTCTCTTTCCGTCAAATTCAGTTTCTCCGGTGAAGCTCACAGTCGGATAGCTGTGGCTTGTTCCCGTCTCTGCTGAGTGTTACCTTTATCGAAGGGCCTGCACCATAGCCATCAAAGACAACAGTTGCTGTTCCATAGTGTTTTGTTGTGAAGTCTGCATATGCTCTGGCTATTTTGCCATATGTATCTCCCTTCTTCCACTTGAGCTTGTGCAGCAAGGATCCACCATCAAGCATCCACCATCAAGCACATACCTTTCAGTGCTGAAGGTGTGGTTTCAGGTGCTCCTTCACATGCCAGTGCCTTGGTACAGTGGTCATTGACGGCTTGAGCGAGTTGAGGTTTGTCGGCCTTCCTCAAGATCTTGTTGTCCTTAAAGAGGGATGATGGATATGGACTGAGCTCAAAACTCATCACGTCCTCAAGTGACAAATCACCTGTCTGGGAAACCAACAGGAATCGCTGGAACAGCACACTGGAGTCAATGGTTCTGTAAGGAGCAACCTGCAGAGCATTAGAATTTCCCAGGGTCTTTGCTTTCTCTATCCTCTTGATGGAGAAGGAAAACACTGGTTGTCCAATCATTCTCTCGATGGTTTTGTTCCCAACTGCTTCATATTCATGCACGTTGATGTCTTCGTTTGCCACGATACCATTTATGATATTTCTTAATGTAGGATCAGAGGAGAAAGGTGAAAACGCATTCAGCTTTGTGCTTATCTTCGAGAGGTCGGATGCATCTCTTTCAATTCTGGCACCAGTTGCTTCTTTATGCTGTTCGCTTGAAGTCCTGCATGGCGACGTTGACCTCAGATGTTATGGGGGATGACATTGTCCACAATGCTCGCTGTTCCTCTGTCATCTTACTGCCATGAGTCAAGCCACCGATGCATTTTAGTGATCTCATGAGTGTTTGTTCAACGACTAGTTCACAGCTGAGGCCTGCCCAAAACTGGTTTGTTCGCCGGATCACATGGAAGCCATTTTGAAATTTCTCATAGACATCTGTTGGCTCTCCAGTTCACTCATTTCTTGTACGTAAAGATAAGCGGACTTCAGGTAGTTGTAGTGTCCAGCTGCTGCAAATATTGGCAAGGCATCAGCAACAGCAACAGCTTGCAAGTGATCCTTCCAAGCCCCAGTGCGATCTGCCTTGATCATTGCCCGAGCAGTATGGAGCATCTTCTGATAGCCCAGCCACAGCTTACTCGTTTTGGATTGTGCAGCAAGTTCAGATTTTTTATTTTCAAGTTCATCAATGATCTTTACAATTGCAGCTGATTCTTCAAGACTTTCAAGAGAGATGTCACCCGTTAGCAAGGACGAATACATTTTCTCAATCTCTTCTACTTGGAGCATGAACTCGGGATTTCCATCCACTACAGATGCCACAATAATTCCATGTAGACACTTGCTCACCAGTAGATGGCCACGGAATGCCCTCTGAACAGCTTTTCCGGACATCATATGAACTACAGCATTTTCACCGTACACCAGTTCCAGGATGTTTTTCAGTCCTGTTCCCGCCATCAACGTGCCTATTGCTCCAAGCAGATTCATGAACGTGTGAAATGCACCCAGCCTAAGCACGATCCCCTTCAAATGGCTATTCTCTGGTGCAGCACTGATTATCTCGGCAGCTTTCCAGTACAGCGGTTGATCAAACGTGATCACCGGAGGGACATGGTGTCTGATGGCCATGTTGGACAGGAAGTCCAAAGTGGACAGAATGCAAGACTTGTCACCTGGATACATATCAAACATTGGTAAATACAGAATGGAGGAATGCGCCAGGATGTGTCTGTCCTCGATGAAGAATGTGCATCATCCCCTATCAGCCTGGTACCGTCTGCTTGAAATGGAAGGATAGCTCCCAGAAGATGTCAACTCTCATGTCACAGACTCGGAGATCTGGGAGATCTCGGAACTTGATGTTGCGAAGAACATTGGTGGCAAAACCATATTCTTTGATATCAAAGAGAACACATCATGTCGGACGGAGGGAGAGGGAGAGAGGGAGAGAGAGACAGAGAGACAGAGAGACAGAGAGACAGAGAGACAGAGAGACAGAGAGACAGAGAGACAGAGAGACAGAGAGACAGAGAGACAGAGAGACAGAGAGACAGAGAGACAGAGAGACAGAGAGACAGAGAGAGTGAGTGAGTGAGTGAGTGACACTTTATTTATACTCGGAATTACATCAATATACAGTATATTGCTTTTCATGAAAGCCGAGTTTAAAAAGACTACAAACAGTCTTGATAATATAATATAGATAAATAGATAATTATTTTAAAAAATAAAATAAAAATATCTCTATATAGATAAATAGTTGGTTAAAATATAGAAAACCAGTTAAGGTTCAATGGATGACAGCTCCCGTTTAAAGGACGACAAACTTGTTTGCCGTCTCATGTAACTTGGAGACAGAGACAGAGAGACAGAGAGACAGAGAGACAGAGAGACAGAGAGACAGAGAGACAGAGAGACAGAGAGACAGAGAGACAGAGAGACAGAGAGCTAGATCAATGGGCACTTTGGTAACCTGAAAAGGGCACTTTTGTAACAAGGATAAGGCACTTTTGTAACGAAGGGCAGTTTTGTAACTTAAGCTAGGGCACTTTCGTAACGAAGGTCGGGCATGTTTCGTAACATAGGGCACTTTTGTAACAAACTAGGGCCCTTTCGTAACTTAACCAAGGCACTTTTGTAACTATTGTTTGTAAAAATAAAAAAATAAATTATTTTCAAAGATTTGTCGTTGTGTATTGCGTAAAAATAAATGTTTGGATTTATTTTCAATTTTGCTACAATCAATTATTTGAGAAAACAAAATAGAAAAAGCAAACTACATTTATGAACTGATTGTGGTCTTAAAGTGCCCCTATAACTGACCCCAATTTGAGTTTATTTATTTAAATCCTGTAATTCTGTGAAAATAGTTTCGTTTTGCGTGAATCCTTGATTGTCTACGACATGTTCAAGTTGGAGTAAAAAGGCTGAAAGCGACCAGGCTCTTTTCACGACCGAGCGTCAATGCACAAATTAGAAGCACTGGTCTAGTACATCGTGCATTGTGTGTGACGTAAGATGAGAAATCTCGACCAAGACCCCAAACTGCTCGGTCGTGAAACAAAATGCCTGGGACTTTAAATCACGATTTAAAAATCAGGGCCGATTACACCGATTGTCTTCTCATTCGTCCTCAGTTTGCATCTGCCCTTTTAAAATAAATAAAACTAAGATGGGGATAGGGGCACTTTAAACGTCAAAATTTAAAAGGGAGTTAACTACCAGTCAATAACGTATAATGTTTAATGTTTCATAACTTTGAGTCTTGCTAACATTCATAAACGCAAACGATACAATCTAGTGCAAATGGAAAGGGTTCGAACTCAGCGGCTTAAGGTGATGTTACACGAGATGACCTTTAATGACGATTTCTCGCGAAGATTTGTAATGCGTGTTACACGAGACAACTTTTAGCGCAACATTGATGCGGCAACGGGTATGTTATAGGGGACGATTTTTAGTGCAACATCTAGCTAGCACCTAGGCTCCTCGCTTAAAAACGTGGCGAACGAGTGGAGTCTTTCTTTGTCGTTGTAGCCTCGTTTCCGTAGGCATAGCGAACAGGTTTCTGGGACGACGTTGCGCGGAAAGTCAACGGCGAGGGTGTTACACGAAGCAACTGCAACAAAATTCGGGCAACAATGTTGCAGGTTTTTGAAGGTAATTCAAAAACTTGCAACATGTTGCCGCAACGAAGATTGCGTTAAAAATCGTCCAGCGCGCCATGTTACACTATGTTTACTTTTCGTCTCGTGTAACATCACCTTTACTAACATTCATAAACACAAACGATCCAAAGGGCTACTAAATACTGGCTAACCCTCAATTCATCGGGCACTGCCTTGTTATTAGGGAGTTTAGAGAAACCACGACGGCGACGGCAGTGACGACGGGACATAGTATATAGAAAAGTGTTTTCTCCCGAAATTTGTTTTATACTATTTCCTTTCTTCGCCTTTAATTGTTTTTCGCATCCAAATTTTCGAGAAATAGAATAAGCATAGAGTTCCCTTCACGCTGAACTGATTTACTTTTTGACGTTCGCTTTCTCTGTGAAACATAAAATGTGGGGTTTTCACGTTGTGTTTTTGCAGACGACGGTCCAAATGTAGGAGACTGCGTGTATGTTCACGTGCAGTTGTTGTGTTTTGTAATTAAGGATATTGTTTTATGCCGTGAAAATGCACGCAGTCGCCTACATTTCGACCGTTGCCGTCTGGAAAAACACAACGTGAAAAAAAAAACATTTTACGTTTACAAGAGTACGTCACTCAATGTAAGAAAGTAAATCACTCCGTGTTTTGTTCTGGGTGAACGGAACTCTACGTTTATCATATTTTTCGAAGATATGAATGTGAAAAGTAATTAAAGGCGAACGAAGGAAATAGTAAACATCATATTCGGGATATTTTTCTAGGTGCCGTCCTCACTGCACTCGCCGTCGTTGATGCTTAAGCTCTCTAAAGTCCCTATTGGCACGTGCAAAACGTCTGACAACTTTGATTAATATTTCAGTGTTAAATCTTAACTGAGCAAAGTTTTAACTCCTATAAATTCCCAGTTAACAATAAATGACTTGTTCGACCATGCTTCCGGTACGTTTAATGTCGATCGGCACAACCTCTGCACTACGTTTGGGAGTTTGTCTAAACAGGCACGTGTACCTGATTGATCATTCACTGTTAAACGTATTCAGTTATTTTTCTGTCGTCTTTTCATCCTTCTTTCATATTTGACGCGATTTAACAGTTGTTCCAACTTGAATTTCTGTAGCATAACTGTCCCGTCCTCGCTGTGCTTCAGATTTGCTGTAATACGACATTTCGATATTGGACCCGATGCTATTATGTCATGGCAAAGATGCACAATGCTCATAATTTCTCCAGATGAGAAGATGCCGTGACCTTGGCTTCCTGTGAGGGTAGGGTAAATGATTCCTGAAGAAGAGGCCACGCTTTTCGTTTCTTCGAGCATTCGTTCAACTTTGGAGCTAAGTGTCTCTCTTTCTTCTGGAGGATTGCTACAACTATCTTTGGTGTCGTCTTCTTTGGGAGTTTGTTTCTTTTCCATGCCACGCATTACTTTAGATAATTGCTCGGATGCTTTTGCCGCTACTTTTTTCTTGTCTATAAGACGGTAGTGTTTCTTTGCTGTTTCCAGGTAATGGGCCATCAGGTCTGCAAGGTTTCCACTTAGACTTTCATGTTTCTCATGAACCGCCGAGACGGCAGATTTACGAAAAGCAGTTGATGATACTTTTCCTTCTAGACCCCCTTTCTTCCACGCTGACTTGATACACATCGTTACTTGACTTGATGTAATCTTTTCTCCATTCCATGACAAGAAAACATGTAAGGCGCTGGATGCCTGAAGAATTTGGGATCGTAGATTATCAATGAAGATCTGTAGCCAACTATGTAATGTAGGGTTAAGTACAACTTGAGCTGGGCCATGTATATGTAATGTCTTGTGTTCAACAACGTTAACAACGAATGCATCACCTTCTTTTCTCGCGCGCCTGAACTCTTCAACTTTCATATTGGCTAACACCCCAGAACGATTAGCATTATTAATCGTAGTTTGGATCATCAAAAAATCTCGTACAAGAGTGTAAATCCGTTGGCTTATTTGCACGTTGTGAGCTCCTGAAAACTTCCCGAGCAAGGTCACAGCCTGTCTGGCTGATTCACTTACTTCATATTCCTTTACCATATCAGGTGTTATCAGATCGCCAAGATCCTCTTCCATCTTTTCCCACTTTCTCTTCCCAGACGACTTCTTGTACGAAGTATTCCAGCGGCCGATCGTATCCTTTAAGGTGTGGACTGCTTTTTTATCAAAAGGTATTTCTTTGGGCACCTCAGACATTAGAAAATCATAAAAGTGCCGCACACTGGTAAGATAAGACTTAATTGTTCCTGGATGAAAATGTGCTTCTGCGTAGTTCTTTAGAAACCTATCGCGAAGGAGCTTCTTGTCTAAGAGGGACGTCAAATCCTTCTTGTCATCAATGATAATGAGAATCTTGTTGACTTGAGAGGCGTGTTGTTTGGCAGTTTTTTCCTCCTTTTTCCCGCCATCGGCAGATTGAAGCCAGGATGAAAATTGATATAGTATCCTACCAACCGCTGTGTAATCCTTATCTGTATCTGCGACATTAACATCATCGTCCTCACCAACACTGTCGATGCTTTCCGCATCATCATCGTCAGAATCACTGTCAGTTGCTTTGTTACCACTGCCATTATAAATCTCATCATCAGTCACACTCTTTTCACTTTCTTTTGCAAAAGAGTCATCGTCATCTTCAGTCTTATCACTGGGGTCCTGCTTACTCCTCTTCGAAGTTAAAAAGTAACTTGTACCATTCTTCCTTTTAACTGCGATACGCAGTGACTCCAAGTACTCCTTTGACTTTGGGTTCATTTTGTGTACGTTTTTCAGGTGCTGTGAAAGCCGACGCACTATGGACATGCAGCCTGCTCGTGGACATATTCGGGTGTAGTGGTAGTCCTTGCTTTTCTTTTTGTTTTCCTGCTTAGGGAGGGTTCGTTTGAAGGTATACCGTTTTCGAAGCCCATAGCGGCATCCAGACTTTCTAGCCCGTTCCTTTTCCCACTTGTGCACACTTGCAAGATGTCTAGGCAAGTGTATTACTTCTGCATTGCAGTACGGCAATGGACACTTTTTCTTTACCCTGGTTTCTTTATCCTTGTTTCGCTTCTCTCCATTGTTTGCCCTTTGTTCATATTCCTCACCGTAATCACTTTGCGTGGATTCAGTGCTCTGGCCTTCTGGGCTGTAATCTATCTTCTCGTCACTGCTCACATGCGCATTTAAACAATCATCGTCAATGCATTCTTCATCTTCATTGTTATTAAGAACCAAATCTTCGCTTTCAATCTGCTTGTTGACCTCATCCCGAATTTGATTCCATCGCTGCTTTAAGAGGACCAATTTCTCATCACACTAGTGCAATAAGAGGGAATTTGAAGTTAACAGTTTAGCATTTACATCTACAATTTATAATACTTCATATACTCAGAGCGTCTGTAGACCAACTCGGATCAATATTTCATTTTTTATCCAGAAATTAACACTTCAGTGTTACTCTGTAACCGAAGTCTAAATAAATAAAACTAGTAGCAGCAGCAGCAGCAGCAATACCACAGACTACTACCACATTAGGGGCATTAATTAAAGGAGCAATGTCATGGTACTGCACATGTATCGAGTAATCGCTCGTTTAGTGGCTGTTAATTGGATACAAACAGTTAAACTTCCCTCCTTCAATGCTTGATTGAAAGGATTTTCAATATTTTCCCTGGAGACTGTTTATATACACTGTTTGTTAGTCATTTTTGCATATTTGCTTTCGTTTTAAGCATCCCACATGGCCAAGAGGTTGGTTAGTTCATATCAAAATCGGTGGAAATAGCTCTTTCCGGCCCGGAAAAACAAATGTCTTACCGTGACACAGGCATTGGTCTGAATGTGGCCGCCGCAAATTAAGAGGGGGTGTTCTGTCTCTTCGTGCTTGTAAGATACTATTATCGACACTTTGACAGATTAGATAAAGTCACAACCTTAAAGTGCCACTACGACGAAAATTTACCATTTCGATTTGCCACTTTTTCAGTGTCTATAGGTCAATCAGTATTAGAAATATCCGAAATAGTAAAAAATATTCCCAAATGGGCATCTTAAACCACACATTTTAGGAGAGTTTACCGGTAAAATCCTGTCCGCCATTGCTGGAAGCCGTGCCCTTTGTTCAGCTTTAAACAAAGGTTTATTCACCGGAAGTGATGTCATACACTTAACACGACAACCTCGTGGCGCAAAATAGCGTGCATAAAAAAGTAGCCAACCTCGCAAAGATAAATATAACTTTCTTCTTATGTACGTGAAGATGTTTTTTAGTAGAAATATGCCTCCAGGCGTTGTGTTCTGCAGGCGAGCGTTAAGTGTATGACATCATTTCCGGTGAATAAACCTTTGTTTAAAGCTGAACAAAGGGCACGGCTTCCAGTAATGGCGGACGTGTAGATTCATTATTCGGAGCTAAAAAAATAAGACTTCCTGTCGTTGTATCGAAAAACAATTTGAACTGGTAATAATATATGAACTCTACTTTATGAATATGCAAAAACATTGATATGTCAAAATTTGATCGTAGGGGCACTTTAACACATTTTCGTAACAGTTTCCATGGAAACGTGTAATGTGAACTATGACTTCTAATTTCAAGTAAATTAAAGAATGGCCTCTGAAGCCTCTCTAAACCTTAAGTGAACCAAGGTTGGCAAACACTTTGCTGCTCCAATTTGATAAGTTGGTAATTTTAAGGGAAGGCTAATTAAGGCAAGTATGAAATTTGGTATCCCTTAATGTCAAATGGCCCGGTCGCGACGGTTATCCTGTGGATAAACACGGAAGCGGAAAACGCGCGGGTTTCTTTGCAAAACAAAACAAAACAAAACGAACTTACGTACGGTGGCTAGTGGCTAGTAAGTGCCATGTGTTTTTGCAACGTTTACTTAGTCAGTAACTGTCAATTGCCACTTAGCCGGTAACTGGCAATTCGTCTTTTTGGCGTCAGTTTTATTTTCACGTGCGTTTCACGTCACTCCAAGTGTAAACATACCGCGAAAGTTCGGACATCGAGTCATGCCTATTTGTACGAGTAATTCACGCGAGAGCGGTGAAATGGTCAGAACTGACAGAATACTGAACAGACTCAGAATAACAGGCCTGGTCAATGATCAGAACTGTCAGAATAACAGACTCATTTCTGCACCTTATTATTTGAACCTCTTCGGGGGGGGGGGGAGAGAACAGGTTATTTTTTTCAGATGATGTCATTTTGTTAGTACGACTCCCCCGAGTAAAGCTTATTATTTTAGCATTTCCCCTTCAATCTTTAAAACAAATACACACACCCCCTTCCAACAATAAATACAATTTATAAACCGTGCATATACGCTGTTTGCAAAGCAGCGTTATCAGCAGCATAATTTTACTGCCATTTGGGGCAGTGAAACTCAGTTAAGTATACTATATAGTATACATATATGTAGAGAAACTAAGAACAAACCACTACATTACTGTTACAATTACGAAGGGCATTCTCCTGCATTTAAATAGTGTATTGAGCCATTCTATAAACCGAAGAGGTCAAACGAGTTTTTGTTGGGTTCAAATAGGTGCAGAAATGCATGAGTCTATTCTGTTATTCTGACCATCACCGCTCTCATGTGAATTACTCGTACAAATAGGCCTGACTCAATGTCCGAACTTTCGCGGTATGTTTACATTTTGAGTGACGTGAAACACGCATGCAATCTGACGCCGAAAAGGCGAATTGCCAGTTACCGGCTAAATGGCAATATTGTCAGTTACCGGCTAAGCTGCAATATTGTCAGTTACCGGCTAAGTGGCAAAATTGCAATATTGCCAGTTACCGGATAAGTGGCAATTGCTAGTTACTGACTAAGTAAACGTTGCAAAAACACATGGCACTTACTAGCCACCGTACTTACGCGTTACCCGAAATTGTCTCGATTTAGAGTTTATCAACAGGGTGACCGTCACGATATATCAACCTCGAAATGGGCCATTGGATGGATAAACTACATGTTAATGTGCATTAGTCGCTTTACTTCTGATTTGTGTGAGATTTACTTTCTTCCCGAAACCTTGTATTCAGTACTTTCCTCAAAGTGAGTTTAAAAGCCACAGGTGCAGTCGCCATGGTAACCATATTTTAAAAATTGTCGAATGATGGGTTTACATGATATATCGTGAAATCAAGATTTTCAAGTAAAATCTAATGTAGATTACCCTGACATTCATCAGCAGCATGGGAGTACTTGGTCAAGTCCGTTCAAGGAATCTTGCGCGAGCGACAAGTAATATACCGTGGTAACTCCACTTATTTCCAATATCAATCAGCCAGCCAGAAAACAAGAAACTGGGCAGCTGTTGTAAAAAAAAGTGTGCGCTTGAAGTTTATTGGAATTTTCTCAATAATTCGTCTCAAGTCGAAGGAGAACATTAAATAATTATGTAATTTACCGGTTTAGGGGTGGTCCGTATAGAGAAAAACTGTGCCCGCCTCGGTCAGTACATTTTAAGACCTCAGACAGTTTTTCTTTACACGGACTGACGGGGGACTGACCTTAAGCCCGTAAATAACTCACATTTCTAACGCTTAATACGTAAAGTTAAGTTAAAGTACCAACCTTTTTAACCTTGTCTTGATTGTCTCTTCTATTCGCCATTTTCTTTGAGATTTTAACGTCTCTCATCCGGGCTTCGTAATAAAACCGTGCTTTTGCTAATCGTGAGTTCATGACGGCTGAGATTACAAAATATAGGGCAATTAGAATTGTTTTGGCATTACTTGTTAGCTAAAAATAACCTGATAAGCTAACAAAACTAAACTAAAAGCATTATTTTTCCAGGCTTGGGCGAAACTGCGAAACAGATTCAAAACCATCGATCACAACCAAACAAAAGAACCACCACTTTGAATACCTTTATTATTATTATTATTAACGGACCTAACCCCGAAAATCTATACCCCATTTCATGCACCTTTAAGCGCGTTTCATCGCGTTATCTAATCCACATTTTTCGCTGTGGGCTGTTCTCTTTCTCGATTTATTTTTCAGATCAATGTCAAAATAACAAGAGAAACTACTGAAGAGAAATCAATAAACATCTACAGTCTCGTACTTCCATGTCAAAATCATACCCTATTTATAACCATATTCAGACTGAAACAGCTTGAAAACTATACCCTTTGGGGCGGCACATACCCCCTCCCCCTCCCCCACCCCCTGGGGGGACTTTTTTGCTTTTTCTATGGTTTAAGCTTTTGTTTGAGTAGAGTAAGGAAATTTGTAAAACATTTTTATTTTATTTCTCCCGTCAATTTTATAATAAAATTATTAAGAGGGGATTGTTCTAATTGTTGTGTAATATTTAAGAAAAGCGTCAAAAACTAGCCCTCCATGCAGACTAGTTTGAATTCCAATTCTCGATTAACACTCTAATAATTACTATTACTCTAATTACTATTTTATTAGTCACAAACAAATACAGCTAACATAAACTCTTGACTATAAGCTTGGGCTGCTGCCTGTGACTATACGAACTGTTCTAGCGTGGCACAAAGTTTTGTAAATTTAGTCAGCCATTGAACAGCCTTACGTTTGGTGTTACATATTCTGGTCTGATGAGATAAGTTTTTCTTTGAAAATATCGCATTGGATTAACACTCTAATTTAACTTTCACTTTTCAAAAGCAACACAAATATCGTGAAATCTTTGCTGAAAGCCATTTTAGCTCGGCATAACTCAGTCTATAGCCTGTTTTTGGTGCCACTTTGTTTACAGTCGGTAAAATATATACGTAAAGTAAGATATTCTTACTAATTAAGGTTAAAACATTAAATTGTGACGGGAATTGAAAAATATAAGCGTAGAAGAAGCACTTACCAGCTGCAGCGATGCTTTCTCTTCCTCACGGCGAACTGATTTTCAACGGTTGCTGTCGTCATTCAACGGTCACACGTTCAAAATATAGTTTGGGACGGGAGGGGAGGGGCAGTTACACTTCTGACTTCAAAAGCGACAAATATTCCCAACAATATTTTCACAGTAATGTCACTAAATTAAATTCTTCCTTATCTGATTCAAAGTTTTAAGTAGCACAAGCTTGTATATTTTTGTTTGGCTAGGCTATATAGAGACTAAGAACATTAAGTACGATAAAATCTATTGTTCTCCGGCATTGAGCCTCCCTCACATGGGATTTGTCTGTGTTTAGACTACGAAACCACTGGTGACATTATGAATATTCTGAAACAAAAGTAGTAAAACGTTTTAGTTTCATTCCACTTTTATGAACGAATTCTCTTCCAACCATTAGGAACAGCCAAAAACAATAGCTACGAAACAGGCAGGATTGATAATGATCCGAACATACGATTTGATTTTATAACGACATTTAGAACTGAAGTGCAAATCGTAGTTTTAATAGTTTTAAAAATTGGAGGAAATTAAACGTCTTCCTAACCTGAAGGGCGATTTTTTCATGTTTCAACCAATCAGATCAAGAATTTTCACAATACAAAATTAACACCTTGCTCCATCTGAATGCCGTTCGGTGCCGTACTTCTTACACGAATCATTACTTAAAAAGGATCATACATTGTAAAAATACTGAACATGCAGTACTTTTGTAAATATTCTTAGTTATCTGAACACACTTTGCAACATATTTCAATCGTACTCACAAATCATGGAAAACTACTAGAAAAAAAAAATTTCTTGAGTTTTGTGCCTCATGTTACAAAACATGCCCTACTGGAAATTAATACATTTTTGTTTTAAAGTTCTTAAACATTAATTAATGAGAAAAATAAAGTAAGACGGTGTTATAAAATAGATGTAAAGTAGCACTTCTGGATAGCGTCATAAAATTATACTTCTCTTTTTAAAACAAAGTCGTTTTTTCCTTTCGTAATTTCTTGCAATAAGGCAAAGAATAGGGCACTATCGCACCATGCGATATCTGTAGAAATAAAATACTGTAACTCTAAAAAGGAACATTATATTTTCAAAATGTTTTAGGTACAAGAAGGTTATGTTTTGTTCTAACAGACTACAACATTTTATGACTGTATGTTAAAAAATAAAAGTACAGGCACCAACTGAACTAAAAATAGGCTAATTTTAAATCGGAATTTTGCACACAGGTTACAATTACCAGGTATGTACAAGTTCTACACGGGGCTTTCTTTGTTAGGGGATTTACCCTGAAAGGAAACAACGGGGGAATAAGAGTGAATTATATGGAACATTATGACACCTTATCTACGGCTCTTGTTCACTCTTGGAAACTGGATTTTACAAGAGAGTTTTTATGTGAAATCCACATAAGGCACTTTAGTAACAAAAGCTGAACAAAATTCGTTATAAAATGCGTTCCCAAAAAGGTGTGCCAGTGAATATTGGTGAGCATGTTATGTTACTGTCCTGCCATCTTGCAAATATGTTTTTAACCTACAGTCTCATATGTAACCATAAAAGAGAGAGTGCCTAGAAAAATGTTTCAAAACTTCCCTATTATTGATCTAGAGGGAGACAGAGAGACAGAGAGACAGAGAGACAGAGAGACAGAGAGACAGAGAGACAGAGAGACAGAGAGACAGAGAGACAGAGAGACAGAGAGACAGAGAGACAGAGAGACAGAGAGACAGAGACAGACAGACAGGGAGACAGACTGACAGTGAGACAGACAGAGAGACATTCTGAATGCTTCCTTAGTTTTGGGGAAACAAATTACAGCAATTTGGGAAATATTAGTAACACAATATATCTAGACTATTGGATAAATTGTAGCACTTGAAACCTTGCGATAATTGGCCAATTTTCGAGAAAGATTATCGAAAGTTTGCGAAAAAAACCGGCCGCCATGTTGTTTTTAGGATTCAGTTTACCGCGCGGTCCACAGCTAACCCGGTAGAACGGAATAGAACGCGGAAATATCCACCAATGAAATTCTTTAAAAAGTCGACAAACCGGTTTTTCTCAGCTTATGCCTGGGATAGTTATCCGGAGGATAATGTCGTCTTTCGGGATAGGGAAGTTATCCTAAGGATAAGTCCTATCCTGAGGATAACTTATCCGTCCTTTCAGGAACCGGGCCCAGATCTGAATTTTATTGACACCAGTGGATTGCTGATCCATTAAAACCATAGACCAGAACCAACAATTATGTTTCTATCACAATTATTGAAGAAGTTATAGCTGTTTTAGGTATTTCAAAGCCCGGTGGCGGCCATCTTGAAAATGACTCAGTTTTAACCCATTTCCGGATGTCAGATATTGGTAGACTTTTTTTCTGTTGATCAGTATATCCAGTAGGAATGAAAACCAATGAGAAACCTTTTGTTGCAATTTGTTGTGGGTTGACCCCTATTTTTTCATAGAATGACTGGACTAGATTGCCAAATTGCAGCAATGATTCACATGATTAGTTTTACAATTCCCAAATGATTATTGCGCGTTTAGTTCATATTCATCAGTGTTTTCTCGCTTTGCAAAGCTGCAAGCGCCATGGATTTCGACCGCCATGAAGACCAAGAGTCGTTGGAGTGGACGGACAATTACAACTACCTTGAAGATGTGTTAAGCAGAGTGAACGAAACAGGAGACGCGAATGGAAAAGAAGAGAAGCAAAACTTCAGGTTCAGTGAGCCGAATTTTGTACTGAATTTCGTATAAATTCAATTCAGAAGCTGAAAATGCATAAAGTAGTACTGTACAGTATGTTTGATATGTTAAAAGTGAAAATTCAAGAGGAATTGTACTGCAAATAAAATGTATTGTTGTCAGACGAATTTTGTGAATAATTTATTCAGAGGGCAAGGTTGAATTCAAAATCCAGGGGAGGTCTATATGTTAAAAATATAGAACTGTCCTTGGTTTTAAATTCAGCCCCGCTCACCCTTTGCTATTCAAATCCGCTCCCGGCTTTTAGAATGCAGGTCTTCCCATGAGGATCAAAACCTGCATAGAACAATGGAATTGAGGCGTAGCTGGTTATTAAATATCTATCACACTTCTCCCACTATAAAAAAGTCAATATTTTACTCGAATTCTTGCAATTAAACTAGTTAGGCTCATTATTTAACACTAATTCATGTAAATGAACCACAAGGTTTTCGTTTTGAATTATTTTTATTCAATTGACTTTACACTGAATGATTCATGTTTTTAGGTAAACATGTACAAATCATTTGAGTGGGCTCCCTGTGGGCAAAGTAAACAATAAGACTCAAAATAGTACGCTGAAGCGTTTTCTATTTCTTCAATAGAGATTCGCGCTGCCATTAGGTGATGAACTATTAAAGTGATCAACAATTGTTTCACGTAGCATTTGATCTCACGAGGGCAGGCTCTTGGATCTCGGGTTCTCCGGTTTTCCTCCCTCCACGAAAACCAACATGCTAAATTCCAATTCGATCTTTGGTTTAGCCGGCTCCTGACTTTGATCAACCGCTATGGTTGTTTCAGGTAAAAGGCTGAAAGAAATTATGATTTATCGCTCATATTTCGCCCTACTACGCCAGTGGAAAGCACCTCCGATCCTCTGAATCCCTCTGCATGAATTAAAACCCAGAGACATGCATGCAGCGTGAGAACAAATCAATTATACAGGCCAGCCAGTTGACAGATAGTGATGTAATAGGCCTTTTGCAGCTAACAGTCACGTGCTGATATAATACTTCGTTAACGAATGAATGAGCTCGTGATCCCCATGGGAAAGACGTTGCCATGGATGCTGGATAGCAAGCCATTTTTAAAAACGCTGTTTTAGAAAGATCGACAATCGATTGGAGGTGAAAAATAGCATTTACAAACAGGTTTTGCTAATAACAATACCGATCTCGTACAAGACTTCTAATTAAATGAAGTTCAATATTTTTTGCCATCCAGTACATTTCTGTACAATCACGTGAATGCCTAGCTGCCAAAGGGCCATTCTTTCTCAGTGGCAGCAGGTGCAATTGGCCACTACCAAATTGAAAAAAGGACTGGTAAAGTTAATCCAATTAAGAAACAAACCTCGCCATCAGAAAGAGCACCTCGGAATTAGTAACAATACCAAGCTTGAACATGATTTGGTAAATAGAAACTGAATAGCAAGCTTGCAAAAATCGCAAAAATAAGATGAGAGATTTGTATCGTATCGGATTGGATGGACAAGCGTCTCTCCAATACATACAAACGTCTCTTTTGAAAGCTCACCACATGGTAAATACCCGATGAAACGTCCCCAAATTTGGTAAACTTACTAATTTCAATGTGCTCTTTCTTATGACGGAGTTCATTTCTTAATTAAATTGAAATTAGATTAACTTTACAAACTCGACCCAGTCCTCTTTTTCAATTTGGTAGTGGCCACCTCGTGACCAGGGTCTTCTCGGTCAGATCCAAGATGGCAGCTACTCCGAGAGAAGACCCTGGTAAAGGCTGAACTGTCACGTATTCTGATTGGCTCTTCGGTTATGACGCAAAGGTTGCCTAACAATGCTTTTTATTGGCCAAACGGGCTGAGACCACGGAGATGATTCGTATATAGTATAATTTTCTCAAATTTTATCAATAAAACGATTTTAAATAACCTTAAACCACGTTGTGTAGGTAGAGCAATAGATGAAGTGTATTACTGGGTAGTTTTCTGGTAAGTTTCAACAGTGGGAAAGCCAGGAGAAGCCGTTTAACCTGAGCATGTGTTATCGATCGCTTCGCTTCAACGCTAACAGAAAATGAACGGCTTTGTAGGATTCTCTTCTAGCTTAGATACATCCTGGTAGCATTGTGACACCCTTCCACTGTTTCTTTATCCAAGTAAACTCCATTTCGAGCCGTTTAGTAGACCTGTTTTCACCACATCGTTCGCCGCGTGGAAATACCGTTAATCGCATCTCGCTCACTCCGGATTGGGATACCTATGGTTTGTAGGCACGTGTTAACATTTCCATATTTAGCTTGGCCGCCATATTGGATGCCCACATCACGTGATTAAAATCTCCAGGATTTTTGGAGATTTTTGGTCACGTGATTCAGCGTTTACCAGGGTCTTCTCTCGGAATAGCCGCCATCTTGGATCTGACCGAGAAGGTCCTGGTCACGAGGTTGGTTTACTTCGCGGCCATGTTGAGTTCCAGGAGAATAAAAACCTTTGTTTTCGTCCGGTAAACTCGTTCTGAAACCCACCAGTGCGAGGCTACCGGGGCCAAAACCATTGTTTTATCCAAGATGGCCGAACTGTGATAATAGCCATTAATACCAATTTCTAAAGAGAAAGACCTTCTACTGAGAACTGATGTAAATTCATCAGAAAGCCTGCGTGATTTGGAGAGGTCGTGAACCAAACAATCTAGTTACCAGTTTAATTGTAGGACTTTCAATAAGTGAAGTATTTATGAACTAAATCGAAAATCACCAATTCTCCTGAAGCTGTCAAAAGTTCCAGAAGCAAAACATTCAGTATTAACCTGTATATAAATTGTGTTTACTTTACTTGGCTTCAATCAAAGTATAAATTTATTCCTATGTCATACTGTGAAGATGGAATCGGTAGAAATTCAAGTGAGGGACAATTTTGGAATCTTGCTTATTTAGAATTATAAACGGACAATCATTATATGATATTAAACTTCATCGACCAGTTGGTAGCTCAATTTCCTATACTTCTAGACAAGTTTATACCACCTAAAGCAGCGATAATCAAGTTTTGATTTATTGCTGTTTACAGATTTATTGTCAGTGGAGATTTTCACTAACAAATGATTCGCTAATTAGTTTGGTAAATAAAAGATAGGTCTCTGTTGGATAAACAGGTATTGCACATATTAAGCCGAAACTCCAAGCCGCGGCCCTTCTTTCGGCGGGAAACCTTCGTGCCACATGCAATGAAATGATGACAATACCCTTTGAAAAGGAAATGGCGGGAGATTTCTCTTCAGCGGTTTCATTCACCGCAAAACTATCAGGTGACCGCATTTCTCTTTAAAACCAAAGAAGTAAATATAGCTACCATAAAAGTTTTATTCGATTCGGTCTGTGGCTGCGAAAACAAGCACTTCTCGCACTTGTGGCTAACCTTGGCCCTCCCATTGGATATTATCAATTCATTACAATTGATACTCCTGAATTTCGTGGTGGTTGGAGGCTAATCGCAAACTTCAGGCCAATTTCTGGAGATAAAGTATTCTTATCTTAAGATTCTATTTTAAACGGGAGGAAAGGTAAGAGGTAAGCATCCTGTCAAAGCTAGAAACAAACTTCTCTCCAGTGTATTCTAGAAGTAAGTCTGCGTTTGCAATAACGTAACGGATTCAGTGAGATTGGTTGTTTTTAACTACTCGTCCCTTGTCGTATAAACGTTATCCCGAGCGAGTTCACAACAACGATTACAGTTTCTTTCAGTTTGGAGAAGACGTTCGGCGACAAAATTCAAAACTCTACATTTACACCTGTTCTATGGCTAATCTCCTGTTTCTTATTTGTAGATTTTGCGAATGTTGTAATTAATTATAAAGCTAAGATTGTTTAATTGAATGAAACAAATTCAGAAAGAATCCACAGAGTTTCTGGCAACAATTTCATATTTAGTTAGAAGAATTATAGTTTTAATTATGCGATAACTGGCTTATTTTTGCTTAAATGACAGTAAAAACGCGAAATTGACTGAAAAATTAGAGAACTTGAAGTTCCAAAGTATTTTACAATTTCAGTGTTTTACTTAAAGGGATACCCGAGTGAAAAACACATTGGGGCTCAAAAGAATCTTCAACATGTTCTTTGTTCAGAAAATGTATTAAAATTTGATCAATCGTTTTTAGTATTAAGAACGAGCACCTCAAAGTTGGCCCCGCGAAGACATGGGCGCCGCCATCTTTGTTTGCATTTACGGAAGTGACGTCACTTCGTCCCACCAGCGTATCGCGGCTACTTGTCTTTGTATGATTTTCACACGCTCGGAATTAAAGTGGATATATTTTCATCGAGATTGCAGAGGAATTCTTACAGAAACCGGAATTATGATGAAGACGACATTATGAGAAAAGTTCAGAAGACTGGGAGGAGGAAGAAAAGCATTGGGAAGGCGAGAAATTATCAGACGAACAACAAGGTCTCGTAACTGCCATTTAATAACAGCAAAACAACATGGCTTAAAAGACTCGAGTGACTTCTGAATAAGTATAAGAACTACAATGTATGTGAGGTACAGTTAAGGCGTTTATCATCCTAAAAACACCTAATAAGTGAGAGAGTGAGAACGCTGGTGGGACGAAGTGACGTCACTTCCGTAAATGCAAACAAAGATGGCGGCGCCCATGTCTTTGTGGGGCCAACTTTGAGGTGCTCGTTCTTAATACTAAAAACCTTTGATCAAATTTTAATACATTTTCTGAACAAAGAACATGTTGAAGATTCTTTTGAGCCCCAATGTGTTTTTCACTCGGGTATCCCTTTAACAAATAGAAGATGGTTCTCCGTGTTCTATAAAACAAATAGAAGATGGTTCTCCTAGTAATACAATAAAGCACTTTCGAGGTCTTGAAAAACTGCTATATGCACGGCTCGCATTCTGGTTGTGCATCCGCAGTTTTTTCAAGACCTCGAGAGTGCATTATTTTGTTAATTTTATAATAGATATTTACTAACGCGCTCTCTGATTGGTCAAAAACCATGTGTTTATGAGAGTATAGACACATAGAAAGGAGTAACGCGCGATCTGATTGGTCAAAAACCATGTGTTTATGAGAGTATAGACACATAGAAAGTATGAACAAACCAAGAAGAGCGCGTGTTACTTGGGACATGACGTCATTTTATCCGGATTTCCATGCATGTTCTCTAAACAAAATTGAAAATTAAAATGGCGGAGTGACACATTTGCAACTGGACTTTGGCGGTTTATTTTGAAGCTGAAATTGAAAGAGAACTAAAACAACATTTCCGAAATAGATAACCTAGAGGTTAAGATATTTTTTGCCGCAAATTTAAGACAAAGGATAAGGCATTCAAAGAACAGTGTGCTTAAAGTGGTATTTTTTGTCTTCGGCCTTCGGTGGGTTACAAGGCACACATTATTTTCCGACCTCCAGGATGAAGATTTTGTTAGCTTTCAGTAAAGGAACTCTTATTTTCACCAAACTGAATGGAAAGATCTGAGTTATTGGGAACTTCCTTCCAGCGAAATCAGTGAGGTTTTGAGTCCAATTAAGGTAAGAGAGAAAATCTCGCTTTTGACATTTTGTTTTGGTTTCAATTCTGTTTTTGTGTGTGAAAAAATCGCCATTTGGCATCTGGCATTTGCTTGCAAAATTCGGATATTATTTTTCATGTAGTTGTTCGTGAAATGAAATAAGAAAGCTAAAACTGAATTGAATGCTAACAATTTTCATGACTTCGTTTTTCGGAACACCAGAACTGTCGGTTTGTGCGATTTGTGCGATTAGTTCGTAAAAATCTATTAAGTAAAGCAAGTAGAACAGGGTTTGTTGTGGTCTGTACTCTGACAAAAAAAAACACTCCTGAAGCTGTAGAACATTCAAAAATTACAGAAATCACTCGCCGTACACGGCTCGTAATTCCTGTACTCTTTTTTCATATTCTACAGCTCCAGTCGTGTTTTTGTCAGAGTACAGAGCACAACAAACCCTATTCTATTTGTTAAATAGAACATGCACGGAGAACCATCTTCTATTTGTTAAATAAGAATAGTTTTAGACCTAAAACAATCGCAACATTAAATGGATATCATTAACACTATTTTTTATAATTTTTCCTCCACTACGTAATATATAAAAAGCAGGGAAAAAAACAAGACTGGAAAATTGGTTTTTCCAATTTCTCAAAAACGTTAAAAATGGAAAATAGCTAAAAAAAATTCATTATTCTATCAACATACTAGTTACAATTTGTTTTGATGTACAAAAAAGTGGAGGAATAGGAACATCTGTGATAACGCGTAGCTCCTTAGTTTTGTATTCAGCATTGCAGATAAGAAAGTAAAAGGGACTCGATATTGTTATGCGAAACTCGACCGTCATTTCTTCAAGTCGATCGTTGTTTACCACAACGAGCTTCAGTTAAACCGTAGCGGCCGTCACTTCAGTTAAACCGTAGCGGCCGTCTCACCCAGTTTCCTTTCCTGTAATCCAATTCTGAATTAAGCAAATTAAGGTATTCAATTGATGTTGATTACCGTACGTATTTCTTAAGATCATTCTCGCTGGAGCCGAGAAACTAAATTTGGGCTTGGCGGCCATTTTCTATTGAATCAAGAATAGACGCTGAGACGTTCCTTTAATATCCGAGTTTTCGAGTCGTGTCAACATTATAACAGTTGTTTAGTATAAATAGCTCTAGAAATCAAAGCGGATCTCAATTGTTTTAATAATTAAGAATACTAAACGTCCTACGAAATGTTTCGTTTGCACGTTACCTCGATCATTGCCGCCATATTGGTTCCTTTTGCTTCCTCGTTAGCTTCTCTTGTTAGTTCATCCAACATGGCGGCCACGTCTTTATCATTTGAATCTCTGGGAATTGATTGCACACCACCAATACGTCTGACATAAATTAATTTACTACGGATATTTCTTGACGTATATCATGTAAAGCCTCGATCGATCAAACGGTTTCAACATCGATTCAACATCGGTTCAACATTTGGTGAAGAATGTTGAAAACATGCGTGTCAAACGGTTTCAACATCGGTTCAACATTTGGTGAAGAATGTTGAAAACATGCGTGTCAAACGGTTTCAACATCGGTACAACATTTGTTTCATCATGTTGAATGGTGCATGTTGAAAGCATGCCGTCAAACGGTTTCAATATCGATACAATATTTGTAGCATCATGTTGAATGGTGCATGTTGAAAGCATGGCTGTCAAACGGTTTCAATATCGGTACAACATTTGTAGCATCATGTTGAATGGTGCATGTTGAAAGCATGGCTGTCAAACGGTTTCAACATCGGCCCAATATTTGTTGCATTATGTTGAAGGATGTTGAAAGCATGGGTGTCAAACGGTTTCAACATCAGTACAACATTTGTTGCATCATGTTGAATGGTGCATGTTGAAAGCATGGCTGTCAAACGGTTTCAACATCGGTCCAACATTTGTAGCATCATGTTGAATGGTGCATGTTGAAAGCATGGGTGTCAAACGGTTTCAATATCGGTACAACATTCGTTGCATTATGTTGAATGGTGCATGTTGAAAGCATGGGTGTCAAACGGTTTCAACATTGGTAGAACATTTGTTACATCATGTTGAAGGATGTTGAAAACATGCGTGCCAAACGGTTTCAACATCGGTACAACATTTGTTGAAGAATGTTGAAAACATGCGTGCCAAACGGTTTCAACATCCCGAGAGAAAAAAAAACCATCCTGTTGCGATCGTTTGACCACTTTCGTGAAACTGTTGCATCGGAGCATGCGCATTAGTTCAATTTAAAGCACCATTAGCATGATGCCCACCGTGTAAAAACGTTCAACATGTTGTGTTCGTTTGACCACCCTAACATGTAACAAGTTGCAACATGAGCCAACAATCTTGTACGATGTTGCATCAAAATGTTGAGTCCGATTGACCAGGCTTTATGAAGTTAACGTGCTTCTATGTTTTCCTGAATAGCCCATTGAGTGCCTCATTTCTGCCTTGAGCCAGCCAATCAAAACACGCCTGAGTTTGACGTCATTGAAGAGGGTTTTCGTGACGCGCTACTAAACTGGTTTACCAAGACAGCTCTGCTAAGAAAGCTTTGGTTCTGTCAGTCAGAAAAACAAACAGATATTTGTTGTGAAACTCTGTGGCTTCAGGTGGAACTCAGTGTGTAGAATGCCCTCACGGACCGGATCAAAACCTCTCGACTTTCAAACTCTAATTTGTCACGAAAGAAATGGCTAACCCAAATATAGCTATTGGTGGAGTCTTTTGGAATTTTAATTGTCATAAGTAATTTGATGTGTTTTGGGAAATATTACGCCTTCCTCTATTATCGTAAACGTTTTGATGTATCTGTAACGAGGGTTGTCCAATACTCTGACAAAGTTATGCATAGCATTGTATTGTATTATATCGACATACCAATAGCTTAACAATACAATACAATATTAGAACGATGCAATACAATAAAATACAAAACAATGCTATGCATAAATTTGTCAGAGTATTGGACAAGTATGATCGTAACTGACAACTGACAAATGTGAATTTACTGACAGCTGACAAATTGGAGATCCATGGCCAGCTTTGAAAGTCAACAAAATAATGATAATTCAAGAAGATTACCCTTAACTGACAACTGAAAAATAGCAGAAATTTTAATTGACAACTGAGAGAGACATTTGTATACTCCCATCTAGATCCTATAGGTCAGTATCTTACTGGCTACGGTGCTGTGCTTGGGGTATGAACACATAAGAGAAGGTCTAGCATAGGATACTCAGTTTACTACGAGATAAATTTCTACGAGATATAGAACAGGTAAGCGAGCTTCAGTAACATTAAGTATTTTGCAATCCAAAATTAAGCTACCTTTTTTCTTTTGCGATGTCGATTTTTTTGCAAAGCTCTATATTATATCAGTTAATCCTACTCAAACTTTGAATTCTAACCTGATAACACAGCGTTGAAAAATTGTTTTCGCTTCAAACGTATGGCATAGTTATTTTCCCAAATTATTTGTCGGAGCAGCTGGTCTTACGAGTGTGTTTATCGTATAAAATACCACATGTTCCAAAAACAAATTAAATACAAATTAAAAGCTGCACAACATATTAGCTCATCGTCATGCCGTATTAATATTGGTCGCTGTAATAACATGGAATATAATTAGTGCAATGAAACAGGCGACCAGTGAAAGGCACTGTTTATAGCACTCGGTAAAGTTTACTGATAGTACAGTATGTATTTAAAAGTGTACGCATGCAGAAAAATATGAGTTATCTTCATGGTTTAGAAGCACTATATGCATTTCTACTACAATTATATACTAATTAACTAGTTGAATAAGATAGTGGTTATAGATTGTTGAGGTTTTATTTACTAGTTAGCCTAGTCAAAATCACGCCAAGCCGGGCTCTGGTGGAGCACTGCGGGTGGTAACAGCCCGATATTTGTTTGCGTCCTCAGTGACTCTTTTACGTCCTCACTTTTGGAGGCTGATATGTAGCTATCCCAACCACAAGGGATTCACAGTCCCCAGTGTTTAGAGCCAGGTTTTTACCCCTTGGTATCTACTCCAATGGGACTTTTGGCTAGAAAGGCGTTTGTATTTTTTGTGTTCAATATTTTATCCCTATGATAATTATATTATTTGTAGGGGATATTTGTACGGTATCAATATCGATTGAGGTAGATGGGTATCATCGTTTTGCCATCGCAGTTAGTAGTATAAACACGGAATGTTTAAGACTATGAGCTTGGCCCCCTTTCAGTTTCAATTGTTCAGGTAACTGAACAGTTTCAGCCTAGTCTATCGACCATAGCTCAGTTTTGCCTTTAGTTAGTTTACTACCCTTCCCCTAACTACCAGTTAATAAATTCTCAACCTCATAATCTTGGTGCTAATGATTAACCATAGTTATCTACACAGTTTATCATATAGCTATTACCTTAAATGTTTTCACAGCGCACGGTTCAACTAGCACTCCAAGCGTCAACTAAGGTTAAACCCACACTGAACCCAGGTAATACTCTTGTATTCTACGAGTTAAACTAATGATTCTAGGGAACCCTTGTCAATATATATCACCAGAAGTCCCTGGACATTCGAATAGTGCGAAATTTTCGATTCCTGTTGGCATCGCCCTAGTCATGGCATGTTTCATTATTATGCATGAATTTTGTTAGTTTATACAGCGAAATAATGCAGATAAGTATACTTTACAGATCACTTCAGAGAAGTCTAAACGTATCGTATGAGTTTTTTTATCTTTGATATGAGGAGGTGTCTTTTTATGGCAGGACATATTCTGCGAGTTTCAAAAAGGAATACACACAAAATAAACGACAATGTGATTGACAAAAGAAAGAAAAGATAATTCCCACAGGACGTACTTAAAGTAGCCCGGCGAACTGCTTTCCACATCTCGGAAGAGTGATATTTGCAGGTTTTCAAGGTATTATAATTTCGGGATAGTTGAAGTGAGTACTGGAACAAAACGCGCCCATATCCACCGTACAAAACAAGATAACGGTTGTACTTTTACCCACAATTCTTTGCGCGCGAAAACCTTTATATTCTTTATAAAATCGCGGTAGAGGTTTTAAATCTTAAAAACAAAACAGTACAAGTGCTGTTACCAATATAATGTCATTCAAGAGAACAGAGGATTTATACGCGTTATTTTGACTGTGTTAGGTTCGCAAGGGATTGTGGTCCAATGCACATACAGCCGCATCTTCTTTGGTGTGGTGGACTGCTCTCAAAGCGTTCCTGAAAATGGTTGAGCGCCAAAGCCTCATTGCTAATTTGGGACTTATTGCTAATTTGTTAATAAGATACAATTATCACAGCTACTAAAACAATGTGTAGTTGTACGCGTTCAGCTGGAAAGATAATAGCTTCATATTATCATCAAACTCAGTGTTCAAACTGTGTCTGTTCAAAGCGTGTTCGATTGCCACAATCTCGTGACCAGGGACTTCTCGGTCAGATCCAAGAAAGTAGCCGCCATCTTGGATCTGACCGAGAAGACCCTAGTCACGAGGTTGTCAATGCCCTTAATATTGTTTACATGTCTTTAGCCTCATTAAATCTCTCTATACCGTTTTGAAAGTTATTTTCTATAGTTTCAAGTACCGACGCATAATGACCCAATTCATAATCACATGAAAGCTAGGCCAGCTGTCCCAGTTTGTCAATGAAAAATCTACAGTCGATAGAGGAAAATACCATAAATTACCTTATGGCACAAAAGAGCACAACAGAAATTAAGACATGGGACAACTAGCCTCGCTCTGATGCCACTGTTCCCAGACTTCTTCCCGCGCGGGCATGAGATAATAATAAGATGCATATGTCATATCTTATTCCTGGTTGTTTGTTATGTGTCATCTTGTTCTGTATCCGGTTATCTCAGTGGTTGAGGCCGGTCTGATGTGTAGGAGGTCGATGGTTCAAACTCCCGGCCAGACCAACACTCTGAGTCTTAAAATAACTGAGTAGAAGGTGCTACCTTTGTGAAACAATCTTGTTCAATTCTCGATCGAACTGCGCGCAAATGGTTAGACCTCCACGTCTTCTCGGATAAGGACGTCAAACTGTAGGTCTGATTCAACAGAGAGCGATGTGGAATATTCCCGAGCTACATGTTTGCGGTAAATATGTAAACCTCTACCAATAAAGGGACTTTATTTCTCTTTATCATTCATGAGATGTTACCAATAACTGCATAAACGTCTTGAATAAAAAGGCATACGAATCAGCGAATAATGCTTTTCGGTGATACATATCATTTATCAGTCAATCTCTCTTCTGCGATCCCCCTCCCCTCCCCTCCCAAACCCATCCACCCATGATTGTCGGCAGTTACAGAAACACGAATATTCCCTCGTGTTACCATATTCCCTACCGTAACACACATGAAACATCTTATATTTCTTGTTTATTCTGTATCAGGAATATCGGTGTGAGAATTCTCCTTACCATGCAGTGCAATCAGAAACCGGGTTACTGTAGCTTCATAGGAAACACTTTTCAGCCAATCAGCGTGCTTGCTATATTGGGGTCAATTTATGTGTAATAATATTTAGCGCCGGTTTGCGGTTGACATGATGTATGACCCTCAGTAATTGCCAAGGCCATACACAGTGGGAACTATGTATTTTAATTTCCTGTCTAGTTCACTGTCAACAATCAACTAGCAGAAAGAAAATTCGACATAATCAGTCCGGCTACAGAATAATGTATTTTCGTATCAAATTGAAATTTATAATGTAACACTTTCCGGCGGAATACCTGTGGTTTTATATTAGGAGTGAAATTCATGGTAAATAGCATAATTTCGTCTATAAAATTGGCTCTCTATTATAACTCTAAAACTCTAAGAAAAATTAAACTCACAAGGCAAATGGATGAGTTACGGGTCACTTTTAATTGGTGTCAAAATTTGATGTGCATGTGGAATTCTCAAAGATAGATAATTAAGTTTAAACATTTAACTTGCAAATTCTAAAGGAAGGTATTATCTTATTGTAAACATTGTGTTTATTGTGTTGACTAGAATATGTTGTTATTGTTCGAGTGAGTTTAATGAAGACTGCGAAAGTCAAAAAAAACAAAAATAGGAGCTAGTTCGAAAAAATTTCGACCTCAAAGGGGAAGAGCCTTCCATGGAACATGCATGCGAAGAAGAAATTTTCCCTTAGGTTTACTCCGCTATTTTATTTTTAGCTTATAGCTTAAATGCTCTTTGTAATTGTATAATGGTGGCTTCATTAATTTTCCCTACCACATTACCCACAGGAACTATGTGGCTATTCTGCAGATTCTGGTTCATACGGTGGAATCTAATTAAAGTTTTTAATTGCTGCAATTAAAATTAACTAAAGCGAGTAACTTGGATAGTGTAACAGCACTTCGCAGAGTTCATTTTAACCAGAATGATGTACCGAAATGCAATCAAAGGTTTTTCGAAGTCAAGTTTTGAAATAAGATATTAAGCTATGTATAAACAGGACCGAGGAAGAAAGTTAAAAGATAAAAAGAAACCAAATGAAAATTGTTCACCTGCATAAACGAAACGGTAACTCGTGGATGCTGTCTTATTATCATAAGAACAAGATGAGTTTCTATTGGAACAGCTATAATCTGTAATCGCTTTTTCCGGCCATTAGAGTATTGCAACTGAAAGGGGTAAGTTTCTTGCGCTAGTCGAACCGGACATTTGAACAAATGCTGACTTCTAGAGAACTGGTCTAGAAGAGAATTCCAAAACATTGGGCAAGAAAGTACGTATACTGCACCAGGTATTTCATTTTCAGAAAACGTTTTTAGAAGGTATGGCAGTTTCAAGAAAATACTGAAGGACATTTGATTTTATTTAGTTGGTAGAGCGGAGAGCAAATATTTGGACTAATCAGTAACCATGCAACACACATTATATTATGGTTAGAAATCCTCCTTCTGGATCTTAGCTTTCAAATTTATAGTCTTGGGATCGGATGATGAAACGTCTAAGATATAATGATTTTAAGTGGAAGCAGAAAGAAAAGTTTTCCGATCATTAACCATGTTCACCTTTGAAAATTGTTTTATAAACCGAATGGTGACCTTGGGATTTTGATCATTCTCGAAAACATCAATTTCAAAACGCCTTCTGGAACTTGAATGCGCATTGAATATTCTGTTCTTAATGGTTTGATTTAGCTGGGCAGTGTATAGCCAATAGCTTCATGCACAGACCTTTTAGAATTCGCGTTGTAATTTTGAGGATGTTATCTCTAATTTGGTAGATCACGATGCCTTGCCTATATGGGCACACTGTTGATACGCGTGTATGTTAGTACAAGTATTATTGTATGAACAGTATGGTCAGGTATATTGAAAACGTTTAATTCTCGCTCTTTCAAAACGCTAAGACAGTGGAAAATATAAGGATTATGGAAAGAGGATTCTATGTCGAAGTTTTCAAAAAGTAAGAGGCTAGCCTATACCAGAACGAGATAAAAATAACTTACATCACGTGTTGTGACTGACTAGGTCGAACGCGTCGAATGCTGACCCGACTTTGTGCATTGCAACGTGCTTTATTACGAGATTCATACATTTGGAAATGTTTCGTTAGTTGTCCTCAGCCAGTGCAAGCTGGAAGCCAAGAAGTTGTACAATTTCAATGAAGTTGCATGTTGCTGTGTGGCTCAAGGGTTTCGTTTCCTCCAATCAAATTATGATACATAGAATTATACGAATGCTACAAAAAAAGAATTTTTAGATATTAAAACATTTAATTGCCGATATTATTAGGTGCCCTTTTTACTTTTTATTACGATTCAGCGGCTGTAAGGGAACAAAAGTGGCCATTGGCTCGACCCTGGACCCGACTTGTCGGCGGGAAAATGACCTCTATATAAGAACAAATAATATTTAAAAAGAAAGCTTTAGCAAAAGACGCGCTATTATTCATTAAGTGATCGACTAAGTTTGCATTTTCTGATTATCATATCTGCCAAAGATAGTACGATTCTCGATTCACCTATTGATATTAAAGAAGTTTGCACTTTATCTAAGAAACTCAAAATAAAGAAAGCGAGCGCAATTGATTCTTTAAGCAACGAGATAATCAAATCATCAATAGATGTTTTAGCGCCTTATTATGTTAAGCTTTTCAACGTGGTGTTATCCCACGGTGTGTTTCCACGGGTGTGGTCTGAAGGTCTTATCGTTCCTCTTTACAAATCAGGATGTAAGTTAGATCCGGCAAACTATAGAGGTATTTGTATTAGTAGCTGTTTGGGTAATTTTTTTACGTTAATCTTAAATGACCGCTTAAATCGTTTCTTAAAGGAAAACGACATTATGAATAAACACCAAATAGGTTTTAGGCACGGTTTTAGAACCTCTAACCATATACTGGTATTAAAAACGTTGATTGATTCTTATAAGTCTAGCCGTAAGCCGTTATTTTCGTGTTTTATTGATTTTAGGAAAGCGTATGACAGTGTTTGGAGAGAGGGTTTGTTTTATAAAATGATTCAATACGGTTGTAGCAGAAATTTTATACGCATCCTTCGTAGTATGTATGCGTCTGTCAAATTAGCGGTAAAACTGAGTCAGGGATGTACTCCATACTTTCAATCAGATGTTGGGGTGAAACAGGGCTGCAATTTAAGTCCTACGTTATTCAATGTGTTTATTAATGACATTCCTGAGTTATTTAATTCGCCTTCATGTGCACCAATGATGCTAGGTGATACACAACAAATTCCTGGGTGTTGAGCCAACACCAAAAACGGTGTAAATTCTTGCAGCTGTGGGGACACCACGAGAAGTGTAAATTAACACGACCAGAAGTGTTGTCTCAACACTTTTTTGGTGTAAATCTCTTGCAGCTGTGTGGACACTGCACTGGTGTAAATTTACACTCCGAGTGTAAACATACACTTGTATAAGTGTTGCCTCAACACTTCTTTGGTGTAAATCGCTTGCAGCTGTGTGGACACTGCACTGGTGTAAATTTACACTCCGAGTGTAAACATACACTTGTATAAGTGTTCAGGTAACACCAGATATGGTGTAAATCGCTTGCAGCTGTGGGGACACTGCACTGGTGTAAATTTACACTCCGAGTGTAAAAATACACCGGTAAAAGTGTTCAGACTACACAAGATAATGTGTAAACATTTCTTTGGTGGAAATTGCTTATTTCTGTGAAGACTGATTTGCTTTTGGGGTGTAACCTGTTCACTAGTTGATATTGAATAGCAACCTAATACATTGTGAAGACCAAAATATTGCAATGTGAGTCTGAGAGAAGCAGTTTAATAATGGTTGTTTTAACCTTTGGTAGAAATACACATTTCCCATTATTGTTTGTTTTGACCAATATCTACATGTATAGGTTGTTGCAACCAATAAGAAAGTTATTTGATACGACCAATGTACTTTGATAAATAATTGTCAGGGCGACAAGTGGTTTTGAGCTGTTATTTTAACCAATTTATGAATGGGTGAATCAACCATTATTTTAGGTTGATATCTAGTCAATAATATTCTTACACGTCCTCATGCTGTTACTACCTTCAACCTGTGAAACAAGCAGCAACTAGTAATATGCAACAATCTACACATCACTCTAAATAAACATTGGTATATTTTGGTTTGCAAGGTACATGTACATATCTATACAAAGCAGTAAATACCACAAGAGTGGATACTGTTCATGCACAACGTGTGTATATGCTGGCAATAAGCCTGGTTTTCAATACATCACCACAACCAACATAAGCTAACACAGTAATGCACTGATCATTAGCAGCCCTTGTTGATAGTTTCTTGAACAAGCAAATTAATTTGAATGTACATGTCTAGAACAAGTACTGCTAATGACAACTACATCACTGTATTGGCATACATGTATGTTGCTTGTATTTATATTTTCTACTCCATTGGTGTAGCACACTCCCTTGTTCCCCAATAAGATATTCTAAGACCATATAAATGTTCATACTATGCCCAGTCTGCCCCTTTGGGTACACAGCATTAAAAGCATAAAAGCTTGCAATCAGAGTAATCACTGCAGTTCTTTGAATCTGGAAACAACTACACTGTATTCCCATAGCAAGCAGGTACATTGTATCTCCAGAATATCCAGTCAACGTAAGTTTTGGTGAGGTACTTTCTTCTTGGCATCTGTGTCACCATCATTCTAAACAAAACAAAATACAAAAATAATTTAATAATTGGCTTTGTTTTGGTTTAAGGTTTAAATGTCCCGCTAAGGGGGAGGGGGGGATAAACCCTGATGTGTTGAAGTGTATTGGAGGTTCAGTAGCCAGGCTGTAAGTAGGGTCAGTGCTCGAGAGCTAGGTTGTCAGACAACCACCCAGCCCAGTACACTGGGTCACACTGAAGTGGACATAAAGAAAAAGGGGAGGGAGGGGAACCATTTACCCATGAAGAAGGCTAAATCAGTCCCCCAAGCAGCAACTATTTCAAACAAACACTTGCGAGCGATGCAACTACGAACAACCCACCAAAACAGGAAGACTGTGCCACAGGAAGACCAACCGACGCAGGCATATTTAACCATGCCTAAATACTCCAGTTTCCTATTCCAAAATTACTGCTGAATGCAATGACTACAGATGCATGTACTCAGGCCTAGCCTCATTCTGAAGTTAAACATTCTTAAATACCAGCGAGAAGGTGCAAAATGCGAAACTACAACAATACGCAGAGTTGTGAATAGCCCACCTTCTCGCTGGTATTTATGAATGCTTAACTTCAGAATGAGGCTAAGCCTGAGTACATGCGTCTGTAGTCATTGCATTCAGCGGTAATTTTCGAATAGGAAACTGTAGTATTGCATTTGTCTGTAGATTAAAGTGAAATGGAATTTCTTTTTGCTTGTGCTTTCCCAAAGAAATGTTTGGATCATGAATCCTAAGAATCCAGTTTTTGAATAATCTGTCAAATCCATTCTGATCCCTGGTACTGACTAGTAATGTTACTAAATGGATTACGTAGTGTAAAAGACTAAAGTAAGAAAGTATATGGCTTGAAAAAGTTAAATTACAAAAACACTGTTGAGTTTACAGAATGTTATTCAGGGAAAACTGCAACTCATAAAGTTGTCATTTTTGCAGTGTAAACTCATTTTCATTTTTTTATCCAGAGATAATCAGGTTTTTTGCAATACACTGTATGTCATTTTGTTTGCAAAGCTTAGCATGTTCTCACAGCTTAAAGATCTTGCATATTGCAGTCACTCTTACTGTTCCAAAACACATGCTCTCGCAGCTTAAAGATCTTGCATATTGCAGTCACTCTTACTGTTCCAAAACACATGCTCTCACAGCTTAAAGATATTGCATATTGCAGTCACTCTTACTGTTCCAAAACACATGCTCTCACAGTTTAAAGATCTTGCATATTGCAGTCACTCTTACTGTTCCAAAACACATGCTCTCACAGTTTAAAGATCTTGCATATTGCAGTCACTCTTACTGTTCCAAAACACATGCTCTCACAACTTAAAGATCTTGCATATTGCAGTCACTCTTACTGTTCCAAAACACATGCTCTCACAGCTTAAAGATCTTGCATATTGCAGTCACTCTTACTGTTCCAACACATGCTCTCACAGCTTAAAGATCTTGCATTTTACAGTCACTCTTACTGTTCCAAAACACATGCTCTCACAGCTTAAAGATCTTACATAAAACCATCAATTTTACTGTTACAAACACATGGTCTGCCATCTTGGATTTTTAAGGGGAGGGGCCTGGAGCAAGTGTTTTCTCAAATGTCCAATCAAGTGTGAGCTACTGAACTGTAGAACATGAACTCTATGAGAACAATACTTTAATAATTTGAAAATTAGAGGGCTTCCAATGGCTTTACCAACATACATGCAGGAACTATTTGAAGAATTAGCGGGGAATATGACAAGGAAACAGATAGCCTGATTTTCAGATGGTACAAGGTCGTCCGCTCACTTCCTCCCCCTCCCCGTCTGATGGACTTAATAGACTTTCGTGTTCCTGACGTCATAATGTCAACCAATCAGAGCGAACTTTACCCTTTTGGCAAAGTCTGGAATTTAAGGAATGCGCTCGCATCGTTGGGGAAGAACTGAGCAGTGTGTTGACCGAAATTGTAAAGTTTGCAGGATTTCAAAGCTATATCCAGAGCAGAAGAAAGCATTGGAATCGTTCATTCATCGGAACGATGTGTTTGTGATCTATGTACGGGCTTTGGTAAATCACTAATCTTCCTCCGCTTATAAATTACATGCATTTAATAGATCTCAAACATTCTCCTAGGTTTTTGGCTTTTAGAAGACCAAATCTTTCATGAAATATTATGATTTTTCTGCAGGAGTGAACACACATACTGATTATGTTATGGAAAAAGTTTCATGGCACTTGGGTGAATAATTGGGTGAATGTTTTCAGAATTATGAACACACTTCTGTAAGTTCACGTATGGCAATGGCATCTAAACTTTGCACAAAAAGTCTGGTTAAAACAATCTCTGATACTAAAAAACCTACACTAGGACAACTTTAGGGTCTTGTGTAACTAATCGGCATACATATCAAGCTTCAAAACGTTTTTAAAATAAAAGTAAAAGCGTAAAAGTTCTAAGTTATGAGTAACAAACTTTACGGCATGGAATCGAGGCAGATATTTCTTGTATGCATTCTCATACACTGTCCTGCAAATACTGCATGCAAACGTCCATTTAAAAAGTTCCTGCTCTCCAAAGAACCACAGCAGCTCAAACAGGATACCATTCTGAGAAATCGACATAAGTTTGAAGCTGTAGAATGTTATTTTCAGTGCATGAAAGCTGATAGATCCAACTAGTAAAAGCCGCTACTGCACGACTGTTCTACACTTCACGCTTCGATTCTTATGCGTGTTCATATTGGCTTATTGTAAAAACAAAGGTCGATGACGTCAGGAACACGAAAGTCTATGAAGTCCATCAGACGGGGAGGGGGAGGAAGTGAGCGGACGACCTTGTACCGTCTGAAAATCAGGCTAGGAAACAGACAGCTAGTTTTCTTTGGAAAAGAAAGGAGGGACTTGAGTAGAAAATACATGTATTGCTGATACCTGTGCTCATACTGCAAATAATGTGCTGTTTCTATTGTTTGTATGGCTTTGTTTATGACCATTACAACAAGTTATTTTTAAAACAGTATCATAAAGTATAAATAAAATCTGAAAAAGTAAACTAGTGGTGCAGTGAAAATATAAATACATGTATATTTACATGTATTCTAGGATTGCTACATGTACTTGCCTTGTTAATTCCTTTACATTACTTGAAGGGTAGGATCATCCTGGAGTACGCATATCACAAACACTGATATTTTGGGTCAAGACGTCCCTCCTTTTCACACATGTACTGTCCATTAGTTTCTTTTGACAGAGCTTCAAAACTCATTAATTTTTCATCTCTGCTGTGTCCTGTTTCTCCATCAGGAATTGCAGTAACTTATTTGCCATGGTTTACCCTTGGTAACTGTGCAATCCTTCTTTTCTGACATGTTCCTGTTTCATCTTGTGTTGCCCTCTGTCTCACATTTACATTTGTAGTATCCTCTCTCCTCTCTTTTTGGGTCCATATTTGCTAAAATTTAGACAAAACAAAGATTAGTCAAGGCATGCATGCTGCATACAATGTAACTGCTGTCTGCTGCAAGTATGCGAAAATATTACAAAAATGTACACAGGTCACAAACAGGTTTATTCAACACTTAAACGGTTTTGTAAGCGCACAAGCCAATCAAAATGAGGCTGTTGAGTAATAACCAATCAGCTTTTAGCATGCAAAACACTTAAACGGTTTTGTAAGCGCACGAGCCAATCAAAATGAGGCTGTTGAGTAATAACCAATCAGCTTTTAGCATGCAAAACATTTTTTTCAGCACAAGTGCCCCAACATTATTTTTGCTTCCAAAAAGGCTTATCTTCTGCTCTCAAGAGTTTCTTCAAACAGAGCTCTAAGGTAAGCAAAAATAAACACTTTCTGCTAGCCATCATACAATAAACAATTTATTACACGAAAAGTTGTGTAATACGGCTGATAATTTTTACTCAGTTTTATTTTTTATCGCCTTTCACGCTAAAAAAAACTGACTCCTAAAAATACCCAGTCATATTACACTACTTTTCGTGTAATAACCTCTTTGTATTAATTTTGATTTACCATTCACATAACAATTACCATTCATTTTATTAATATAAGTTTCATGTATGATCATCAAACCACTAAATCTAAATTATTAATTACCTTCTTGTCCTTCTCAAGGCATAACCTTTTCATCTGGTAATAAATAGTTCAGAAAAAAATGTTAGTACTTTTGTGCATGTACACTTAAAATGTAATCCTGATTAGGATGAGATTATTGTAAGCAATTGAAGGGATGTGTGCAACAAGAGTGTAAGTGTTCTAAATTCTCCTTCAGATTATTATTTTGTTTTCTAAGGGGGAATTTAAAACTTGATCAAGTCACTTACACCCTTTTTGCACACAGCCCTTCAATTGCATGGAGGTAATTAATACCACTGTATCTGAGCCTACGTACATGTAAGCTAAAAGAGCACTTTAAGTTCAAAGGGGAATGCTGGGTAATCATAACAAACATGGCAGGAACAACAGTGTTTGTATGAGACTCTGCTTTGAAATACTTTACCCAAATTTCTATTTCTGAAATATATAGCATCCCAAAATTAAAGATGTTTAGTAAAGGATTTTGCTGAAATGACTTTTCACATACATGTAGCAAAAAGCAAAAAATGCACATGATATTCGCGATAGGGTGGAAGAAATGTACACAGGGTTGTTGCCAGAGGGTCAATGGGGGGAGGACATGGATGGAATTAATACAACAGTTTATTGTATTAAAGTGCTTATATTTGCACGTGCAACTCACTTGCAATATTATTTGTTAAATAATTATGTCATAATCTCAGCTTTCATTTTTGGCTGTCCATCATACAGTAGATAATTAGATGGCCATATAAGCTCCTGTCAACATTTGTTTTCATTGATACTTTCATGTATATCAAGTATACAGTAAAAACCCGCGTATAAGAACACCTATTTTGGCGGTTCAGGCTGATTTGGTTCTTATATAAAGGGTTATAATCTGCAAAATCAGCCTGTAAGTGTTCTTAAGTGTTCTTAAAAAAAGTTTCTTAAAATAAGGAACATACTAGGCTAATATTTTGTTACATATAATTGGGGTGGAACTATTATGTGTGCAATGAAAAGTAGTGTTGATCTTTGATATTTTTCCATACATGTATAAGAACAACTTTCATTTTTCAGGCTGAATGTGTTCTTATATAAATGGTACTTTATTTCCTAAAATCAGGCCTGGGTGTTCTTAATCCACTTGTTCTTATACGCAGGTTTTTACTGTATATCATTTCATGATAACCTTCAATCATTTCTACATGTACTCCTATAACCATTTCACTTCTGTTCTTTTTGAAATGGAAAGCCCTAATCATAATATTAAAATACCATGCAGAGCCAAATTTAGACTATGATAAATAATTGAAGACCTCGGTAGAAAAAGGCTAAGGAATATGTTTTACCGAATTTATTTATTTTGTCAGAATCATGAAATTTTCACCCACAATATGCGATTTTAGTTGAGGAACACACTGCTGTGGGTTTTGTCATGGGATGGTAAGTTCTTGAAATATACTGTCCACAGTAACAACAACCATATAATGTACAACACGCCATTGTTTTCCTTTCTTTGTTAGCTAATTGAGGGTTCAGTTCATTGTGCTTGAATGATTATAAGCTTAAGTCAGCACGCAAAAATTCAAAAGCAAAGCTTGACATTACTTTGCGCCATAAACAAACTGCAGTTTTAACTTCTTTTCCATGCTTTCCCGAATAGTTCGACTCAAACATTTATCACGTTTATAATGTGTTACTTTGCAAAAAATAAGGTGCAAGCATGGCAGATACATGTAAGCTCATGCAATCAACAAAAGTTTTCACTATTGGTATATTGCAGCCACAAAAGAATAAAATGATGTGAAAACAAAGAAGTTAAAACTTGAAATTGCCATTCAACAATAACTTTTGTTGCTTGAAATGCTTTGCTACAAATGTACTAAACAAATGTAAAGGCTTTAAGTAGAAGCAATTATTGTAAAATAAAATAAATAGTGTAAATAAATTGAACTTGGGCAGCATAAGCAGGCAATTCAAATCCAAACTGGATTGATTCTTAATAGAATATTTTCGATTGTAGTCAGTTTAACACATTCATTGCATGGGTTAACTCCTGTTGGGGACTTGCCTTGCCCCACTAGTACTGCCAGGGGACTGTGCTGGAAAAAAAGTGTCCCACATGCAGGGAAATATAGGGGCTTTGCAATACAAAATTAGCAACGTCCCCACATTTGCCTGGGATCCTCCCACTCGGGGAAGCCGATGACAAGTGCATAAGCATAAGGTATTGATGATAGCAACAACAATGATAAGTATAAGAACATATGCATACATATTAAACACCTCCAGGACGACTTGTATGCAATTTTGTTTTTTTCTGTAGAGGTGGTGACAAAATTTAGCCAGAAATGTTTAATACCCATGCACAAATATTTCCATGTAGTATGTTCCCATCATAGCATTTTAGATCATGGTCAGGTTATGGAAACAATTAGGGCAAAATATATCATACAAACACTACATGTAACTATAACTGCAATGTAGTACACTGTATAAATTATTTTCCCGTTATGTTTGTCCTGATTACCCTGGTCTATTCAAACTGAACTCTGTGGTACGTACAAATATTGTAACCGTTAGCCTATATCTTTTCCTTTTTTGTAGGATTTATATTTCTTGATCACAAGGGCATTTTCTAATAAATTTTCAATAATTCTAGTTCTGAACATGCGCCCACAGGCAGCCCAGACTCGACATATATTTCCCGCCTTTTGGGTTACCTGTGGTATGTTTCATAAGCGATCTCGGAAGAGTTTACATAATTGCTCCTTGTGAATTGTCTTTTCCGATTCCTACGAAATAAATCTTCAATAATAAAAGATTGATACTTAATGAAGTTTTGTGAGTGGTTTTGGGGTGATTTAGGGACTTCTAAAGCAGTTTATTAGGCCTCTAGGTTTTTACCGTTGGCCGCGTGTCTACCTCATAGCTACAAATATACACAAGGTATGCAGCTTCGAGCCGCTTTTCATCGATGTCACCTCACTCGCCGCCGAAATTCGACAAGAAATTCAAATTGATTTCGCCTCTGCTTTCGGCACACAAATCCAGACATGTGTAAGCACTTCTCATCCACGTTTCAGGCCAAACGACGTGAAAACGGCCTGGAAAATAAATTCCGAATTCAAAATATTTCTCTCTGTATGTGATCTGCAGATTGATCGGTCCACAAATCAGCGGTAGACATCGCAGGCGGTGCTTTCAAGATGCGTAGGCATGGCAACTGCATATTGAAAGCACCGCATAAATACAGCAAGTGATAAATATCACGTACAAATCATGCTATTTTTGTTTATAATGACCTAAGAAATTTACTGAAAAAGACAATCACATGTTCTCATGAGTAGAGTTTGTTTACTTTGAGTTTGAGCTCGTGCGTGGGCAAATCACACCAAAACCACTCACAAAACTTCATT
Organism: Actinernus sp. WN-2022; assembly: GCA_030867875.1. Classification (NCBI taxonomy): domain Eukaryota; kingdom Metazoa; phylum Cnidaria; class Anthozoa; order Actiniaria; family Actinernidae; genus Actinernus; species Actinernus sp. WN-2022. The sequence continues at coordinate 72,888,205 of JAOWCC010001634.1, read as the reverse complement.
AAGTATCAATCTTTTATTATTGAAGATTTATTTCGTAGGAATCGGAAAAGAGAATTCACAAGGAGCAATTATGTAAACTCTTCCGAGATCGCTTATGAAACATACCACAGGTAACCCAATAGGCGGGAAATATATGTCGAGTCTGGGCTGCCTGTGATGCGCCGTGCGGTATTTGCGTTTGAAAGCGTGCTTTGCGTTTGCCAATGTAAAAGCGTTCGCTAAAAATTCTGATCTACAACAGCTGTAGATCGATTTCTTCACAAGAAGAGTCGCCCTATAGAAACTGGATAAGTTCATGGATGGATTTGTTGAGTTTTCCGAATAAATATACGGCCAAATATACCACTGATTCTCAATTTCTGAATGATCTACAAATCTAAAGGTGTGTTGGACGAAGTGTGATAACCCAAATGGAGGGAAATTCACTTTTCCCTCGTAACAAACTACACAAACTGAACGATTACTCTTACCTTCGTAGTCTCCTAATCTTCCAGGAGATTTGTAGACTCGTTCGCGTTTGGTTGAAGCCATAATTATACAGACATTATGAAGACAGTGCCTTCGTTGTCGTGCTCGTTGAAATGAAAATGGCGCTCATATCCCACAATTCAATGCCATCCCGCAATTCGATCCCAGAATGCAATCGTTTCCTTCTTCTTGTCCCGACATTTAATTTCCCCTGGTGTGGGCAGGATCCAGCTAATCCCGGCATATACTCCATCTCATATCATAACCATATCAATGAATGGGTCCCTCCTTTGCTGTGATGAAGGGCTAGCGCTCGAAATGTCAGCTGCTAACTCGCGGTTAACATACCGGGCTAAATCAACTTTTAGTTGATTATACCAGTGTAGTATCTTCCCCGCCGACGCAGATCACCACTTGGATGAAAGCAAATTGAACTTCCTTTTACAAAAAAAAAAGACTAGTGCATGATTTATATTCTGATAAGAAAACACTTTAGCCCGTCAGAGCACGCATTTTATTGCGACTACATTTTCTCTGAATTTATTCAACAAAGTGTTTATGTTTACACGAGCTACTGTTACCGTTACACGAAAATGCAGTAAACTAATATCCTCAGGTTCACACCAAAAGGGTGTATGAATTACACTATGCAAGTGTAATAACACGCTTATAGTCTTACGCCAATTTAGTGTAAATTTATTTTACACAAAAAAGGTGTAAATGTATAAACTCATATATGTAATCTTACACCAATTCGGTGTTACTTATATTTTACACCAAAAAAGTGTAAATTTAACACATCACGAGTTGTAATCTTACACCAATTCGGTGTTACTTATATTCTACACCAAAAAAGTGTAAATTTAATACATCATAGGTGTAATCTTACACCAATTTAGTGTAAATTATATTTTACACCAAAAAAGTGTAAATTTAACACATCATAGGTGTAATCTTACACTAATTCGGTGTTACTTATATTTTACACCAAAAAAGTGTAAATTTAACGCATCATGAGGTGTAATCGTACACCAATTCGGTGTTACTTATATTCTACACCCAAAAAGTGTAAATTTAACACATCATGAGGTGTAATCTTACACCAATTCGGTGTTACTTATATTCTACACCCAAAAAGTGTAAATTTAACACATCATGAGGTGTAATCTTACACCAATTCGGTGTTACTTATATTCTACACCAAAAAAATGTAAATTTAACCCATCATAGGTGTAATCTTACACCAATTTAGTGTAAATCATATTTTACACCAAAAAAGTGTAAATTTAACACATCCTAGGTGTAATCTTACACTAATTCGGTGTAAATTATAATTTACACCAAAAAAGTGTAAATTTAACACTTTAAAAGTGTTGGCTCAACACCCAGGAATTTAGTGTGTACCAAGTTGAATTGTTTACTATATGCGGACGACCTAGTAATTCTATCTGATTCTGCATCTGGCATGCAAAACTGTTTGAACAAACTCCACTCTTATACCAAGAAATGGAGACTGAGAGTTAACTTGAAAAAGTCTAAGATTCTGGTTTTTGGGACACCGGCCCAAAGGCGTTTATGTATAACTTCTAAGTGGTATCTTAACAATGAACAGTTGGTTTGCGTTGAGGAATATACGTATTTAGGGATTTCTTTTCATTGTGCTGGTGGTTTCAAACGGGCCCAAACTACTTTGTATAATAAGGCATTGAGGGCTTATCACAGTCTATTTAGAAATTTTTCAAATGTAGAAAATATGTCAGTTAAGTTACTGTTGAAACTGTTCTCTTCACTTGTAGTGCCAGTGTTGCTATATGGATGTGAGGTGTGGGGTGTATATTTGTTGGGACGAACCTGCCCTAACTTAGATATGTTCCGGCAGAAACTAACACGTTCTATTTTAAGTTCCAATATTCTATTTCTTGATTTGTGTCAAAACTTCATCTTTTCAATGAACATTTTGCCAAGCCAATGTCATATTATAAGAGTTGTGTTGGGAAGTTTGCCAGATAAAAGCAGAGCATGTCAACGAACTCAGCTAAAATGATAAAGTTGACAAAACAGAGAAAGCAAAGATAGAAGATACAGAATACAAAGTTTGACGCGGTTTAAAATTCAGTAAAACATTTAATTACAATCATCACTTTCTCCTGTTTACAACAGCACAATTCTCAGAAATTAGTAGAACATTTTACTTTTGATGAAAATAAATGTCAAAAATACATGTTTCCTACTGAAATACATCCAGTACACAGTTACAAGACTGTGTTCAGGAATTACTGGACACATAATGTCAATATTGCCTAAATGAAGTTGGAACTCTGACAAAATGTGTTCAGGAATTACTGGACACACAATGTCAAGATTGCCTAAATGAAGTTGGAACTCGATCTGACAAAATGTGTTCAGGAATTACTGGACACATAATGTCAAGATTGCCTAAATGAAGTTTCACCTCTGCCTAAATGTGTTCAGGAATTACTGGACACATAATGTCAAGATTGCCTAAATGAAGTCGCAACTCTGACAAAACGCGTTCAGGAATTACTGGACACAAGATTGCCTAAATGAACTTGGAACTCTGACAAAATGTGTTCAGGAATTACTGGACACATAATGTCAAGATTGCCTAAATGAAGTTGGAACTCTGACATAATGTGTTCAGGAATTACTGGACACATAATGTCAAGATTGCCTAAATGAAGTCGCAACTCTGCCTAAATGCGTTCAGGAATTACTGGACACAATGTCAAGATTGCCTAAATGAAGTTGGAACTCTGACAAAATGTGTTCAGGAATTACTGGACACATAATGTCAAGATTGCCTAAATGAAGTTGGAACTCTGACAAAATGTGTTCAGGAATTACTGGACACATAATGTCAAGATTGCCTAAATGAAGTTGCAACTCTGCCTAAACGTGTTCAGGGATTACTGGACACATAATCCCAAATGTTACATTTACAGAGATATTTCCCAATTCATTGCGGCATGACAAGCAAAAATTAACTAAAATGAAAAGTGCAGTTCATACGGAAAAGCATAAACTTGAGAAAAATGTAGTTGTAATTTATATAAATACTCCAGAAGAGAAAAACACAGCAAAAAATCATGTTTAAAAATACCTTAATAGTGCGGAATCCAAAAAATGTTCCTAACAATGACATCCGTTCAATATAAAAATCTACAAGCTTCCGAATTTCTGACCCCCTTTCCCAGGCACTGCAAAAGCTTCCGAATTTCTGACCGCTTTCCAAGCTCAGAAACATTCTCCGAATTTATAACCCCTTACCATCAAAATTCACCAAACTAAAAATATCCATAACATTTTAACTAGATCCTGCTTTAATTTCCAACAATTGGACTATTTTACAATAAAAACAGCTATCAAAAGCTGCTCTATCTGTAAAAAAAGGTTAACTTGCTTTATAAAATGGCATTGTTCTTCATCCCACCTTCCTGATATAAGCTATCTTTTTATTCTCCTTCATCTCTGCTCTACAGCAACAACTCTCTGAAAAGAAAATATTCGTTTCTACATTAATATGTGCGACCATTAAATATTATCGGGCTGTTTGAGGCAAGCGAAACTGATATCAATATCGCAAAAAAAAAAGATGCTGTTTTAATTAAGAAATGACAGACAATTGACAACTCACAGAACCTCGAGTTCAATCAGTATTCCCGCTATAAAAGAAACATGAACCGGCACTCCCCGCTGCAAACCGTTCCTAGGAAATTGCACTTTCTTAGCGTGGCAAAAAAAAGCTGGAAATAGTAATATTTAAAACTTAACTACGAAATTGAAGCACGGCGTTTGGGTTTAACTAATGATTTGTATCGCAACATTCGATTAATAGAGTTTTGATTTTATAAAGAGTTTGTCATCTCAAGCAAATTGTAAAGACTTTTTTAAAGATTTCCGCCTTTCAAATTAATCGGGTTGGTACTTTGCGGCAGCCTTTCATATATATGTCTATTCAGTAGCCCGCTGTTCACACTCTACCGTTTCAGAGCGTCAACTGCTTACAAAGGAAACAATTTCAAAAAAATAAAATCACCCAAGGGACTAAGAAACCGCAAGTATATTTATACGTAAACCATCTGAGTGTATTCGCAGGCTAGCTTGTTGACAGTTCCTGGATTTGTCAACGGCATGGTGGATTTACGCGATTTGGAATATCCTATAGAACCTACGCTTACATTGTGAATGATATGCCGATATAATTATAATTAAATGCTAAAGCTTTCTTTGATACATCACTGCACTACTTTGAACTTTGAAGCCTGAGTCGGTTAAAGTTATAGTTTAGCCAAAGTTGGTAAACACAAGATAAATATTCCGCACTGCATGATATTAATTTTAATAAATTGCGAACTTCTTCAGTTCAATTTTCCTTGATTGACTGATATTTTCAGAATCATACTATAGTAGTTGTACGTACAAGTAGTTTAGTAATATACTGATCGTAGAGAATCGGTGCTCCAAATATGTTGTGACTTTGCTTTGATTTTGCTTTTGTTTGGTTTTTGAGAGATCACTCGTAGCGGGAAGTGATAGTAATCTTGATCTAAATCATACACGCGCTTTCTTATTAGTAATTTGCACAAACGTTGTGTTTTTCAACGTCATAGAAAAAAAACTTCGAATTCTTACCTTCGACATGCATGTAATCCCGAGGCATTCCTATGGTCATGAGGAATAAGAGCGCCGTCAGCCACGCCGAAATGACGGTTAATTATAAATTCGGTTTGTGCTACTGCATGGTATTCAAATAAGACCAGTCCATGATCCGATTGGTTAAAGTTGACACTTATCTTGACACGTCAAATTGCGGGATATTCAATTTCTATTATAATGAATACACGGTGCAGTGCTTGTGTAAGGCGACTGGTGCCACGGACAGTTAGCTATATGTACCTATGAATTCCAGAAAACACCATGGACATGCAGAGAAAAGGGACAAGAACACCGCAATTTTCCTTGATCATTGATTAACACGAAAACAAGGACCACAGATGTTTATATCGGAGATGCCAAACGTACTGAAACAGACGACACTATTTCAAGTCGTTACTGGACGAACAGTCCCATAAGTTTGATGCATATTTACAAGACTGTGTAAAAATTATATTCAACAAGGCAGAGGACAAGCTTCCCAAAGGTAAAACAATATACCAGTAGTGATTGCACATGTTATACTTTAACTTTGAGTTGTTCATATCTCGCTCATGTACTGCCTGCCAGCTTTCACGTGGTCACTTCTGTGAATCGATTCTCAGAGCTCATTTGATTGCACGACCAGGAAAAACTTATTCATTAAACACAGAAAAAGCTGCTAGCAGTCTACAAATCAAAGAATTTGTGAAGTCTAGGTTCACTCGGTACCCCTCGAAACGCCAGTGAATTAGTTAGATAATCATTAGATTTAATTTATATTATACTTCAAAATTATGACCGGGCAGGCGGCAGCAACAAATAATGCTAGGTTGCGGTCCGTACTAAAGTTCACTGGCATCACTGCTGAAATGTTTGAGGCGAGTAACCTAGCTTCCCTTCCGTTATCAAGTACTCCAGTTTATAAATTGAATAGATTTATCAATTATAAAATACCCGGTCTCTTTTGAAGACATCTTACCTAAAATTAATTGCCACCGCGGTCCTCGGTCTGAATTAATTTCAATTCAAACATTCGAGAATGAAAAAACCCGGGGGAAAACCCCCAATATATTAAGCCGTGAAAATAACTACAAGCGTGGCTGCGGACTGCAGTGATTCTATTACCTAACATGGAGTGGACGGGCATACTATAGTTTAGACTCTATTTGCCACGATCCGAACGATCCTTCGAGATACTAAGCATGATCGTGGTGTAAGTGCTAGGGGCAAGCTCTGTTTGATGAACGTCATGAATGAATCGAAGACATAAAACACGCGACAACCCTGATTGAGATTAATTTGCCACGAGTGTGGCTTTTATTTAAATGTCTCAAAATTCACTAATCCATTTACAGAGAGAAGTGTTTGTCATTCATCGGGCGAATAACAACGCCGAGCTCCCAACGCCGTCCACCTCCTGCACCTCTGAGATTTGAGAACGCTAAGGTCACTCTTATAAACGGAGGTGAAATGGTCGGAGGAGGGATTTTACCTTTGGTACAGACGATTGAAGTCTACTCTATGAAGTTTACTCTATAATTACCGAAAATTTGAGATCAATACATGTATGATGGAGAGTTTTGAAAAAAAACACGGCTTTTCAAAAGTGCCGAAAATTTACAAATAATGTATGGTGAGGGTCTCGGGGACACAACGCGCTGTTTCCCTTGGGGCTAGATTTCTTTTAACCTGGACACCAAGCTGGATAGAGGGTTAAAACAGTGAAAATTCTAGTCGGAATAATGGACTAACATTTCGAATGAGCGACCCTGTTTAATTTAAAGTGTGAAAACTTTAAGTATTTCAACAATGTTGCTTTGTGAAGTGCACTACAGCGTGGAGCGAAAGTGCTAATACTTTCAAATTTGAAAAATAATAATACTCAACGAAATGCAAAATAAACAAACATTCAGTGCGGACGTTAATGAAAGACTTGAAATAAGAAGCCAAAACAGAATGACTACAGACACTGATAACACGTGTTTGACTTTCGTGATATTAAAAATAGGGGGTTACAAGGAAGTCGATTTTTTTTTTCAAATCCCGAATTTAATCGATAATCAGTATTTGCACATACAAGAATACTCACGATCTACGAAAAATTCAACTTGAAAAAAACTAAAAGCGACCGTAAATACAGAAAGGATTGATGCGATGCCAAATTCTTTCTTACGTCGTTTTCATTCTGGTCCTTCAATTTATATCGACTGTATTCCGAGTCTTCTCTCTCTACACCTTGAGGTCTAACCTCTCGAACTAACAGAGAATGCAGGTAGCTCAGAGTTTCTCTTTTCTTTTTACAGGACGGTCCAAGGATACAGAATTGTCCAAGAAACCCGACATTTCGTTTTGTTTCAGAAAATAGTCAACAGCCGAAGTGGGAATTGCGTGGTCTGTAATCGCTGAACGCAATGTAGCAGCCTTACGACTATCAGTCCAGTACGATTATTGAACAAAATACAGAGTTTTGATTTGACATCAAACATTCTTACTCTCAGCTAGGTAATTTATGAATCCAGTAATTCCTAAACACATTTAGGCAGAGTTGCAACTTCATTTAGGCAATCTTGACATTATGTGTCCAGTAATTCCTGAACACATTTAGGCAGAGTTGCAACTCCATTTAGGCAATCTTGACATTATGTGTCCAGTAATTCCTGAACACATTTTGTCAGAGTTGCAACTTCATTTAGACAATCTTGACATTATGTGTCCAGTAATTCCTGAACACATTTAGGCAGAGTTGCAACTTCATTTAGGCAATCTTGACATTGTGTGTCCAGTAATTCCTGAACACATTTAGGCAGAGTTGCAACTTCATTTAGGCAATCTTGACATTATGTGTCCAGTAATTCCTGAACACATTTTGTCAGAGTTCCAACTTCATTTAGGCAATCTTGACATTATGTGTCCAGTAATTCCTGAACACATTTAGGCAGAGTTGCAACTTCATTTAGGCAATCTTGACATTGTGTGTCCAGTAATTCCTGAACACATTTTGTCAGAGTTCCAAGTTCATGTAGGCAATCTTGACATTATGTGTCCAGTAATTCCTAAACACATTTTGAGTTTAAGTGACTGTAACAACTCAACGTGAATAAACATGAAAGAACAAGCGTGTTTTGACATAATGAATTTCTGTCGTCAGAATGTCACAAAAAAGTTCCAGTTTTTGCTGAAGAAATCCACTTTGGCAAAAAGGCTCAGAAAATAACAATATTTTGACGAAAATTTTCAAGAATAGAATATTGGAACTTAAAATAGAACGCGTTAACTGTTTAAGGTAGTTAATAATTTAGAGAGACTTCATTTGAAGTTTTGCAAACGAATTCTGGGCGTACACTCTAAAACAACCAATCTAGCAGTCTATGCTGAATTAGGTAGAGTTCCAATGATGGTTCAAGTCGCTTCTCTCGTAGTAAAGTATTGGTTAAGAATTATAAACTCGGAATACAATAGTACTTTAGTTGGAAAAGCTGCGGAAGTATGTATAAAGTCGAAATTTCAGGGTGCAGTTTTTACAAACCATATTTTAGAACTATGCAATATCAAACCGCTCACTGAGCTTTCAGTTTCTCTCAAGCAAATAGGTTTAATTGCCAAATATGTAAAGGTAAAAATGTACGATTATTTTGCCGAGAAATGGAAGGACCAGGTTCATCAGAGTGATCTGCAGAGCCACATTTATGGCGGGAAGTTACGTACTTTTCGTCAAGTTAAACCGAAAGTAGGTTTTGAAAAATATCTTTCATCTATTACGAACTTCAAACACCGTCAGGCAGTAACTAAACTACGGGTGTCTGCACATAAGTTACCTGTTGAGTCTGGCCGATACGGAAATATTCCATATGAGTCACGGAAGTGTACTCTATGCGACTTGGGAGTGATTGGAGACGAATATCATTACCTTATGATTTGTTCGAATCCCAGTTTTATTAATGTTAGAAACGAATTTATGACTGAGTTATTAAGTATTAATTCCTCTTTCTCGCGTTTTAATAAGAGAGAATTATGTTTATACATAATGTCTATGAAGGATGATACAATTGTAAAAGTTGTTGGTAAATATTGTTACAGTTTGCTTACAGTATTTAATAATAGTAATTTGAGATAGTTATGAATGTTATTTCATTGTATTTCGATTTATATTTAGTTTTATAAGAATTCCTATGTACCATTTCTGGTGTTTATATGGAATAAAGTTTATCTATCGCGTTTACCTTAAACAACATTTCATGACGAACCACTCTTTTGCGAAGATTATTACAAAGTGCGACGGAGTTATTACAAAGTGCGACAGCTTAGTTTATTGCAAAGTGCGACAGCTTTTTTATTACAAAGTGTGACAGGTATTACAAAGTGCGACAGTCGAAATTCCCAATGCTCACACCTATAGCATGACATGAGAGTAATTGATGATTTAGTTATTTACCGAGAAACCGAACTAATCACTGAGGAGTTTAGTTTTATATGCATAAACTACAAGACACAGCTAACGATTTTCTAATTAAATTTGAGGGAGGTAGACATCTTGGAAACCCTGCAATCTGGTTTAGTCTTTTCCTTAGGACGATTGCTCATAATTTGATCGAGTCATGCAGGATTTTTAAAACAACAAACAAGTGGGCAATTTAAAAGAAGACTGAATCGTTAATAGGATGCTTACAACCTTCCGATTTTATAAACAAAAACATTTTGCTACTTCAGATCATTAGTTTTGGGATTCGACATGTTTCAAAAATATAAGTTAGAGTACACTATATATTGGCCACCAAATTCTCATACAAAAACCGTATTCCCTGATTACCAGCGTGCAAATGGGACTGTGAACTCCTCTATATTTTGTATCCCGCAACAGTTTAGCAGGCTCCACAGTGGCTAGAATAGATCCATGCTGCTTTAATTTCAGCACTCGCTATAAACTCAGCGGAAGTGTGTATGTACTATTTACAAAATAATAGGCCGTGTTCTATCGGTAGAGCCTGGGGCGAGGATCTGTAACTCCGATACAACACGGACTCGAATTTTGTAAATTGCTTCTAAAATGCAAACACTATTAGTACCACAATAAGTCAAGATTTATCTATACATTTTTCGAGGTTTTTTGTGTTCTCGTTGAGTGCAATATTTATTTCACTGAAAAATAATCCGGAAGAATTCCTTTGCCTTTAAAACAACAATGTTTTTATCTATGATTTCTAGCTCAAAACAAAATTGCATTTCAAATTTCACTAGTTCAGTCAGTTGCGTGTTCTTGCTTGTAGTCGAGTTTGCGGGGCGAGGTTCTTCTCTTCTAACCTTGAGACGACGCGATTTCGAAAGCCAATTGAAACATCAAAGGAGGAACAAGAGTTGCCTGAATCTAGTATTCCAGCCAGTATACTTCATATTCGACGTTGAAATGGGGTGTAAACATATTCTCGGCCCGGGCGTTCCAGCTCTGGCAATCTACTCGAATGAAGGCGCAACTTTAGAATACCCGGCCACTAAACTTGGGACACTGAAAGTTAAAAAAATTATATAGCTAGGTAAACGTCATTTTAATAAATCAGTTGGGAGTAAGTTGAGAGTGCCTACTGAACTGGAACACTTACAACACTCTTGATTGTTGAACTGGAACACTTACAACACTAGGTTATTCAACTGGAACACTTACATCACTATGATTATTCAACTGCAGCACTTACAACACTAGATTATTCAACTGGAACACTTATAGAACTGATGATGTATCGAGTTCGCTGATCAAGTGTTTTTTTCGTTTATAGAGGTCATCACGTGGTAGAATCTATCAGATTGGCTCTCGCACGGTGGTCATGCAAAGGGTGGTGCAATTATTAGACGCCGGCGCTCCTGATCTATGCTGATTTTCAGACGGTACGAGGTCGTCCGCTCACTACCTCCCCTCCCCGTCTGACGTCATCAACCTTTGTTTTACAATAAGCCAATGCGAACGCTAGCTGGTAAGAATTGAAGCGTGAAGCCGTAGAACAGTCGTGAAGTAGAGGATTTTACTAGTTGGATCTATCACCTTTCATTCACTGGAAAAAAAAAACATTCTACAGCTTCAAACTTCTGTCGATTTCTCAGAATGGTATCCTGTTTGAGCTGCTCAGTGTGGTTCTTTGGAGAGCAGGAATTTTTTTAAACGGAAGTAAAGCTTGCGTGCAGTATTTGCAAGATGTATACAAGAAATATCAGATTCGATTCCATGCCGTAAGGTTTGTTACTGTGCCTTCTTAGAACATTTACACTTTTACTTTTATTTTTAAAACGTTTTGAAGCTTGATATTTATGCCGATTAGTGTAGGATTTTTTGGTATCAGTGATTGTTTTAGCAGGACTTTTTGTGCAAAGTTTAGAATGCCATTGCCGTACATAAACTTCTGGAAGTGTGTTCAAAATTCTGAAAACCTAAATATTTAAGCAAATGCAACCAAACTTTTTTCCATAACATATTCATTATGTGTTCACTCCTGTACAAATTGCATACCATTCCCTTAAAGATGTGGTCTTCTAAAATCCAAAAACCTAATTTATTTAAGCAGTCCTTGAAAACCTATATTTTTAGACAGGCTTTTAGGTAACTTTAAAGTAATTTTTAAACTGTTAGGTAATTTTTAAATAGGTTTTTAAGTATTTTAGTGGTTTTGACTATTGTAGTTTCAGTTAGATTTCTTATCAGTATTATTTTATCCTTCGTTTCATCATAGCTAATTATTTATTGTAAGGCGCATTTGAACACATTTGTTGGAATTTGCGCATTTTTATTATTATTTACAATGTTTGATCTAATCCATGAGATTAATAAGCGGAGGAAGATTAGTGATTTACCAAAGCCCGTACCTACAGATTCACAAACACATAGTTTCGATGAATGAAAGATTCCAATGCTTTCTTCTGCTCTGGATATAGCTTCGAAATCTTAAAAACTTTACAACTTTGGTCGACACACTGTTCAAGTTCTTCTTCACCTACGCCATTTCGAAAAATATGCGGGCACATTTCTTAAATTTCAGACTTTCTCAAAAGTGTAAAGTTCGCTCTGATTGGTTGAAATTTAGACAATGGGGAACATGAAAGTCTATGAAGTTCATCAGACGGGGAGGGGGATGGAGTCAGCGGACGACCTCGTACCGTCTGAAAATCAGGCTATCCGGATCTCGGTGTAGCATATTTAAGTGTAGAAGACAGTGAGAGTTGGGGAGAACACGAAATGGCAATGGAACACGAGCGAGTATTTCTACTGCTATTTCAAGTTCTTCCAATCTTCCACGAGTGTTTCTAGAACTCTATGAAAACAAGGCGGGAAACGTGTTATCTATTTCCGGATCCCTATTTCCTTTATAAAATAAATTAGCAGGAACTCGGTAAACCGCTTGTTTTATTTGATCATCAAAACGTAAATTATCCCAAGTAGCTCATGCCCGCGGCTTTCAGACAGTCCGAACGCGCCCACACCGCGGCAAAACGTTACGCGCATGCGTATTTGCTATTTCTTGTCGGCGCGCGGCCGCCACCAGTTTCCCGCGAAAACTGAAATGAAACAACAGGCACAAACCCGTGATTTTAAAATTTCTGCTTAAAAGCATCCATTTGTGAACTGTTTTGTCAAAAAATAAGAAAACTATTTAAAAGCTAAGCCTAAGACTTTAACAGGTTGAAGTTTTCTTAAAGGAGCAGTGTCACGATTCTGATTGGTTGTAATAGACAATGGAAAAATCACGCTATGTCACGCGCCGCTGCAAATTTCCCTTTCGATTGAAATAAATAAAATGCTGCTTTATGAAAATATAACATCAAACATAACCATATAATACTAAAGTATAGTTTTAAAGCAATTTCGACTCGAGATATCGTGCAAATACGCCGATGCAAGCGGATTACTCACGGACTTCTACTTCTGTCACGTCTTTTGATTTCTTGTCCGCCTGACACATTTTCAAAACTTTGGGCATGAATACTAATCGTGACACTGCTCCTTTAATTTGTAATTCATTGTGAGTTTACTAAGTTATAAAATTATTTACTAAAAAAGTTGAAACCCTCGGTAATTTGTATTTGAGAGCAGAGCCTTCGTTCTTTTGGCCAGCGGAGCATACCGTTTTGCCGCGGTGTGGAACGCGCCTACTGTCGAGTCTATTTTTTATTAGTATAAACCAAGTAGTGGACAATTACGAATCCTGCATTCTGATTGGCTACTCTACTTAAGTAAAGAAAAACCGCACGGATGTTCACGAAACAATTCAATTTTTTCAACTTTAATTTGTTTCTTTCTATACTAGTACTGTCCCACAAATTAGTTTATACTAAAACAATTAGACCTCTCGCCCAGTATCGGCTGCGCCTCATGGGCTACTGACTCGTACCCCATTCGGGCTGTGGGTCTAATTGTTAAATAGTGCATATATAATATTTATATAATAAGTATATGAAGCACGTCAACACAAAAACAGCCTTAGACAAGAATGCTCCTTTCGTGTTAACATGCCTCATATATAAGAGTAGAGTGTAAGTGTCTTCAGAACGGCGTATGATAACTATATGATGGAGATTCATTTTATTTTGCACTATTTAAAAATAAAATTAAAAATATTAATATAATAATTATAATATATGGGGAAAAAAGAGAAGAAATAGATATTTACAGCTTTGAGGAAAACTGTGTAGTGATCAAAGTAGCCAGTGGCTTTCGAGTTGACCACTACCACAGAGAAAATAGTCGAGGAAAAAAGTAAAATAAATAAGACAATTTATGATTAAGTATTGTCATTGATTTACATATGTATGGTACTAATATAAAAGGTAGGTATCGGATTCATATATACGGATTTTACAATGAGTTGTGCAGAGTTTTGCAAAGTTTAGCAGGCAGTTTGATTAAAAATCAATATTTACATGTATAAATGACTAGTTTTGGTTATCAAGTAAAGTTAGTTTGTATTGTTTTTTGAAGCTAGTATGGGGTAAAGTTTTAATCTCTATAGGTATTTGTTCCCATATCCTTGATGCGAGTGCTTTAAATCTAGTTAATCCTTGTTTTGTTCTGGAAGCTGGTCTGGTTCTGTTTGGCAGCATATCCGGTATTATGATTATGGATATCAGAAGCAGATGGAATTAAATCTAGAAAAGTAGCTGGTATATTAGATTTGTGGATAAGCAAAACTTTACGGAGGAGCTGTCGGCTCACGAGGATGATAGGCCTTCAACTAAACAAATTAAGTTGCCTTCTCTGAAAACAAAGGTTTGATCAGTTCAACTCCCGGGTTCAACTCCAGACAGCATGCAGTTTATGAAACGATGTCTCGCAGTTGTAACATAATAACTATAAATATTTTCCAGCCGATTTAAATCAAAGCTTATTGGATTTATGATAGTCACCAAATCAAAATAATTGATTGGTTAACCAGCCTCTGTTAATTTGTACCAATTTCATGGTTGAAACGCACAGACCGTGAACCCAATAAAATTGAACTCCGCCTCAACTCCATTGGGGTTCTCAATAACGCATGAACTGACCTTCTCGGAATATTCTGTGCTCATACAATTAAGCCGCTACTATGACCCATGCCGCTACATTCTTTTAAACAATCTTAGCAGAAGTATTGGCAAGCATGCTGTCATAGGTCGAATTTTTCCCACACACCCTCGGAACACTCGTAGACTAAATAAAACGGCACTGTTTGATGCTTCTTAGACATTTCTTACTTCAGCTGAACGTCGGTTGATTTAAACCCTCCAGCGTACCTTCAAATGAGCAGACAATAACTCAATGTTTGAGATTCAAAGCTCTAAATTGATCGGCATGATGCGTCAAACTGCTCCAGGCAGTAAACGATACGCATCCAAGGTTACACTCCTTCTTGTGCTGAGCTATTTCCAAACCTAGGATAACATGGTGTTGTTTAGAGCTTCCATTACGAAGAGAGGCAGCGGCTTGATTCTGGCTTAAGAACAGAGGTACATGTATGAAAAGTCAGTATAATATATATAAAAGACAGGAACTGAGTGGAAGGT
Organism: Actinernus sp. WN-2022; assembly: GCA_030867875.1. Classification (NCBI taxonomy): domain Eukaryota; kingdom Metazoa; phylum Cnidaria; class Anthozoa; order Actiniaria; family Actinernidae; genus Actinernus; species Actinernus sp. WN-2022. Next base: position 72,873,064 of record JAOWCC010001634.1, on the reverse strand, counting down.
CAAATTATCTTTATCACAAACCAGGTGTCAGAAATCATCCGTATTTTTTAGTGCCAGCAGAATAGATTCCCACCCGATTTAACTTAGTGTCTTAGCTTAATACTTTATGCCTTTCAGATCCGATCCAAGGCTCTTAGTCTCGCGATTCACTCTCGAGATTGAAAGCACATTTAGGCTCTATTGTTTGAGATTCAGATTTTCTTTATTAAATTACACTATATTTATATAGTGGCATAATATTAATAAAATATCAAGTAAAGAATACTATTGCAAAATATCAAGTTTGCTTAAATATAGTTAATGTTTAGTGGGAAAATGTGTGGTTACAGATTCAGACTGGATGGTCAATACTCATAGGCCCCAGTTCACACGTTTTCATTTGCCGAATTCAATCAGCTAAATATTGTTAAATGTTATTACTCGTGAGTTGGGAACATGAAAAGTTTTGACGTTTGTACTGGGCCCTAATGAGCTGTTTACGACAAGATACTTTATATAATATTCAATGATCATGCTAATTCGCTAGAATGCCTAGGAGACTTCTGCCAGTGTGAATTCATCCTCGTTGATGAAAAAAAAATACCTTGGTTCTTAACTATTTTTGTCTTCCAGGGAACAAGAACACTCATGAAACTTAAAACTGGACTCATTTTCTTTATCACGGTGACTTCAGCTCTTATAGGGATCTCGAAAGGTAAGCCTTTAAAATTTTGCGATTTACTGCATGGCATAGTTTTTAACAGAGTTGAGGGCTAGCCTGTACGATTGTAAATGTTGACTAAGGATTGCTGTATACGATACAATATCCCATACATGTATATACAAAGTCAATGTTCACAGGTGCTAAGCTTGTTTTCTCAACGGGTCCGTAAGTCAGTCGTAAACCGAGAACATATCTTTATAGTATCTTGAAAAGCTAATCAGTTACTTGACTAGTTAGCATAGGTAATTTGTTTGTGGGGAAAATTGCAGGAATAAATTCACGGTTAAATGTTTGCAGTTAAGGTTAATCTCTTGTGTTTGTTTTCAGTTTGGTTTTTGATTTTTTGTGAGTCAAAGCCGTTGAGTCAAACAGACGAGTTCATTTCAATCAAATACCAGTAGCCCATTTCGCATGGTTTTCTTGTGGAAGAATCTTTTTAGGTTTTATAAAGGAACAAGCTCGATTGCATTCCTTGAATCACCGAGTCCCGACTCAAACAATCGTATCTGTATAACTGGCAGTTCTTATAAAGTAAAATATTAAGTCTACAAAATGATAGGCAGCGCTAGCTGATACCGTAATGTTCTGAATTTTCATTATCAACTGGTGATCAGTACAAAATACTTTTTTCACTTTTATAAGAAGTTCGTTCTTTGCTTCCAAGCTAAGTGGCCCAAATAGGTTTGTTCACTCGGCAACCTGTGAAATCCTTTAAATACTATTTGGTATATAATTGAGCCGGAAAGTCTGTTCATACACATACAGAACTTTTCTTTCAATCAGTACATATAGATGACAAGGACACGTACAGTTTCATGTCATGAATTCATCAATATGGCCCAAATTAAGCCTGGCGAATAGGATAGGAACTTAATTAAAAGAGGAAATTAAAAAACAATGTTTGTAAAAAGAGAAAAAGTTATATATATACACGTCGCTTGTGGCACCATGGAATATCAACTCGGCAAATATTACTCGTTTTGTCGATGGAATTATTATTTTTTGGACGATTGGAAGAACGAAAATACACGTATGTCAAACGCCGTAAGTCAAGGCTAATTTCCAAGATGTATAGATGCGCTGCATATATTAACTACTTTCAATTTGAACAGCAATTCTCAACCAATGTTTTGTGAGACAGCTGCAACAAAATTGGACACCTCCTGTGGATCGCGGAGTCCAACTCACTAGAGTATTCATACTGAAACAGTCTCGCAGTCTGGTCTTTGTTTATTTAATGCCGCACTTTATCGGAGAAATTCAGTTCCGAAGACCTTCTTGTGAATTATTCCCGGCTTAGTTTTATCATTTTGGTTTCTCCCATCCCAGTTTCTAATACGACTCATCAGTCATTGTTTTATCGTGTGCGTGAGGAAATTTGGACGCTTTCAGTTATACCGACTGAAAACGATGGCTGATTATTCTGACGCGCCAGGACACTCGAATGAGTAATATTTCTTTAAAGCGTAAACTGATCATCATTATGACAAAATGACGATGAAAATGTTCGTAGCAATGTTGAGTTACTTCGTCTCCCCGTTTATCAGTAGCGGCTAGGATTTAGGATTTATTCTGTTTTACCACTCGAAGGTGGATTAGGAGAACCTACGATCACCGTATCGTCCTTATCCGAGAAGACGTGAAGCTCTAAGTCTGTATTTGTTGTTAAGTTCGACAACGTAATTCAGTTATTTTAATACCCTAAGTGTTGGTCCGGCCGTGGATTCAACCCTCGATCTCCCGCACGACAGACTGCCTCCCGGATAGCTCAGTGGTAAAGCTCCGGTATGTCGAGCGGGAGGTGGCGGGTTCAAACCCCGGCCGGACCAACACTCAGGGTCTTAAAATAGGTGCTGCCTTTACGTAATACAGTAAACGGTTAGACCTTCACGTCTTCTCGGATAAGGACGTAAACCCGTAGTCCACAATTAGCTGCAAAGCTAAATACATTGACACTAAAATAAAGTCACTTACTTACTTACTTACTGGAGCTTAACCATGAGCCGTAAGCTATCAGTATACAGTCAACTCTCTCGTAAGCGGACACCCTCGGGAATTGAAAAAAAGTGTCCGTTAGTAGAGCTGTCCGCTTACGAGAATTATTCCCATAAGCGGACACCAAAGAAAAATAGGGTGGATGTCCGCTTACGGGAGAGTTAATTAGCGGGTGTTAATTATGTTTTATTGGGTAGACAAAAATAGCAACTGAAGATATAAAGCGAAACTCTTTATTGTACGAAATCACATGTTTTATTGATGTCAAACGATTAAAACTCGGAAAAAAAAAATAGTATAACTCTTCTATATTTAAACATGGGGTGTCCGCTTACGAGAGAGCGTAAACAAAAGAAAAATCCAATTTTCTTTTTCAAAAGTGTCCGCGTCCGCTAACGAGAGAGTGTCCGCTTACGGGAATGTGTAAATACAGAGTTTGACTGGGAGGTAAAACGGGGATTTGAAAAGGCGTCCGTAAGTAGAGGTGTCCGCTTACGAGAGTGACCGTTCGCGGAGAGTTGACTGTAGCTACTCAGAATCGGGCATTATAAAAAATAGACATTTATAAAATCTAGCTGCTGTGATGCTGTAGTGGGCATGGTAAGATAAAACACGCTCTTTTTCCGAAGTTATCTAGATTAGAACAAGAAAACATGAAATAGTTGAAAAATCGTAGTAACGTACTAACAGTTGCAGTCATTTGTTAAACGCAATATATATTCAGGTTAAAACCTGCTCCAGTTTGAATTATAGCACTAAATAAATCATTATAAACAAGTCCCGGGTCTAGCTAACTGAGTAGAAGAGTGGAATTTGGTGTACTAATGACTCAGTTGGCAAACTTAGGACTGAATCACAAACTGCAGCTGGGCGCAACCTGTCAAATATAAACGAAAACATTGACACTTATGCATGACATGACAGCTAGAATTCCAGGACTAGCTGGAATTAATCAGTACGAATTGTTGAGGTTATGAGTTAAATTGAGACAAAGAAGCGCTCAAGGAATTCAGATAATTAGTACCTCGGCCATCCCTTCATGTAGGACGACACGAATTGCTACCAAATTGTATTCTATTGTATTGTATTGTATTGTATTGTGTTGCGTTCTATTGTTGTATTGAATTGTATTGTATCGTATTCTATTGTATTTTTGGTAAAAATTCGTGTCGTCCTACATAAAGGGATTGCCAGTACCTGCCTTACTTTACTAAATAGGCTTGGTGGTTGGAGGCACAAATATTTCAACATTTGTTACGTTCATGAGTTCATTTTCACGAGAAGCCCGGGGAATCAATCTTGTTTATGACGTCATATATATATATATATATATATATATATATATATGTGCGTTGGTACTGGGTCCGGGTTTGGACCTAATTTCGATTACCGGGTCCGGGTTTTTCGTAAAAATAAGTCGAATTCCGGGTTCAGTAGACGATTCAGAATAATCAAATAGGGAAATATCCAGGTTCGTTTTCACAATAACTTGGAAATCTGAATCTGAATCTGGACTCTGAAATGCCGTGCGGCACAGAACCGCACCACCTACAGCCGTCAAAACCTGGAACGACATTCCAATAGAGATTAAAAACAGTTCTTGAAATAAACATTTTAAGAAACACTTCAAAAAGCATCTAATCTCCACACTGTGATTCGTATTTGTGTACAAAGCTACTGGCTAATTCTCTTGTATATGAATAGAATGAACTCAGTATCGTATTTTAATTTTAAAATTATCTAATTATAAATACAGTAATTGTGTGCCTATCCAGCCATCTTAGATTAATCATAAATAACAAATAGGGTTTAACCCCTCTGGTTGTATCTCTTGTATCCTTCACAAACTTTTCTTTCTATATTTATATCTTCTTTTGTGTGTTTTTGTGTGAAATAAACGAACCTTTAGTTTATTACCCCCCGGGATAAGCAGCACAGATCTGATAACAACTATTTATCAGAAGTTAAAAGCACAGAACATCGAAGAGCCCTAACCAAACTTAGAATTAACGACCACGTTCTTGAAATTAAACGTGGCCGCTATAATAAAACATAACACATAGTCACATAACCTTGTCACTCAAATATCATGAATCTAGCGCAATTTCAATGCCAGAAATGGAAAGAGCAAGTCAAAATAAGTAACTCCAGTGCAAGTCCAGGTTTATATTTTTAATATTGCAGCATTGTTCAATTTTTTAAATCTCAAAATTTAACTGAGTTTGTACGGCTGTGCCATGCTCTTTTACATATTACAACGATGATCGTGAGGCTTCTGCATGTAATGCATTACTAGTACATTTTTCTACAACCATTGTTTCCTGTAAACTATACACCTCTTCCACTTTCCTTAACACCGAATGGTCTCCTACGATCGCATTGTGGTCCTAATATTTTTGACGAGTTAGCGAAAAATGTGGTTTGCAAAATTTAACAAGTTAGTGGCAAATGTGGTTTGCAAAATTATCTCATCATTTTCGGCAAAGGTGGTTTGCAAAATTAACTCGTCATTTTTGACGAATTAGCGAAAAATGTGGTTTGCCAAATTAGCTCGTCATTTTTGACGAGTTAGCGGAAACATGTGGTTTGAAATTCTGATGTCCCTTACGAGCCACCGTAAAACTGATACTAATAAGGTACATCTGAACATCTTCCTCGGTGGATTTAAAGCCGCCATGCACTCGAGCTAGCTGCTTCGATCGACAAAGCTATCTACAAAATAAAGCTTTCTCCATCTGTCAAGACCAGGGCAAACGCGAAGAACAAGACTAGAAAAGGAACTCGACAAGCGATTGTGATCATGACAGACGCCAAATTGTATTTTATTGCGTACTGAGAACTTGTCTTGTCATATTGGAAGATTACAAAATTAAACGTCTTTATTTCTCATATTAGTATAACTTTTGTTTATTTTACAAAAACAAATACCAATCACGATTGATATTCCGCCGCCGATAAACACTCCTGATTGTATTATGATTATATCCTGAGGCGTATTATTGTTGGAACAACCCAATGCTGTGCTCTGCCGTGAAGCAACTGCCATTTCAACGTGTGGTTTTGCATCTTGGTGCTCTTGTTGAACCCCTAACAGGTTTACATGCTTGGGAATTCAATAACAGATTCTCTTATAGAGAGCAAACAGAGAAGCACGTTACCTTTTGTTCGCGGGTTGTCTCGTAATTATCAATGATAGGGTATTGAATGGATTCTCTCTCATCTACTGCATCTATGACGTATGAACAGTGAAAACATGTACATGAAGCGTAGGCATATTAAACAAGAGGATCGTATATATAGTTGCGACTATAATTTGGAAATTAATAATAGGACGAGGAATATTTTGGAATATATTGGTAAGGCAATCTTATTTAACGTTAATAACTCGTGACAGTCTGGTGAGACTGATAAACTGAGGGACCTACGATGTTAGGTGTCCTTGTCCGTTTGCAGTTCGAGAACAAGATTGTTTGACAAAGGCAGCACCTTCTACTGAGTGTTGCTCCGGTCAGGGTTTTGAATCCTTGACCTCCCGCACACACTCCCAGGAGTTTTGGATGAGAGTGTGCTGCCCGCGTCTCAAAACCCTGACCCTATTTCAGACCAAAATATAAGATTTTCCAGACCTGTAGTCTATTTCATAAAAAGAGAAATTTATGAAGATGTGCGGTCTCATACTTCCCTGTCAAGATCATACCCCATTCCAGACTAAAACTACGAAGTTTATAACCCTATTTCAGACTAACTCAGCTCGAAAACCATACCCTTTGGGGCGGCACATACCCGTATAGCTTATCTTATATATATCGCTCTCATTCTCAACCTCGGATGTACGCCAATGACACGCACTTAACTTTTGCCAGCAATGATATCAATCACATAGACCATGAGTTGAACCAAGATCTTGTGAGGGTTAGCGAATGGCTCATTGCAAATAAGCTCACGCTTAATAAGTCCAAGACTGAGTACATGTTAATAGGGTCAAGGCAAAGGTTAAGTACGTTTGACAGAGCTCCCTCTCTTTTTATTGATGGTGCCTCTGTTAATCGAGTTACATCCACAAAATGTCTTGGAGTGCATATTGACGAACACTTATCTTGGAATGTGTACATAGACAAACTGTCAAAGAAAATTGTCTCTGGCATTGGCGCCCTGAAACGCACGAGACCTTTTGTACCTTTTGAAACACTCTTGTGTATCTATAATGCCTTAGTGCAGCCCCATTTCGACTACTGTAGCGTCGTTTGGGAAATTGCAATAAAACTCTTGCCACTAAACTTCAAAAGCTACAAAATCGTGCTGTACGAATTTTGACTTTTTCCAATTACGACGCCAATGCTGATGATCTATATTCAAAAAACTTGGCTGGAGAAAACTAGACAATCAACGGAAATTCTAACTACTACTATGGTCTATAAATCGCTAAATGGCCTAGCGCCTGAATATCTTTGTTCAAAGGTCGCTGACCGTAGTAGCGTTTCGAGTTATTATCTAAGGGACACCGAGGGCAAACTAGCTATTCCTCTGCCCCGCACCAATTTTCTAACGATAACGAACAACTTCAGTTATAGCGGTGCGGTGCTTTGGAATAGCTTACCTGTCGAGCTGCGGCAAGCAAACTCTCTCACTTGTTTTAAATCTCGCTGCAGCAATAACTTTCACAATTAGTAAAATTCATTATACACACGGCATTCATGGACGTGTGACGTCATGTGACGTCATCTTTTGCTTAAAACCACTTGGTAGCCTCTTTTTTCACTAATTATTTTATAAAACAAATAGACGTCATTTTGCCATGGGTCTGTCCTCTTATAAGTCATTGGTAACAGTTCGAGTAAGTCCTGTATATTGGATCCTATACCTGCTATACTCCTTCGCTACTGTCTGGATGATGTCCTACCCACCATTACTAGGATAATCAATCTGTCCTTTGAAAACTGCGAAATGCCATCAACCCTGAAGCAAGCTGTTCTATCACCTAAATTAAAGAAGCCCTCTCTTGACCATGAGATATTTGCTAATTTTCGACCTGTTTCAAACCTGAGGTTTATCTCTAAGGCTGTAGAGAAAGTAGTTGCGGTACAACTGAACAACTACTCAAAAGAAAATAATCTCCATGAAGTCTTGCAATCAGCATATAAACAACACCACAGCTGTGAAACCGCATTAGTACGAGTCCAAAATGATATTCTTAAGGCAATAGATGACCAAAACTGTGTAATTCTGCTCCTCCTCGACCTCTCCGCAGCATTCGATACCGTCCACCACAGTATCCTCCTACACAGGATGTCCACCAAGTTTGGCATCAAAGAGAAAGCATTAACCTGGTTCCAGTCCTACCTTACCGACCGTAAACAGTTTGTAAACATCGATGGTATAGTCTCTTCCAATCATGATCTACATTATGGCGTGCGACAGGCTCTGCTCTAGGTCCCATCCTTTATCTCCTTTATACTGCACCGCTTGGAGATATACTACGCAAGCACAACATGTCATTCCACCTATATGCAGACGACACACAGATATACTCCACCTTCGTCTACAATGACCCTGAACAACTTCCCTCATCGAAGCGCTGTATTGAAACCTGTCTACTTGAGATTGAACAATGGATGACTTGTAATAAACCTAAACTTAACAATGATAAATCTGACCTTTTAATTTTACACTCCCGCCATCGTCCGTATGCTCTCTTATCATCTCTTGCTGTCGGTAATGACACTATATATCCCCCTAGTTATGCCAGAAACATTGGAGTAATCTTCGATGACACTATGTCTATTTCTCGCCAGGTTAGCTCTATTTGTAAGTCATCGTTCTACCAACTAAGGAATATTTCTTAGAGTAAGAAGATTTTTGTCAGTTAATACTACAGAAATTCTCCTACACGCATTTGTTACTACTAAGTCAGATAACTGTAACTCCCTATTATATGGCCTACCAAAACAACTAATCCAGAAGCTACAATATGTACAAAATGCCGCCGCTCACATTATATCATGCACGCGTAAATACGATCATGTCACACCTACTTTAAAGGAACTGCACTGGCTACCTGTAAACGAGCGCATCACATTTAAGATTCTTCTACTTAGTTATAAGTCCCTTAATAACCAAGCACCTGTCTACTTAATAAATTTCAAATCTGGAATAGCCTACCTGTAGAAATAAGATCCAGCCCGAATGTGAACATCTTTAAATCTCAGCTCAAGTCTTATCTTTTTTGCTCTGCCTATAATCTGAACTAGTTATGAATTATTATTACCCATATGTACTACATTGCTACATAGTTTACTTATTACTCGTTACGTTAGTAGATAATAATTAATTAATTTGTTATTTATACAATATTGTAAAGCGCATAGAACAGATACGCTATATCCGCTATATAAATATATTATTATTATAATTATAGATGTACAGATGACGTCAGAATATGACAAGAGCAACAGTCACGCCCTCAACTGCGTCTCGTGGCGTACTTCTTTGTTCTCGTTGTTGTGACGTCATTTGTGTATACAAAATAAAACAAACGCACAGTAGAATGACAACTAATTATATTTGTTTAATAGCATCGAACAAGTGGGTAAATATTTGATTCCATTCTATAATTTGTTTTCTATCAATAGGAGCTGTAGAGTCAAAGGAGCAATTGCTACTTAACACCTTATTGAAGGGGTATAATAAGGACGCGCATCCAGTCCCCACCAAGAATAAGACCCAATACCTGGTCACGTTTGGACTGGAACTAGTTCAGCTAGTGAATGTGGTAAGCCATGACGTTACGCGTGACGTAACAAGAGACTTGGTTTTCCTCTTTTAGGATCGCAAGTCGTTATATGCTTGGTCGAATTTATTTTATAGGAAAATCACATGCCTGACATGCCGATATCGGTTTTTCGAGTGCAATTTAACGTGGAATTACCGAGTCAGACATGTGATTTCCTGGAATCGCATAGTACGATGAACTACTTGAAGATTTAGTACTTTTGTTGATTTCTGCTAAGTTATAAATAGCGCGCGTATAGTCTACAGCGGTGATTCCACTCTGAATCACCACTCCTCTCAGCCAATCAGCGTCTGATTTCGCAAACGCACTTGTGCGATTCAGCTGTGACTATGCGACTCTTTGTTGAAGCGGTCTGCTCGTAACGTCATCCAATCATGATCAACACTTGCACGATCCGACGCAGCGATCGAGTAGAAGGCTTTATATTTACGGTTCCAACTTTGAAGAGAAGCTCAGTAGACGTTTTCATATAAAGCTCGCTCTTTCTCTCTGGGTTGATTGGATGACATCATCCAATTCTAAACCGAGTGTTAATTAGCCTGTTCACAGGCTCTAGATACTGGGAAAATGACGAAAATATAACGTGGCTAAAACAAAATGGCGAACAGGCTAAGGAAGTGTTAATTAGTGTTCTAACCCATCCAAAATTCAGACTACTGAACATTAAGGTACATTTTGGGAGTTGATTATTGAAGTTTAGATCTATTCAGTAAACTTTCACTGCTATATAAACGATATTATGTGACCGAATCATTCCTTTTATAGGATGACAAGAATCAGATCATTACTACAAATGTCTGGGTACGCCAGGTAGGTACGCAGTGTACGGAAACAGATGGCGGCTGTACGTTTGACCACAATCCCTTGCGAACCTAACACAGGCAAAAATCACACGTAGAAATCCTCCAGTTTCTACAGTGACAGTGTATTGGCAACAGTACATTATGCTTCCTGCTTACTCATTAGCATTAAGGATTGGATAGTCACCCCCGACTACGCATCTCCTGACGGCTAAGCCTTCATCCTTCTTTCACCAGCCGCAACCTTATCTTCAACTCCAAATTTCCAACCCTTATCTGTAAATTTTAATACATACGCTGTTAGCGGGATTTTACTGGCAGAATATTCATCAAAAAGCTTGAAGACTATCCGAGTGGTGGGTAAGAGAATGAATTTATTGAGGCCTCAACAGTACCCTAAGTGAATCAAGACTTTACACACAATGTATACATGCATCCGCTTCTGCTGCTTCGTAGCTATATTCGCGTCCTCGCAATCCGATAGTACGTAACCAATAACCATTCGTGGTAAAATTCTCTCCAATCAATCGATCATCAATGTACAAGGAGCCCGTGATTCCCAGACCCCTGAAAAAGCTCGTTGGGCCCAAACCAATTGTTTGATAAACATATGGCGAGTTTTTCCAGCTAAAAGGAAGAGCGGTTCCCACTAGCCGCCAGCCCTGCCATTCAACTCCGAAATATTCTTGCATGGGATTCGACGGATAACAGAATATGGTCGTATCCCGACTTGTCATCAATGTTTGTTATTAATGGGAATTAATTAGGGTAGACAAAACGGGGGCTATATGCGAAGTTCTCCAATGAGAATCGCATATCTCTCATCCATAAATTCAAGAACCTGGCATCCACACACAACCTTGGCCTATTGGGTTCCACAGTCATCGGCAGGACGAGCCAGGGTGGAGCCACTTCACCCTCTTTTCCCAAACACGCACCGCCCCAGTGCGCACGCGCTGTACCAGAGACAGAAAACTTCACGCAGGCCGGGTGATTCTTAAAAGTCATCTTTGGTGGCGACAAGGAGTTGTACACCGCGCCCTTGAACATCCACTTAAAAGGCTTCATAAAAAACTTGACTGTATATCCACGCCCGCCCGGTTGACAGCCATTTTAGGATTGTGATTTTTTTGGATAAGCCTCTAAGACAATATCCCACATGGGAATGTGGTATTGGGATCTCTAAATGAAAGTCTCGTTATGCTTCCCTTCTCTCCAGAAACGATCCTGTTAACCTCTGCAATCACGCTTTGCGCATCGGTCATTTCCTCCGGGCTCGAGTGTCCTTGTGATGATACCCACAACACTTTCCTTTCACGAAGCTCCTTTTCCACTTCCCGAGGAGAAAATATCCCGCGTTCACCGCTACCGCGATGGAGAATTAACTAGAACAAACAGGAACAATTTAGGTCAGCAAACCCGAGCCCAGGAAAAATGACCACCATAGCTCGATAAGTCGAGCTCAAGGGTATGCCCTACAGGACAAAACGCTTGTGGGGTCATTCTCTCGTCACTGAAGTCAACCGAAAAAATTAAGCAAACGGCACGAAAAAACATTGCGGCAATCATCGTGCGTAGTGGCCGGCTTAGCCACAAATCCAGCACTTCAATGGGGCATGAGACCTCCATCGCCCCTAGGCCAGTCCCGCGCGTCCGGCCAGCAGGTTGAAACTCACGTATCGACCTTGGCAATGGCTTTTCCACGTCCGCCTCCTCCTTAGACGCAACAAGCTTCACCAGGATGCCTTGAAGAGCAATACTTCCAATGAACGGACGACAATGCCGCAGTACTACACCATAACGGGAAGCTATATCATCGCCTTTGCTTGTCGCTGTGTCTACTAATTTCTCTATAGTGTTGCAATGATGGCATAAGCGTCAAACAACTCGGGAGGCTTAGCCATGAGAGCTTGCACCGTAAACCCCTGATGCCTTTGCCGCCTGTGCAATTTGAACAAGAGAATTGTCCTACCTCGAGCTTGCCGTTTCGTCTGCTGATTCAGCAGTGTTCGTAACTTGCCACATGTGGCAGCGCTGGAGTTGGTGCCGGATTAATTTTCCATGTTCTGGGGAGTCCCAGCCGCTCCAGCCGTTGTTGAAGGACCCGCTGGTTGTTTCTCCAAAGTAGCTATAATGTTCGAAACTTCCGAAACGCTGGACGGACGCGCCATGCCGAAAATTTCGGCGTCGTTTGCCAAACTTCGCGCCAACTGACACAGATGTATAATTAACCTGTTATTAAATAATACTAATGTCGTCATCAGAAAATGCTAATGACTTCGAATAGCACTTGTACTGGCTTGATTGTAAGATTTCAAACCACTCTACCGCGATTAACGGAATTAATGATTTTGGGGCGCAAAGGATTGTGGGTATAAGTACAAGCCGCCATCATTTTCTACACGCGCAAGATAACTCTCCCATCTTCACGAAATGATAACGATTCTTTTCTAGTTTCTTGTTTCTTTGCTGCGTGAAAACAAGACACGTAGATGGTGTCAGCAGAGTCCTCTTGATGATGTAACTAGTATACCTACTGAGGTATACTAGTACCCCTGGGGCACTTTATGCAGTCAAATGGGACCAAATCCCACCTCTAGAACAATTTTCTTTCTTGTCTTATGTATGTTTTATCACTAAAACTAAACCTGAATATGCTATCTGAGGCTTGATTGTTTAAAGTTCTCGTGTTTAATGAAACCAAGAGAAAATATTTTCTCTTGGTGAAACATAACACAAACTGCTGGTGTGGATGTACATGTAGCCTACGACAGGTCTGTTCGCAGGCTAGATTTGGACATTTGAAAGACTGTTCCGACTAGGTTGCTTGCAGGTGGGGCAGAACCACTTTCCCCGAGGCTGCTCTCCTTCCTGTAGGTCCAACACACTGAAAGTGGCCAGAACCACTCCATTTTGCATCCTGGTTTGTCACATGCAATCACTGCATGTACTTCATCTGGTGTCCGGCACAAACAGTACAGCTGGAATTTTTGAGCAAGCCAGGCTGGAACCTTCATGGTCCAGTTGCTGAAAAAAATACGTATTCTCCATGGTGTATGGCATTTTGTATAGAAACCTACCTGACGATCGCCACCACAGATGAACTGGGCGGCCCAGTCAAATCCTCACCCCTCCCACGAACTTTGAAATTACATGTACGTACAGCAAATAAAGTAAAATCCCCGATACCCTGGGGCCACAAAAACTGGTCAATCACCATCAAATTAATCGCTCACATACCCCCACCTGCAAGCAAACTTCGTGGTTTCAATTGATAAGTGCATAAATATGCAAATAAAACACGAACACTTCATTCTAGTTTCGTCTGGTGGCCATCTTGGATTCAAAGCCAGGTTAGCCTCGTTTTGACTATCCGTCACTACGAGGCTAACCTGGCAAAAACAAAGGATTGCCTCGCTTTGAATCCAAGATGGGCACCAGGTGAAAAGAGTGAATTAACTATATTTTCAAATTGGTATTAAGGAATTAAAATTGCATATTTATATACAGTCAGGAGTCCATAATCAGGAGCGTCCATCCTGCATACTAGGCCTGTCACAGCGTTTTCACAAGTTAGGTTATTTTTAGAACGGTTTTCCGCTATTCTTGGATTGCAATCATTCCCAAGGGAATAAAATCACAAAAGCGTAGCAGTCATGTTGTTGGTATAACAAAACTAGCTAATGAGGCATCGTTTGTCCGTCACTGGTGCAATCCATTAATTGGCGGGGAAAATGATCTAAAAATAGCCCAACTTGTGAAAACGCTGTGACAGCTATATAGGAGATATGAACGCTCCTACTTATGGGCTCCTGACAGAGTGGACACCGGCAATATGAAGTAGCTATAAGTGCTAATCAAGTCAGATTTCCGATAACATGCTCGTTCACGACCGCGTGACGTCATATCGTCATAGTTTTGGAATAAGTGAGATCGGAATTTCAACATGATTAGCATCCTCGGTACCCCTTTTCCTTCTCCCCTCCCACTTACCCTCCGTCCCTATTTTCCCCGTCGCCTACAAACTGCCTCTGGGTATCCGAGGATGCATGATTATTAAAACACGCCTCGAACGTGTCGGGATAATTCAGAAACAAACATTTATAAACTACTGGTCTCTCATCCTTGGGTCTTCACCTATATAAATCGCGGGGATTTGACATTACGATTTAAATTTCTCACTTTCTCTAGCTAAGAAACACGTGAGAAACAAGTAATGTATATCCCGAGTCATGCTCATTTTACTCATTGTCGCATTCTCGACCCCAGATCCTTCCCTTATTTCTTACTGCGCATGCTCGACGAAATCGTCGAACATGCGCAGTAAGAAATAAGAGAAGGGTCTGGGATCGCGAATGCCCTGCCTCATACCTAATTGCATTTGGTAAATGGCAGTGTCGTTCGTACCCAGAGCTCTGGGTACGAGACTGGGTGAATGAGGGCAAGGGAGTTCATCCTTCCGTTGGTCCTTTGCGCTACATCTAGTCATTTCCCGTGACCGTTGCTCTGTAATAATATACCTGGGTACCAGGCAGCCCAGCTGAAACCTCTAACCCGCTTATCTATTCATCTAAGGTCATATCAAGACCTAGATATCTTTTTACACAGTTCTGATGTTAGAATGAAGGCAATATTATATTGCTTCATGATCACGGTGACTCTATGACGCCATACGTGAATTATATTTCAGCGATGGAGGAACCTTCTCTTGAGATGGGACCCGGACAAATTTGATGGAATAAAACGTGTGAGAATCGATCCAAGCAAGATATGGATCCCCGACATCGTTCTGTATAACAGGTACCATTATTTGACAAATATAGATGGTTCTCCATCCGGTTTTATTAAGAAATAATGCACGCTCGATGTCTTGAAAAACTGCGAGCAGATGCATGAGCGAACGTTTGCTTAGTGTAGTGGTTTTGACGTTGGATGTACTCACAGAGTTCGTTCCCAAAAAAATTGCAATATTTTGCGCTTTACGATTTTCCTCGTCTTGTTTACCTATTTCTGTTTAATCGTCGTTTACCGAGTTCTATGCACTCACCTAGCCAAGGGTTAGGGTTCACCGTCGTTTACCTGTAAGCCATAGTCCTAACTAGGTTAGTTTACCTGTGACTCCTAGCTCTAGGTGCGTAATAACTCATCGGAGAACTCGTCGTTTACCTGGAAACTTGTTTTCGAAATCGTTAGGGTAGGTTTTACGGTTAAGGTTTGGAATAGGGCTAGGGTTTGAAGTCTTTTGAGCGATTCTCGTCTTTGGCCGGCCATAGGAACGCGTACAACATCTATCCAATAAATACTTTCGTTCATTTACAGTGCGGACAGCGCGTTCAGCGGTGGTCTAGAGAAATACAAGACTCGTGTTATACTGGAATATGATGGGATAAGCGCTTGGTACAGCCCAGCCTCGTTCCGAAGCACCTGTCAGATTGACGTCACCTTCTTTCCCTTTGATCAGCAGACTTGCTTCATGAAATTCGGCTCTTGGACATTCGAGGTCGTCGATCTCGACATCCTTGCGGACGAATATCCACTGCATTCGAACCAATATGTGAAAAGTGCTGAATGGGATCTGATAGCTGCGAGTAAAAAGCGTAACGTGGAATCATACGCTTGCTGTAACCATCCTTTCTCTGATGTTACTATCATCTTCACCTTTCGACGGAAGCCTCTGTTTTATATGGTTAACTTGATAGTTCCATGCATGATAATAACGGGAATGGTTCTGCTCGGATTCCTCCTACCACCGGAGTCTGGCGAGCGTATCACCCTTAACATTACAGTTCTTCTTGCAATGGCGGTGTTCTTACAACTCGCGGCAGAGAATCTACCACGAAATTCAGAGAATGTACCTGTTTTAGGGATCTTCTATATAACTGTGATGGTCGAAGTGGCGCTATCACTCATAGCGACGTGCTACGTCTTGCATATTCACCATAAGAACTCAGGTACGGCAATTGTTCCTGTGCCAAAATGGGTGCAGGTTTATGTGTTGGGTTGCCTGGGAAAGTTACTGGGCGTCAAGAAGCCCATTATGGAGGACAATTACGATGTATCCTCAAAACGAGACTTTAAGCGTCTTTCTGTGATGAGAAAGGATTTGGAACGAACTGTCGGGGATAGCATGAACTCATCCTCCAAGAGACTCTTACTTAATGGGAAATCTGTTGGAAGGCGACTACAACGTGAGGAATTCCCAATGGAGTCATTTGAACAGGAAGGGGAATACACTAACAATGCTAATACAACAATCTCCTGTGCATGTCAGGGTAGAACTAAAGAAACCACGCTGACCAGTATGAATACGAAAGCCACGCAAGGTATTATAGTACTAGCAGAGCACGTGAAGCACAAGCGTATGATCGAAAAGAACCAGGGAGAGTGGCGGCACCTTGCCATGGTCCTCGATAGGCTATTTTTCTGGATATTTGTACTGATGATAATTTTATCTGCTGTTATAATTTTAAAAACGCCAGGACGACCGTATTAGAAAAATCTAGTAATGTCTCCTAAAGGAGTCGCGTATGTAAACTTTTGAAAGGTCTTGTATCATTTTACTTTTATGGCTCGTTTATTTTGCGTTGACAGGGGAGGGGAGTGGTAAACCAAAATTCATTTTAAAATTACCCACAATACCCAAATTAAGAGTTCAGATCAAATGACAACATCTTTCTGAATACTTTATACCAGAAAATCCCAAAATTTAAATATACAATACGTATTTATTTCAATATAATCATATCTGATACTCAATTTAAAAATTCCTTGGATGCTAATATACACAAAACTCCCTGCAGTTTGGACTGACTGGAATCATTCCGCGGGAGTGTAATTTGTAATCAAGAATATGACTTCAGACAAAAATCGCACGACACGAAGTTCTATTTCTAATTAATTATATCCATTTTGAAATCTAAACTCATCCAGTATTTTGAATACTCAAAGTACAGAGGAAGTGTTTACAGAAAAAGAAATGCTACCCGATATTTTTTGCTTTGAAATTGTTTCTGAAATCCTTTGATTTCATTGGCTGATTTGTACGGCTCCTGCATTTTGATTGGTCCAGTAAAATAATGCGATTACAAACACAGAAAGATGCAATTTGGTCTGTAATGGCACTATTTTAAACTAGTCAGATTGCAGGAAACCCCATTGATTTCAAAATGAATGTAATTAATTTCGATATCAGTGACACCTTGCCTCTAAGATACCGAGGCCTGGTTCACACTGGCGATGCAAACATACGTGCAAGCAACATATGCAGGCGCAGTAATCACATCTATGATAACGGAACAAGTACTGCTAATGATCAATGCATTTACTGGTCTGCGTATCTCGCTTGCGCTTATGCTTATGTCACTAGTGTGAACCAGGCCTAAGCACAAGTAACATACGCAGACGCAGTAATCACATCTATGAGAACGGAACAAGTACTGCTAATGATCAATGCATTTACTGGTCTGAGTATCTCGCTTGCGTTTATGCTTATGTCACTAGTGTGAACCAGGCCTAAGCACAAGTAACATACGCAGACGCAGTAATCACATCTATGATAACGGAACAAGTACTGCTAATGATCAATGCATTTACTGGTCTGCGTATTTCGCTTGCGCTTATGCTTGCGTCACTTGTGTGAACAGGCATTTTACGAATGTAAATGCATACGCTGCGGTAACTGTATTATCGTAATATACAGTGTGGTTTATTCCGAGTCATAAAGCTGAGTATGCAATAATCACGTGCACGTGGTTGTACTGGATGGCAAAAAAATCTGACTGTATTATTTAAAGACAGCGTTTTGAAGTTTGTTTGCCATCCAGTAAAGCCTTTCCCATGGGGATCATGAGCTCATTGGTTATTGCATGAAGTAGTATATCATCACGTGACTGTTTCCTGCAAAAGGCCTATCCGTGTGGCGAACCGTGAATATTACTCGTATTTTAAAATGTACGCACATTTTCACTAGCGACGGAAGCGAAAGAATAAGGAGCCTTACTAGAAATGGACTTCTGGCCTTACGTTCTAGTGAAAATCAAGAAACGGTGACGTAAGCTCGACGGAAGCATAAGCAGAAGGAACAGAATATTTACTTCTTCTTGCGTCTCCGCTTCTGCTTCCGACTCGCTTCCGTTTCAATGAAAACTAGTCAAACAGAAGCGGAAGCAGAATAATTTAGCCAATCAGAATGCTCCTTCTCAGGCCATTAGCAATGTAAATATAGCATGCAAGCGAGGTTTCCGCTTCTGAACGAGGCTTATGCTTATGCCTCCGTCGTGTTGATATACGTTTCTTATGCTTACGCTTCCGTTTCTGCTGTCGTCGCTAGTGAAAACCAGGCTTTATAGATCTCGATTAATGGCTCGGCTCAAAATTGGTTCACGAGGCTGAAGACTGCCATACCAAGAGATCTCATAATCTTTTTACTCATAATCTTTTATCTCTCGTAATATTTTATCTCTCAAATTGCTATAATTTGTTCTGATAAGAAACAAATCCTCATGACTTGTAAAATGTATTTCACCATACAGTAAAAGATGGCGACTGTATATACGTACATTTGACCACAATTCCTTGCGCGCCTAATAGAAGTACAAATCCTCTGTTCAATTACCGACAGTGTATTGGCAACAGCACTTCTACTGGCTTGTTTTAAAGTTTTAAAACCTTTCTACCGCAACAGGCCATTTTGACGATTTGCGCACGCATCAGTAGAATAAACACGAGCTGCTAAGACTCGTTATGGTTCGCCAGCCTTTTGTTATTTAAAACAGATAGCCATTGTTCTAGCTGCGCGCGCAACATCGTCAAAATGCATATAGTCCAATTCAAAGTTCTCGGACCGCCATTTTGAAAGGCAACCAAGCCTTTGGTGACATCGAGTCTGGAGCCGCATCTAGAGGTTTGTATCTAGTTAGCATGATAATCAAAACTATCCATATTCATAGAAAGAGGGTTTGTATCAGTGCAGGCTCAACTCCAGCCGGCCATGCGAGGCTGAGGCTTGGTTACCTTTCAAGAACCATGAATTGGACTATTTTGAAACGGATTTAATGTTTTTCACGTGCAAAAGTTTGTGGGTAAAAGTACAAGCCATCTTTTTCAATACGTTTCAGTCCCAGCTTCATCGATATCATCACTGAAATTTTGACGTCACAAAGTATTATAAAGCTAACTAATTAACGTATCTGAGTTCTGACATCAAACTTTGTTGTAGTGAATTTTACATGAACCTCAAAGCCAATAAGAAACGAGATTTTGAATTGAATATACAATATATATTGATATTTGATTAGCCTTGACGTCACTGGACGGCATTATCGGCTATTGGATTCAGACGTCTCTCTCGGGAGGAACGAACCAGAGGAGACGGCTGAAATTCAGGGTAATATTTGATATGGTGCTCCATGTCCTGTACAAAAGTGGTGCGACCTTCAAGTTTGGGTGTGGTTTTAAGGGACTTTACAAATCTCTAAACATGGTATAGAAAAAAGCTTTAGGGAATACTGTTTATAATAGGGAGCGGTTTGGGGGGCATATTCGATTCCGAGTATTCTTAAAGAGAAGTACAGAGAAAAACTATAAAGAAGGCATTTCCCGAGATGTGACCTGTCACTGAAATCAAGAGCTCTCTAAGTGCACAACGATGACAGCGGCAAAATGTAAAACTCCGCTGGCCGATAATAACGGAGGCTCTGGGGAGGGGATTGTTAAACTAATACAGGTTAAATACAGGTTTAGTAAATTTTCCGAGGGCTTAAACTTTTTTATATAAAAAAAATTCAAACATAGTAAACTCGCAGTGAATTCCAAATTAAGAAAACTTCAACCTGTTCAAGTTTTAGGCTATGCGTTAAAGTAGTTTTGTTCTTTTTGCCATTTCACAGACCTAAAAACAGTGATGATTGCCTTTGTTTTCTTTCATGCAGTTTTGGCGGGAAGCTGGCGAGACGCGCGAGCGCTGGGCTCATCAAAAGCGCATGCGCCTAACGTTTTGCCGCGGTGTGATTTACATTTATGTTGCAACACGATCTCGAACTTAAAGTAATGATTATCATTACTTGTCAAATCTCTTTAAACTGTAACAAGTCAATACCAGTCAAGGATGAAGATAAACAATTGTCGCATTCCGAATGGCGGTAGACCCGGTTAGTGTAGTGGACATGCCATCTGCACTACGCTGCACTACAGGCAAAGGGTTACGAGTTCGAGCCACAGTAGGACCGCTCGAAAAACCTTTATCTCTCGTTTACCTTCTCTTCTTGTTTAACTGTGAACCCTAGCTCCAGGTGAGCGAGGACCCGTCGTTTACCCGTGAACTCGTCCGAGTGTGGTTCGGGTTAGGATTTAAATTAAAGTAATGATTATCATTACTTTAAAGCGACTTGAGAGGTAATGATAATCATTACTTTAAACCGAGAACGCGTTGCATATTGTGTTCCAAGAGCCCACGTTCATTTTGGTCAGCACCAAGAAATGTGTCCGCTGGCCAATAAGACCGAAGGCTCTAAGAACGAGATTGTACCATCGAGTATTCGTCTCACCCTTCGGGACATTTTTAAAGTCGAGTTTTATTATAAAAATTGGCATTTACATTAGCATCTTTCAAATAAAAAAGGGGACGTCTTCAGTCAAATACAATGTATCAGCTTCAACCGTATATCAGTTCTCAGGTGAAAATTAATGTCTCAACAAAAGGTTGTCTAATAAATATAAAATCGGAATGCATGTAATACGGGACAGTTTCTACAAAAACATTATTTGGTGTTTGGGATTTCTTAGTTTAAGTAATTGCCAATGTGCTGCTCTCCGCGCGTCCGTCTGAGCTTGTTCTCGTCACGATCAGAGACTTTATGCTCAGTGCTAGCCTGCAGACAGGCTCATGGGAGCGAGAGAAGAAGGGCGAAGGATCGAGAGTCTGCATGGATGCAATACAAATTTGACTACAGTGGAACCTCTCTGTGAGACCACCTCTCTTAGGCGACGAGCTCTCTTAAGCGACCACTTACCAAAGCCCGTTTTGTCTCGCAGCCGTCAAATCACTGCATTTAGTACCTCTCGTAAGCGCCCACCTCTCGTAAGCGACCACTTTTCCAGGTCCCGAGGGTGGTCGCTTATGGGAGGTTCAACTGTATCTGCATCTAAATTTTCGACACAAACACCTATTGGTCCATTTTAGAATGAAACCCATCAACCCATGTGCCGATGCTAATATTATAAACAAAGCCACCAATTATTATCCTTTATTTCAATTGCGTTCGGTACGAGTGGACATGGAGCAGCGTCTGAACCGAGTCTAATGATCGATCAATGTAGGGGCGTAATTCACGTATAGCGTCCATGGAGACTCTTCTTCCCCCTCCCCCTATTCCCATGAGCCTGTTCACAGGCTAGCAACATGCTACCAGCTTTATTCAGGACATCCTTATCTAAGATTCTGACGCCCTTCATCAAGGAATGTTCATGAAGCCGGTATTAGATTCTAAAGTATTCCGGTGTTCTTTCGTTTTGTTACCGGATAACCTCAGAGCAGCACTCTGGATGTCTTTATGTAATGCAGTTGTATGTTTAACTACAGCTCTTTTCAATATCGGTCTACAGTCAGGCCCATTGCCAGAATTCCGAAACGGGGGTTCGTTTTTGAACACCTTACAGATCGAAAGGCTCGATGTTCTCATTTTTATTTGTTTGCCTCGATCTCGTGCTTTTGACGAGAAGACCTGGAATGAAAAGGCTTTTTTTATATATGGAAAACCATTATTATATTTTTTTTTATCGTGAAAAACTTGAAAATGCTATTCATTGGATTCATTCGAGCCTATCGAACCACCCAGTAGATTAGTACAATACAATACTTTTATTTCACACTTTTTTCAAGATTTTTACACTTTGACTATTAAATTCAGGACTATATACATAGTATAATAAATTCCATAATATGATAGAAAAGTGCCTAGAGGCTAAATTAACTGAAGATAAACTTGAGAAATTGCAAAGAACCGTGGACGAAAATCCTGCTGGTTGCTACGTTGGATCTAAGTCAGATCTAATCAGCCAAAATGAAAATGAATACGAAGTCCAAGGACTACGGCAAAGCTGACACAACGTAGGATTTTATATTGAATATTACAATATTTCGGCTGGCCAAACCAGCCTTCTTCAGGTACTAGATGTTACAAGTGAAGAGCTCTAAGGTAAGAAGATCTATAAATGTGGTAAATTTCGCAATAGAAATTGCGGAAACGGGAAGTGACGTAGACCAAAACTAGTATAACTGAGATAAGCACTATGTTTCATCACGTATATTCATACCATATGGTTCTAGAGTTTTAGCTTTATCTATAAGGTGCGCTTCTCTGGCTTTACGTATCGAGTCTCTTGAGGAGTATATTATTTCTAGAGGGATAATTTGCATGTCGGTGTAAGAGTGGTTAGGTCTAGTCTAGAAAGAAAATGTTCAGATACAGTAGTAGGTTTAGATTTAATGTTAGGCTTGTCTACTGTCCGTCTGTGTTCATTAAATCTGTCTTTGAGGCGTCGCTTAGTTTCACCTATGTATTGCAAATGGCAACGATTACATTGTATCATGCATATGAGGTTTTTAGTATTACAGGTTATGTGTGAATTAATAAAGCGAGATTCGCCAGTGGAATGAAATGTATATTGATTGAGGCCGTTAGTAATGTAGGGACAAGTTGCACAATCTTGTCCGCAGCGAAAGGAGCCTGGCGGAGCTTTAGATTGATTAGATGTGTTACGTGGTAGTTGTGATTTGACCAAAAGGTCACGAAGGTTAGAGCTACATGTACGTCGATATGCAACTAGAGGCAATTGCTTAAATACGTCTTTGCAGCGGTTGGAAGAAAATAGTATATTAGTGTGCTTGCGTACGATATTAGAGATGTGGGGAAGTGCTGGGTTATATGTAATAACCGAAAGGCATACGGTGGGTAGAGTTTTGTGAGTTAGTAGTTTGTAGAGCGTCGTTGCGAGGAATGTTAGCAGCACGTTCTATTTGTTTATTAAGGAATGTGCGGTTATAACCTCGTTTGTAAAGGTATGTTATCAATTCATTAGTACGAATTTTAAAAGTTTCGTCGGTAGAACAGATGCGTCGGAGACGAAGAGCTAAACTGAAAGGAATGGCTCTTCTAGTGTGAAGGGGATGACAGGATGATTTAAGGAGGTGTTGATGTTTATCTGTAGGTTTAGTATATAAATCAGTCTCAATGTAGTTGTTATGTGGAGATATCTCGACGATATTTTCATGATCTGGACTGAGGGGGAAGTCCATCTGAAAATATTCATCGATGATCTCAATAATATCCATCCTATTAAATTCACTAGTTCTCACTCATTAACTCACGTTCCATTTCTCGACGTTACCGTATCAATACCGTAACAACTACATTGAGACTGATTTATACCAAACCTACAGATCAACATCAACACCTCCTTAAATCATCCTGTCATCCCCTTCACACTAAAAGAGCCATTCCTTTCAGTTAATAGCTCTTCGTCTCCGACGCATCTGTTCTACCCGGCGACGAAACTTTTAAAATTCGTACTAATGAATTAATAACATACCTTTACAAACGAAGTTATAACCGCACATTCCTTAATAAACAAATAGAACGTGCTGCTAACATTCCTCGCAACGACGCTCTACACTCTACTAACTCACAAAACTCTACCCACCGTATGCCTTTTGTTATTACATATAACCCAGCACTTCCCCACATCTCTAATATCGTACGCAAGAACACTAATATACTATTTTCTTCCAACCGCTGCAAAGACGTCTTAGTTGCATATCGACGTAGCTCTAACCTTCGTGACCTTTTGGTCAAATCACAACTACCACGTAACACATCTAATCAATCTAAAGCTCCGCCAGTCTCCTTTCGCTGCGGACAAGATTGTGCAACTTGTCCCTACATTACTAACGGCCTCAATCAATATACATTTCATTCCACTGGCGAGTCTTGCTTTATTAATTCACACATAACCTGTAATACTAAAAACCTCATATATACATAATACAATGTAATCGTTGCCATTTGCAATACATAGGTGAAACTAAGCGACGCCTCAAAGACAGATTTAATGAACACAGACGGCAGTAGACTACCCTGGTTACCAGAGGCTCGAAGAAGTTGCAAGTTGCGAGTCGCGAAGCGACGCCTCTGGGCTAACTGGGTAGTAATCTCACTTCCATGTTGGATATGCTAATGAGAGGATCAAATATTCAGTCAAACAGGATTTTCTGTTTTGACAGCTACGTGACACGCTCGTGAATGCCCGGTTCGAAATACAATTCAAAACAAACTTGTCTCGTGTTACGGATAACTTTTAAAAACCCCGTGAAAAAGTTAAAATCTACTCAACGTGCAACTTTAAAAGAGATTTGCTGGACGTGCACTATATATATTCCATTTTCTGGTCGACAAAAACAACATTCCTCTAAATCTAAAGGAGAAAGTAGCCGAAAGGTTGACGGCGCTGCTTGGGATTGAAGTAATCCAGGAAGAGTTCATTTCTTAGATCATTTGCTCGAAATGCAAGCGGGAGCTTGAAAAACTTGAAGCAACGACTGATCAATGGAAAGTTCTAAATCTCTAGCTGAAAGATCTGCTGAGGTACCGAGAAACTTATAATTCTGCAACACTGCTGGTAGAGGAAAATAAAATCAAGAAGAGGGATTTGCCTGTCGAGTGAAACGATGCAAAGGCAATTCACCAATGTACGATCGAACCAACCCAACGAAATATCCTGACCATTCCTGAGTATCACGACCAAATCAACTCGAACTCGAGCTTGTTGTGCATGTCGACCTTGTTGTCCCCTCAAAGGATAAACCGAAAAGTGCGAAAGTTGAGGTTTGTGTAAATCACAAATTTACAATTGAAATTTAAATTTGACTGGCTCAGAGCCGTTGCGATCGGAATAAGCTGAAAAGTTAAAGACTTCCCGTAGCCTGTTGGTAGGACAGCAGTGATATCTCGTCGTTTCACAAAGCTAATAATCGCTTCTTTTTGGACTTCTTTTAACATTTTGACGTTTGGGAAGCTTTTCAACGCGAAACTTATTGCCGTTCGAAGTTTGCAGTCGCCATATAAAAATAAACTCTTAGCTTCAGTAACTTCACGGCACCGAGACAAACTAAAGTGACAGCTGAAACCCTGTTTTCAAAATCTAACCGGTTTAGGTCCGTTAACCAATCACAAATGCCTACAAAACCTGTTGGTGCGATCATCCAATCAGATTTCTAGTACAGATTCTGTACTCATGAAAGTGAGACTTTGGCCCAATTAGCCCAGAGGCCACATTTCTGGCTATCGACCCCAGGTCCACTCGGCCACTCGGTCACTGTGGCCTCTGGAACCAGGGTAGCAGTAGACAAGCCTAACATTAAATCTAAACCTACTACTGTATCTGAACATTTTCTTTCTAGACCTAACCACTCTTACACTGACATGCAACTTATCCCTCTAGAAATAATATACTCCTCAAGAGACTCGATACGTAAAGCCAGAGAAGCGCACCTTATAGATAAAGCTAAAACTCTAGAACCATATGGTATGAATATACGTGATGAAACATAGTGCTTATCTCTTATACTATTTTGCTACTTCAAGTTTTGGTCTACGTCACTTCCCGTTTCCGCAATTTCTATTGCGAAATTTACCACATTTATAGATCTTCTTACCTTAGAGCTCTTCACTTGTAACATCTAGTAACTGAAGAAGGCTGGTTTGGCCAGCCGAAATATTGTAATATTCAATATGAAATCCTACGTTGTGTCAGCTTTGCCGTAGTCCTTGGACTTCGTATAAATTAACCCCCGGCAATGTTTTATAGTTAGCCACTAGCCTACATTAGTTACATTTTAGTATGCAGCAATGTAGGACTAGTAAAAAATAAAGGGGGAAAGAACTGAAAAGAGAATGAGAAAGATACAGTAGTAGCTTCGAACGTTACTTTTTGTTTTAAACTGAGTTACAAAAATGGGAAAATTGCCGTAGTTTAATATTACAGTTTTTAATAAATTATTTAAATGTTATGTAACTACATGATCAAATTATATACAACAAGAGCCCATCTGGGCTTTCACTCGGGCCACATGAGATTGAAGATGAAATACACTTTCATTTGAAATCCTCTTAGTAATAACCAAAGGGAAGAATTATTAGCTGAATTTAGCAGTCTTTAGGAGTGGCCGCGGTAGCGCGGTGACTTTCATTCTCTGTTCCCCTAGTATATATGTAATTTCATATTTTAATTGTTCTCGTATGTTGACCTATTAATTTAAACACTACTTATTCGTTTAACACACTGCATTTGAGCAGGCATATATTCATTGTTTTGTACCCGAGAATTAACCGTACTACCGTACTTCATGGTCCCTTTCTTTAGTAGTGGATTGTCGGTCAGGTGATTGTAAACTCTCGTCATTTAGCACAGAAAATGTATTCTGATGAATAGGGATCGGGTTGTCATGTAAGAAAGATGGCTCTTGAACAAACTGATTCGTTGCTAAAGCTTCGTAGGTTGGGTAGTCTCGGAACACTGGAGACCTTGGTCTTTCATTGTCTTCTTTTTTGTATTCTTGATTTTTTTTTAAAGTTTGAAAGTCGTATCTTAGCTTTATTATATCCGCTTTCAACTCGCCATTTTCAACTTCTAGGTAAACAATACGTGATGACAGCATCTTGATTTCGGTCTTGTATATATTATCTTGCTGCACTAATTTGTCTTCCAAATGACTGAGTTTCGTTTTGATGTGACGAGAGTAAGTATTCATTACGCATATCAGTTAGGTCAGCCTCAAGGTCATTAAAGCAGCGAGAGAGTTCATATTGCGGGCTAACAATCCTCGTGAACAATCTAAAGAATTCCGTCTCTTCCGGTTTGAATTTGACTCATGTGTATGTTGCTTTTGGAGTTTCAAGGATATGTTGATCCAAAACTACAGGCTTTTGGGGTTTTTCATTGACTTGTGAACTTGCAGGCTCTGTAATTTGTTTTGTTTTCTTAGTATAACATAAAGTGTTGAACATGTTCATGTTCTCAAGCATGTCGCGCGTGACCTCTGTTTCTTCATTCATTAAGTTCTCTACTTTCATCTGTAATCTGGGAAACTCAATCTTTGCCCATGCCTTGGCACATAACTATTCCTGTTGTTTAGTAGACGTGGATGATTATAAGTAAAATCCTTTGACAGCTTGTACCGTTTCCGCTAGGTCAATATCCTCGCTGGAACGAAATAACTTGATCTCAATGCTCTCTGATCCAACTTACGGTAAATTTAAATCTCTGACAGTTTTTAAGAGACTCATAATATTGGTCTTGAAGTGCCTTCACCCAAAATAAGATGTTCTCCTCGGATGTTTTAAATGCAGCACAGCGAGTCGATGGCTTATAGATTCCAATATCTATTTCTTCGAATTTTAGCTTTCCGGATCCTGGCCCCTTGAGGTCGTCGTACGTGTCGTATATAAAATCACTGCCCATCTGGGTAAAAAACGCGGTCCTTCGGCTCCGACAATAGCGCCAGTTGAAATATCCTGAGCCTGTTGGAAGGCTTTCGCACGAGTGAAGTTAAATAAAACATTAAACTGCTTACATTTGAGAGATGGGACTCCAAATTAGAGAGAATTCTCCGCCATCTTGCTTTTACTGTATTAAATTATGTAAATAAATTAACCTGGCGATTGTTGCGTGACCAGCACAGTGCAATCTGATTGGTGTGAATTTGACCTTTAACGCATGCGCAGAAATTTTGCTGCACGGAATAAAAAAATAAAAAAACGACTTGCATTTTAAGACTCGGTGCTGCCACAGGCAGCCCGAGTAATTACAATAAATAAATAAATAAATTTATTTGATTTGTTATAGCAGGCTGAGTATTACAGCTTACAGCTGGTGGGGGCCTGATTTTACTCCTCAACGAGATTTTGTTTAGAACCCTAATCATACTGGGGGAAAAACTACTTTTATATCAGTCCTGCCTATATCCTTTCTGTAATTTTTATTGCTATGAACCTCCAAAACGTTTTGAGTACTTCTGTGAAGAAAGTTTTGGTTTGCAGTGAATGTTCTACGCCTATACGTTTGTTTGCAATCTTGAAAAGTTAACCTTCCCCATTACCGCGTAAGTAAAAGCCTGGGTCGATTCCTGAATTGACGTCATCTCATTAATGCATTATTCTCCATGGCGCCGTTCTATCACAAAAAACATCGATTTATAGAGAATATATATATACACAGTTTGCGAGTTGTTAGTAAGAAAAAGTCATTTTAGTCAACATGTTAAGTCTTCAAATTATCGCAAAATCGAATTAATTATATATGACGTCTAATCAGGAATCGACCCAGGCTTTTACTTACGCGGTAATGGGTCAGGAAAGGTCAAATTTTCACGATAGAATATAAGGTATTCACTGAAAACCAAAACGTTCTTCACAGAAGTACTCTGTAAAAATTGCAAAAAGGTTAAAGGCACTTTAAACAGTAAAACTTGAGAAACGGCAAAGTACCTGCTGGATGCTATGTTGGATCTACGTCAGATCTAATCAGCCAAAATGAAAATGAATACGAAGCTAAAAGTAGATCCAAGACTACCGAACGGCAAAGCTGGCACAACGTAGGATTTTAAGTGGTCACTGTTCCTTATAAGGTCATATTTGTGCCCGCATGCACACATGTCTGGGGGAGGTAACGAGACAGGCGACCGTCTTCGTGGTTCTTTCACAGAGTTCTGTTCGTCGCTGGTCAAGCCTAGGGCTTAACCATACAAGTTCTCAATAGGCCAGAAAACAGTCACGTGCTGTTATAGCAGTTCAATAACGAATGAAACCCATAGGAAATGCTTTACTGGGTGGTTACACAATCTTGAAAACGGAGCGACAATCGATTGGAGGTGGAAAATATCACGTTTTGTTCATCGTGCAGAATGAGTGGTCATTTTCACCTCTAAACGTTCCTCAGAGGAGCATATCCTGTGAAATACTGAGTTAGAGGGACTCGAAAAGAGGGAAGGGGAGAAGAGGGGGACTGGTTCCTCACCTTTCCTCTCCGCTCCCCCTAAAACCTCACAAAATGTCAGTTCAGACGACAGCGCTGAATAATAATCTCGTACCCAGACCAGTTTACTGAATAACCTGACGCGCGTAGTCTAGACTAGAGACGACTAAAGCGTATACAAAAATGGCGGAAATTCCAAAATTTAGCGAGTACCTTCATATTTTCTGCGAAGAATAACAGTCTCATTTGGAAGGATAAGATTCAAATACTTAGACCATTTCCTCCAGAAACTGAGAAACAACATATGTTTTAAACAATGTAGTTTAGGTTTGGACACTGGGATAAAATTGCCTTCATCACGAGAGATTGACCGCCAACAGATAGTGATAAAATTCCCGCCGATTTACGAATCAACTCGCGCATGCGCAATAGTTATTCAGCTCTGTCAGTTCAGACCCTGCATTTCAAAGCCAGGACACTGAAGTCAATGTTATGGTCCTCAGCCTGCCCCGATGTATTGTAAACTCCAGTTGCCTTTGATAATTATATATTAGCGCGTTCTAGGCCCGAATTCAGACGTCGGACTTTTCACGGTCCGAACCTAATTAGATCAAAAGAAGCCGCCTAATGTTCAATCCACCGTACCGATCAAGATGGCGGCTGTACATTTAACCAGTAGACTAAGTGAAGTGTCACCGTAGCCCGTGTTGTTTGCTATGCCATACTGATGAGTTCTAATAAGAACGAAACAGATGTCTATGGCTGCAAGCTAGTCCGAGCGCTTTTCGTGTCAGGTCTAGGTAACCGTAGTGCCTTGTGTTAGAATATTACGCTGTATATCAGCTTTGCTGTAGTCCTCGAACTTCTCATTTATCGTTTATCTTTTGGCTGTATAGGTCTTCATCGGATCCGGCGCATTTTTGCAGGATATTTGTTCACGGTATTTGCTTATATACTTTCTACATTTGACCACAATTCCTTGCGAACCAAACACGGTCAGAATAACACGTAGAAATTCTCTATTATCTTCAATGACAGTGTATTGGTAACAGCATTTGTACTTGCTTGTTTTTAAATCTCTACCGCAATTTTCTAACGGATTTAAAGTTTATTGCGCGCAAAGGATTGTGGGTAAAGTACAAGTCGCCATCTTTCTTTGTACGGTGGATTGGTATATACTTCATGGTAGTGTTTCGTTCCATATAGTCTCCCTGCATACTGTTTTACAGTAGTTTTTCCTTCCAATACGAGCCTTCACTACATTTGGCCTGCAGTGACCAAACGTCACGTGATTTCGAAAAAGGACTATAAAGGTACAGACACACGTTGTAACATTGCGCACAACATTGCCGGAAATGTTGCAGAAGTAGGATCGAGTTCTACTTCGGCGACATTGCGCGCAACAAATTGCACCGCGTGAACAACAATTGCTGGCAATATTGCGTGTAATGTTTTAGCGTGTGTCCCTACCTTAAACCCTCTTTATTTTGACTATGCAGGGAGACTATATGGAACGAAACACTACCATGAAGTATATAGGTATACCTACGTTCGTTGTTCGGCACATGAAAAGTTCGATGTTTGATCGAATCGAGCCTAAGAAACCACGACGACAACATCTAGGACGACGGCATAAAACAATAGCCTTAATCACAAAATACAATAACTGCACGTGAAAATGCACGCAGTCGCCTACAAAGGCTACATTTAGACCGTCGTCTGCAAAAACGCAACGTGAAAATTATGCGTTTACGCTTTATAGAAAACGCGAAAAGTCAAAAAGTCTGAGATGCATGGCATGGGGTATACGTTTTACGTGCAATATATTTTGGCATTTGTTCTCTAGACTTTCAGCGCGATACATTTTGCGCCCTTGGGGGTAAGTATGCCGTTCAGTGAACTGATTCGGTTGGTAGTCGACATCGTTCTAACTACAGTAGTTTTTGGAAATTTGACGTTTCCGGTCTTAAATCTAACCTTTAGTCTGAGATGGGGTTGGAAAAATTGAATTTTTAGGTCTGAGGATGGGATGATATATCACAGACTACCATTAACAATATTCTAAAAAAGATCATTGCCTTTATACTACTATCGAAACTTAAAAGGTGATCCCCTCAGAAAAGCTTTGTAAAGCTTGCTGGGATCCCCAAGATGGAGAGGGGAGAGGAAGTGCGCCAAAAAAAAAGATGTTTGCTGTTGTAAGGAATTCAAATTCTAGAAAACCTGCTCTTTAATGACTCAAAGGAAAAAGCTCAACATGGAGACTAACTCAGGCTTGGACCTAAAGCTTCTGATTTGGAGAACTTCCACCGACAAATTGAAGCAACAGGAAACAGCGTTCACTTAAAGTGCCACTACGACGAAATGTGACCATTTCTTTTGCCACTTTTTTGTATTCCATAAGGGCAAACAGTGGCAGAAATACCCAAATAAGCGAAAAAAGTTTGCATAGGGGCAAATTAGACCACACATTTTAAAGAGAGTTTACCCTCAAAATCACGTCCGCCATTACGCGAAACGAGGAAGGCCTAGTCATTTTTTAGCGTATGTGACGTCATACACTCAACGCATCGTTCTCAAGTTGCTTCGAACCCATACATTTCTTCTTATAAGGGCTACAAACTCGCACTGCGAATTTTGCTGTGGTTTAGTAAATAACGACCGAAAATCTGCATCAGATTCTTCAGAACATAGTAATGTGTATCTTTCTGTTTAAATTTATTGCCGGATGTAGATGAGTTAGTTGTAATAGAGCCGCTGGCGATCGAGGTTGAAAGCTGGACGAATACTCTAAAAGCTAAAGAATTATTGTCTTTATAGCTAGCAGAGGTTTCTTATCTTGTTGGGGCCAGGGTAATGTTTTCCAGGGTATTTTCCCTGGTTCAGCTTTCAGCAGCTGCCTGTGGTTCGTTCGGCTGTTTTGGCCTTCTTCCGAACTGTTATATTGGACTCTGGTACGATCTTACCGGCTATTCCCTGCGACACAAACAGTTGTGGAGTAGCTTATGTCCTTAAAACGACCAAAACATTCAAATCATCCTTGAGGCTTGAAGATAATATTTACAAACCATCACACGGCTGCTCGTACCGGTACTCAACTAGAAGGCTTGAATGTAGCGAAATGCTTGCTTTGTGGTTCGTTAAATTGCTACAGTCCTGTACAATGCACAAACTTGAAGGCATATTTCTATTCAAAACGTTTTCTTTGTTTTTCTTTGCGGAAAAATGGTGCACTTTCTTGCTACATATGTTGATTCGCGTAAGGGTAGGCCCACCTGTTGTACTGTTGTGTTAAGTGTATGACGTCACGTACGCTAAAAAATGACTAGGCATTCCTCCCCCACATGTTCGCGTAATGGCGGACGTAAAATTTAAGATTCGGAGTAAAAAACATTGGACTTCCCGTCGTCGTATCGAAAAACGGTTTGAAATGGTAATAATATAGCAACTCTACTTTATGAATGAGAAAACATTGATATGTCTTTGATCGTAGGGGCACTTTAATCTGTGAGCTGTAAATTGCGGTTAGGTCTGACATTTTACCGTGGGTTGATACGGACTTTCACAGCATGATCAAGATCAGCAAAACCAAAATAAAATAGAAACCAACCAGAACAACATTTGGTCCATCGCGTATCGAGACTTAACCGATAAAACGGCCTTATTTGGACATGACTGGCTGGAAAATGACGACCTTTGCATTGCGTGAAGCCGAAAGAGATAAAGAATGCCATGACGTCACGGAGATTATCCGAGACGTAGAGCAGGCGCCAAGACATTGTGGCAGATTAACCTTAATTGCTCAGTTGTTGAAAAGGGTAGATCTGATAAGCAACATTATAATTAAAACCTCAGGTGTTGTCCTGAACCACAGCTGACCCACTTTTACGCCTGTGATAATTTTTTGCGTACTCGTGCTCATATAACCATTCCTACTGGCACACTCTGTGACCTTATTCGCATGATTCTTACCATGAAAAACATTTCTTTTAATGACAACCATTACCTTCAAATCCACGGTACGGCCATGGGTACCAGAATGGCCCCTTCTTTTGCATTTTGCTAACCTGTTTCTTGGCTATTTCGAAGCTAATGCCCTTAAACTGAAAGCCCCATTTCAACCTCACACCTGGCTACGATATATCGATGATATTTTTATGATCTGGACGGAAGGACTGGATAACCTAAAAATATTCATCGATTATCTTAATAACATTCACCCTACCATTAAATTCACCAGCTCACACTCTTCCAACCATGACAGCTCTTTTAAATTCTACCAATTCGTGGTCAGTTAATATGGATCGAGGTCTATTTAACATCGTTATTTTCCTTGATCTAAAAAAAGCTTTCGACACCGTTGACCATGAATTATTATTACAAAAATTACAACTTTACGGAGCTGTCGATAGCTCGCTTTCCTTATTGCGGTCCTATCTATCGGGAAGAATGCAGTCGTGCAGAGTACAAAATGCAAGATCTAGTGAGAAGATAATTAAATGCGGTGTACCTCAGTAACAATCCTCGGGCCTTTATTATTTCTCACCTATATAAACGATCTGCCAAATTGCCTCGATACCTCGACACCATGCTTATTTGCAGACGACACAAATGTGATAATTTGTGGCGCAGACTGTAGCCGATGTTGAATTAAGAGCAAATCGTGAATTAATTATAATAATATTAATAACTGGCTACGAGCAAACAAATTGCATCTTAATGTTGCCAAAACGGAATTTATGATGATTGGTTCGAGACAACGCCTATCGGCTCTGACTGATGAAGAAATGCCTTATTTAAAACTCGGAGACAAACCAATAAAAAAGGTATCACAAAGCAAAATAGTTGGTGTCGTGGTAGACGAGCACTTAAGATGGGAGGATCACATAAATCATATATCAAAAAAGATCGTCTCAGGTCTAGGAGCTCTAAAGAGAATCAGAGCATTCGTGTCCCAAGATACACTAATCAAGGCCATACGACTCTTTAATTCAAACGCACATGGATTATTGTTGCGAGGTATGGGATACCTGCGGCAACGTTCTCGCAGATAAACTTCAGAAATTTAAAAATAGAGCCGCTCGGCTTATTCTCAGGGCAGATTATGATACAAGTACAAACGCACTTTTAAGTGTCTTGGAATGGGACAAATTAGATGAACGCAGAGCAAAATATAAAGCCATCGTAATGTTTAAGACCCAAAATAGCCTGGCGCCAGCAAGCCTATGTAATTTATTCACTACTATTGGAAGCTCTACCCACTATAATCTAAGGGGCCGTGATACGAGACTTTGTCTTCCACAACCAAAAACAGAATTTATGAAGAAACGTTTCTCGTATCACGGCGCCAAGACATGGAATGACCTTCCAACAGAATTACGTGAAATTAAATCACTAGGCTCTTTTAAAAACAAAATCAAAACAGTCGCCGTCCTAAATGACCAATGATGTTTTTAAAATTGATAATAGTATGTAGTAGTTTTCATAATTTTAGGATATCATATTATTAGTATAGTATATATATTTTTATATTATTATTATTATTACATTGACAATTCTGTATTTTTATATATTTAATAGTAGTTATGTAAATCAGTTTTTCTTATCTGGTAGAATTCCGTGTATAAATATTAATAAAGTTGAAGTTGAAGTTAAAGTTCCACTAACGTACCTTTCCTTGATGTTAATGTTTCTTTAAACAATGGTAATATTGAGACTGACCTTTACACTAAACCTACTGATAAACACCAACATTTTTTCTATCCGTCTTGCCATCCCCAACATACCAAAACATCTATTCCTTTTAGCTTAGCCCTCCGTTTGCGACGTCATCTGTTCTACCGACGAATCTTTTAAGACCCGTACTGCTGAATTAACTACATACCTCCTTAAACGAGGCTATAACCGCACCTTCCGTTACTAGACAAATACAACGCGCTGCCGGCGATATTCCTCGCACTCTCACTTTACAAACGAAAGACGCACACAGTTCTAACCGTATCCCCTTTGTTATTACTTTTAATCCATCCCTTCCACATATCTCTAACATCATTAGGAAACATTACAGCCTGCTGCTCTCTTCTAACCGCTGTAAGAACACTTTTCAACACTTGCCCATGGTAGCCTTTAGACGTACCACCAACCTGCGTGACCTACTCGTTAAAGCTAAACTCCCTTCTTACTAACTCGACTCATTCCCAGCTCCAACTCCCACCTGGCTCGTTCCGTTGTAGGAAGAACTGCGCCACTTGCCGTTAAATTTCTGACTTACTAACTATACTTTCTTTGCTACCGGTGAAACGCGCTCTATCAAATTTAACCTGACCTGTAACACAAAAAATATAATCTACATGATTCAATGTAACCGCTGCAATCTACAATATATAGGTGAGACTAAACGACGCTTAAAAGACAGATTTAACGAACACCGCCGGACGATAGATAACTCTAACAACAAATCTAAACCCACAACAGTTGCCGAACATTTTCTTAATTCTCCTAATCACACTGCCAACGACATGCAACTTATTTCTATCGAAAAAATATTTTCTAAGAGAGACTCTATACGTAAGGCCAGAGAAGCGTTTTTAATCGCACAGGCGAGAACACTCAAACCTCATGGCCTTAACATCCGGGAAGAGTCATACTAGATATCTGTTTTCACCTTCTTAACATTTTTTCACGATCTATCATATTGTAATCTGTTTTATGACAGCTCAGTATCAAGTTCAAAAATACACGCCAATGTAATTTGTCTTCATTGTACCTGAAGAAGGCTGGTGTGGCCAGCCGAAATATTGTACCACTAATTTCAAAATTCTACGTTGCATCGGTCTTTGCTTCTTCATAGTTAGGCAATTAAGGACGGTAATTTCCAGGGTTGTGTACACACAAAACGCTTATCCTCGCTGTTGATTTATGCAAGGCAAGTAAGTTAATATCGGTCGCTGTGGTCATCACATTTTGAACCCGCTACCAGCAGAGTTTTAGGAATGCGTTCTAGCAATTTATAAAATCAATTACGGGAGCATCCTAAGAACGCGCGATTTCATTAGCTGCTCAGAGAAGATGGTATGTCCTGTAAGAAAATAATGCTCTTTCGCGGTCTTGACTGAGCCGTATAAATGCATTACAGTAGATTTCATCACCCCTGCTATACCAATCAGTCTTATTCTTGTTACACCCTAGGCGTAGCCAGGATTTTTTCGGAGTGACGCCATACCCCCCCCCCCCCCCTCCCCTCCCCCACCCGCTCCACCCCCTAGAACAGGTTACTTTTTTCCCCAAACATTTTCGAGTGCACGTGCGTTCGAGTAGCTACGTCCCTGCCTAGTCCATCTGAAGTGAGATGTGACTATATATAATCATAGAGTTCGTACGTAGGGCCATTCCATTTCACATCCACACCCCCTCCCCCTTGTTGATGAGGTCATGTATTTTTAACACCCTCAGAAAAAAATGAGGTACTCTCCTCAGAATAAAGGGTAAAACCACTGGACCCCCTCAGAAATAAAAACTTTCCGAAAGGTCACCCCTCATAAAAACTCATCTTTCCCGCACCCCATCAGAAAAACTCATCAACAGCTGAACGAGATATTTGCATTGAAGTCACATTGGTAAACTCATATAATATATCACAGCAGTTGAATAAGGCACTAACCTGATTGTTGGTGATGGACTGTATGTATGACCTGATTCCCAAACTTAAAGATTCATGCCTCAGGCTGAGGAACCATAGCAGCCAAATACCTCACCGATTAATACGGAACGTTTTAAGAACAGTTTTGTTAATAGATTAATTCAGGAGCCATTACCATGAGCGTCCATATATACTTTATCCGTGAGTGAGCATATGACTGGATTGAGCTATTTTTAGAATGTTTCCTAGGTAACTGCCTTCTGACTCCACTGCGATCCGTGCAAGCTTGCCGTAATTATCGAGATTGAGAATGATTTATTGTATATGTTCTTTGAGGTGATGGCTAACACTGCATTGTCCTGACTATGGTTTGATTGGATTCCCAAAGTGTGGGTACAAGAACTCCCGTGAGATCTGTTCTAAATATAGCCCAATCCGGTCATACGGTCATACTGATACGGTCATACTCACGGACCTACAACCCCTGCCATTTAAGTCGGACCTCTTCAACAATTTCCGGCTATTTTTAACACAATCCCCCTCCCCCATTTCAGTGTTGGTTTTCGAGAAGACCGAAATGTTGCCTTTCTATCCCAACATTGTGAAGGGGGAGGGGGGACAAGCGAAGTCATAAAAAATGCCCGCGATGTGTCAGAGGAGTTCGTTCAGTGTTCGGAATAGCCTTATTTTGTCGGGCGGTCCGTATTTAAATGGCGAAGGTTGTCTGAGGCGAGATTTTAGGTAGCTCACATGGTATCATTGTTAATAACGTCCAGGAAATTTAACGAAAACAGCTCAAAACGAGAGGGGGCAGTAAGCACTTGGTGGGAATACGGATGCGCTTGTCAATGCAAATTTGATGAAAAAGCCCGATACCCCGGGTAAAATAATATCCGAGGGCGTATCCAAATATTTTACTTAATTGTTTTCGCACAATTAGGTTCAGTGATCACACTCAATGCTAAAAAAAGTGGATAAAGGGGATTCGTTTATGCTGTAGATGTATCCGTTTCTACTGTTTTCAGTATTAATTCCGGTGCAGAAGACCGAAATGTTGCCTTTCTATCCCAACATTGTGAAGGGGGAGGGGGGACAAGCGAAGTCATAAAAAATGCCCGCGATGTGTCAGAGGAGTTCGTTCAGTGTTCGGAATAGCCTTATTTTGTCGGGCGGTCCGTACTTAAATGGCGAAGGTTGTAGTATGGGAGATGGACGCTCCTGGTAATGAGCTCCTGATTAATTTTTAAATATAAATTAGCTGTCTGATTACTCAGTTTAGTTTGATTTAATTTTGCTCGTCCCTATCTTACCACAGGAAGCCCTGTTTCACGTTTTTTTTCTCGTTTTTTTCGATTATATTTTATAGGAGTTACCCGCGCGGAGGAGGCTAGATGTAACTATTGATAGGAGTATTTATCGATAGAATAAAGCCAGGATCTCTCTGAAAATCACATCCATGAGAGAGCTTCCTGATAAAATATTATTATTTTCATCATCATCAGTTATTATTATCACTATCACGGTTATTATTACTACTATTATTATTACTACTATTATTACTACTATTATTATTACTACTATTATTACTACTATTATTATTACTACTATTATTATTACTACTATTATTATTACTACTATTATTATTACTACTATTATTATTACTACTATTATTATTACTACTATTATTATTACTACTATTATTATTACTACTATTATTATTACTACTATTATTATTACGACTATTATTATTACGACTATTATTATTACTACTATTATTATTACTACTATTATTATTACTACTATTATTATTACTACTATTATTATTACTACTATTATTATTACTACTATTATTATTACTACTATTATTATTACTACTATTATTATTACTACTATTATTATTACTACTATTATTATTACTACTATTATTATTACTACTATTATTATTACTACTATTATTATTACTACTATTATTATTACTACTATTATTATTACTACTATTATTATTACTACTATTATTACTACTATTATTATTACTACTATTATTATTACTACTATTATTATTACTACTATTATTATTACTACTATTATTATTACTACTATTATTATTACTACTATTATTATTACTACTATTATTATTACTACTATTATTATTACTACTATTATTATTACTACTATTATTATTACTACTATTATTATTACTACTATTATTATTACTACTATTATTATTACTACTATTATTATTACTACTATTATTATTACTACTATTATTATTACTACTATTATTATTACTACTATTATTATTACTACTATTATTATTACTACTATTATTATTACTACTATTATTACTACTACTATTATTACTACTATTATTATTACTACTATTATTATTACTACTATTATTATTACTACTATTATTATTACTACTATTATTATTACTACTATTATTATTACTACTATTATTATTACTACTATTATTATTACTACTATTATTATTACGACTATTATTATTACGACTATTATTATTACTACTATTATTATTACTACTATTATTATTACTACTATTATTATTACTACTATTATTATTACTACTATTATTATTACTACTATTATTATTACTACTATTATTATTACTACTATTATTATTACTACTATTATTATTACTACTATTATTATTACTACTATTATTATTACTACTATTATTATTACTACTATTATTATTACTACTATTATTATTACTACTATTATTATTACGACTATTATTATTACGACTATTATTATTACTACTATTATTATTACTACTATTATTATTACTACTATTATTATTACTACTATTATTATTACTACTATTATTATTACTACTATTATTATTACTACTATTATTATTACTACTATTATTATTACTACTATTATTATTACTACTATTATTATTACTACTATTATTATTACTACTATTATTATTACTACTATTATTATTACTACTATTATTATTACTACTATTATTATTACTACTATTATTATTACTACTATTATTATTACTACTATTATTATTACTACTATTATTACTACTATTATTATTACTACTATTATTATTACTACTATTATTATTACTACTATTATTATTACTACTATTATTATTACTACTATTATTATTACTACTACTATTATTACTACTATTATTATTACTACTATTATTATTACTACTATTATTATTACTACTATTATTATTACTACTATTATTATTACGACTACTATTATTACTACTATTATTATTACTACTATTATTATTACTACTATTATTATTACTACTATTATTATTACGACTACTATTATTACTACTATTATTATTACTACTATTATTATTACTACTACTATTATTACTACTATTATTATTACTACTATTATTATTACTACTATTATTATTACTACTATTATTATTACTACTATTATTATTACTACTATTATTATTACTACTATTATTATTACTACTATTATTATTACTACTATTATTATTACTACTATTATTATTACTACTATTATTATTACGACTACTATTATTACTACTATTATTATTACTACTATTATTATTACTACTACTATTATTACTACTATTATTATTACTACTATTATTATTACTACTATTATTATTACTACTATTATTATTACTACTATTATTATTACGACTACTATTATTACTACTATTATTATTACTACTATTATTATTACTACTACTATTATTACTACTATTATTATTACTACTATTATTATTACTACTATTATTATTACTACTATTATTATTACTACTATTATTATTACTACTATTATTATTACTACTATTATTATTACTACTATTATTATTACTACTATTATTATTACTACTATTATTATTACTACTATTATTATTACGACTACTATTATTACTACTATTATTATTACTACTATTATTATTACTACTACTATTATTACTACTATTATTATTACTACTATTATTATTACTACTATTATTATTACTACTATTATTATTACTACTATTATTATTACTACTATTATTATTACTACTATTATTATTACTACTATTATTATTACTACTATTATTATTACTACTATTATTATTACTACTATTATTATTACTACTATTATTATTACTACTATTATTATTACTACTATTATTATTACTACTATTATTATTACTACTATTATTATTACTACTATTATTATTACTACTATTATTATTACGACTACTATTATTACTACTATTATTATTACTACTATTATTATTACTACTATTATTATTACGACTACTATTATTACTACTATTATTATTACTACTATTATTATTACTACTATTATTATTACTACTATTATTATTATAGGTTGCGAGCAGCAACCTATTTCGAACGTCTTTGATGTGCCGATACCGAGTTCATACGAATTATTTTGGGTTGCTCGACCTACATTGTTCCTCGACCTACATTGTTCCTCGTTATCATTTCATCGGAGCAGAGAACTGGTAACTACAATCACGTGCTTTCGGTGTCCATTTTGGATAGCGAATGAGACCTAAACTATATTCTATAACCACAATAATCCCCGCTTCTATCGCTTTAACTAAGTAGAATATTGCACACAAAGTTATTGAAACATTCTTTCAAAACATTAGGATGCTGTTTACTGCTTTGGGTTGTGAAAGAAAACCCCGTTTCCTCGGCGAATGCGGCTTGTATATATCTGAGCAGTGTTTGATTTTTTCCTCACCTCAGACGATACGATCAGATGTTTTTTCGGTGCTGTGGGAAGGCTAGAATGATTAAAGCCTTGTCTGACGGCAGTTCCTTGCTTTAACTAACTGAAGAACAGCTGCTTGACCCATTGTGTTCACGCAAATGATCAAACATGAACTGGGTTGTCGTACTCAGTGGCCTACGCCACTAGACACAGTCGCGACTGTGACGTCCTCTGTACATATATCATTATATGACAACAAACAATCAGGAATATATAATCTATTTGTTTTATATAACAATAGCCAAGCTTTTTTAATGAGAGAAACACTGAAAAAAAAAACTGAATGCGCGCTGTCGACTATAGCGATCCCTCACTACATTTCAATGTACTGCTGCGACCTCGTATAAACTATTCAGTGCACCACGGACGTTCAGCGGATTATAACTTAAGAAGTCAAATACATTATCAATAATTAAGCAACTAAAGGATTTTGAGATAACCTCGGAAATGGTTGTCTCCCCTACTTGAAGTGTCGATGGCAAATTCAGGCAATTTATTTACTTGTGCACTAATATCACACGGCTCTCGCTAGGAGGAGTCAGATTATTAAACTACAATTTCATATACTATACTGCTTGCAGCACTTCACTTTTGTTAGAAACCTCTAGTTATTACTATTATTATTACTATTATAGCAGCAACCTATTTCGAACGTCTTTGATGCGCATACCGAGTTCATATGAATTATTTTGGGTTCCTCGACCTATATAGTGCTCCTCGTTATCATTTCATCGGAGCAGAGAACTGGTAACTACAATCACGTGCTTTCGGTACGTGTCGTTGGTTTCCCTATTTCGGATAGCGAATGAGACCTCAATATAACCACAATAATCCCCGCTTCTATTGCTTTAGGTAAGTAGGATATTGCATAAAAAGTTATTCAAACATTTTCCCAAACATTAAGATTGGGTTGTGAAAGAAAATCCTGTTTCCTCGATCGGTGAATGCGGCTTGTATCCCGCGGTGAGCAGAGTTTATGTACTGTGTTTGATTCTTTCCTCATCAGAGCACAGGCAAACCATCCTCTCATTTTGTGTATTTGTTACTGTTATTAATCCATTATTTCTTAGCAAATTGTGAAATAAAATACTTGATTCTGCTGAGTATGTGTTGATTTAGCGCGCGCTCATAATATAGGTCGGGCTTCCTGTGGCTCAAGTTTGTTTACACATAGTTCGGGCTTCCTGTGGCTCACTCGCTCACTACATAAAAATACACAAGGCAGGCAACTATCTTCATGGCGGCCAAGCGAGACGCGCGAGAATTTTGCCGAAAAACGAAAACTTCCTGGTTCCTGCTCCCTCTCTAACGTTCAAAATGTTGAAGAACAGTAAATGAGCTAAGTTTTTGGTGGTTAGTTCACGGCGATATCGAGTGGTACACACTCGCAAAAGCTTCCTAGAACCCGTCAAGCTGGTCCAAATTTTCGGCCATTTTTTGTCTCCCTATGATCGGGACAGATGAGAGCCATCATAAGGATTTATAACGGTCATCACATTCAATTTTTTAAAATCAAACTGTCGAATGATCTCCCGTCTAGAATCCCCAGCGAAGAAATGGACAGCTGACATACCTCGTATAGGTTGTTTTGCAACTTGACACACCACCCCGATAAAGTTTTTTTGGCAGCTTCCGACAAACGAACCGGAAGAAAAATATCTTGAAGGCTGATGGTGTGAGATCGCGGGAAGTTTGTTTACAAAAAATATATTTCGCACGACCGCTAAACTCTCGTACTATGATTTCAGACCAAATTTCACTCCACTCTACTAGTATTACCATCAATAAATTCAGCACAAATGCAGTTTATCATATCATAAAAATAAAAAAAACTAGCAAATTACCGTGTTTGTGAGTGCCAGGATCTTTGAAATTTCTAGTCGAGAGTGACGAAGTTCCACTTTCTTCCGATTTGAAGTAGTCGATTTTTCCACCACAAACTGGCACAAACATTGAGAAGTTGAAGCGAATTCGCGAAGACAGAGTTAGTCCGTCCATCACTTTAAACCTAGTCTTAACAGTTCCAGCAAATTTCCAACATTTTCTCGTCGTTTGTCGAAGGCAAAGAAAAAAATCCTGCTAAACATTGCACAGCGCCGTTTCATAAGTGCAGAAAGTGGCTCAGAAATTCGTTATATACAAAACAATCTCGGACGAGATTCAGGACATGATGCAAAATGCACTGCTATATAGCTCTCATAAAAGAAGTTTTGCTTGAGTGAGGGTTAGCTAGAAAACCGTTGCAAAAAGTGTTCAAATACTCATATATATCCGTTAGACTACAATTCAAAGTTTACTGAACTACTTGAACTGTAAAAATACAAGCAAAAAGGGTGACCCTAAGGCTGATAAAAATGCAAGAGACCAGTGAGACTACTGAGCCGCTGAATACACTTAACGCTGTACAATGTTTTCTTTGCCTTCGACAAATAGGCTTCAATCGGTCTTTCAGAGTTAGTCAAATCGGAAGAAAGTGGAACTTCTTCTTCACACTCTCAACTAGAAATTCAAAGTCTCGGCACTAAGGTACATGCTGGTACACTTGTATATAAACATAATAAGAACGTGCAATTTGATTGGTTCCCAGGTGTACGTACCTGGGGTCGTATATGAGCAATAAAACTGATAGCCGAAAAGACACATCTTCATGTCCTTAAATTGAACTGAATAACCCAACATCTTATTCCGACAGGAACTTTATTTATAGCAATAAAAGATCTGATTTCTGGTCAAAATTGCCCCAAAACCTAAGCTTGACACAACGTATTCGGATGGGCACGGGAATTTAATTATTGTAACTCGGAACTTGTGACAAGCTAACATTTCTTTACTTCAAATGAATAATTTTATGGGTCAAATTAGGAATTATCAGGATATAAATAACTCGATGAACTTTCAAAAAGACATGTGAAGCAATGGCAAAAAGGTACTAAACATTTAATGATAGTTGCCAGCGGAAATTTGATGTTCTTAAAAC
Source organism: Actinernus sp. WN-2022 (assembly GCA_030867875.1). Lineage (NCBI taxonomy): Eukaryota > Metazoa > Cnidaria > Anthozoa > Actiniaria > Actinernidae > Actinernus > Actinernus sp. WN-2022. Next base: position 72,828,352 of record JAOWCC010001634.1, on the reverse strand, counting down.
AAATATAAGGCCGAGAACGAAGTTCGAAGGCTTATATGCTAGTTTTAAGAACATCAAATTTCCAAGGGAAACTATCAGCCGATAGTTACGAGACGAACTCAGTCTATTTGTCGTAATTGTTCATCACAAAATTGTCTTCCGCTCTCAGCGGGCACTATATCGCCTGATAGTTTGCATCCGCGGACGGCGACTATCACGTCACATGATCGCTCCTAGCCAATGAGCGCGCACCAAAATTTTGTGGTGAAATGTAATTAACAAGTAAAGAAGCCTTAGCCATGTTTTATACTATCATAAAACATGATGGACATTTGAGAACATGAGAAATGTTAAAGCACAAGCCGAAGGCGCATTTCTCGAGTGTTCCCAAATGACCAGTGTTTTATGATAGTATAAAACATGGATTTAAGGCTTCTTTATCTGTTTTATAATATATATTTACCCGCGCGATGAAAGGAAACCGCCAGTTGAAAACATGCAATAAAACACGGCAAACCATGTTATATACTACATGGCTTTTTAGCCAATCAGAGCGTGCGTACTATCGTATCTATATATTATAACAGCCGATAGTTCCAAGACAGACACCCTATCTGTCGTTATTGTTCATCACAAAATCGTCTTCCGCTCTGTCACGTCACGTGACCGCTTTTGTCCAATGAAAGCACGAAACAATTTTGTGGGACGAACATGATCATTATCGAATGAGCTCGTTGTCTAAGTTGTCTAAGTGGCCCCAGTTACAGTATAGTCACACTGTAAGAATATCAAATTTCCAAGGGAAACTATCAGCCGTTACACTGGGCCTTTTCAGTGCAGGAATGCAATCACGTACGTCTACTGGACAGCAAGAAAATATGACTTCGTTTATTTAAATGCACTTGTACGAGATCGGTAGTGTTATTAGCTAAACCTGTTTGTAAATACTATTTTCCACCTCCAATCGATTGTCGATATTTCTATAAAGAAGCTTGCCGTCCAGCATCCATGGCAACGCCTTTCCCATGGGGATCACGAGCTCAATTAATTCGTTAACGAAGTATTATATCAGCACGTGACTGTTTCCTGCAAAAGGCCTATTTACCACACAATATTTTTTACAGTTTTGGTCTGGGAAAGGGTCCTAAGTCCACAGAAATTGATGCATGCCGGTATACGTATGAATCTATGGTTTGGGTTAGGATAGGGTATATATTTTTTGCTTCAAGTCTGGGATAGTGTATATATTTTTTGCTTCAAGTCTGGGATAGGGTATAGATTTTTTGCTTCAAGTCTGGAATAGGGTATGGTAAAGACCCCGTTCGGCCGTTGGCACTTTCCCCACGCAAAGGGTTTGTTACAGTACAATCCTGCAAGGAGGCATTGCAGGGCAAATACAGGCAGAAGGACATGAAACGGATTCGAATGAGAAAATTCCGTAGTCGGTTCTCGGTAGATTTTAAGCAGGACAGTAGGCCACTGAAATAAGTTGATTGAATAATGCAGCAAACGTAAAATACTGACCCCAACACAGGCGGTAAAGCGACCCCGAAACGGTGACTCGGCACAAGGCGGATAGACTAGCCAATCAAAATCGGGATACCATTGTACTGTAACAGACCCTTTGCGTAGGGAAAGTGCAACGGCCGAGCGGGGTCTGTGGAAGAGTCTAGGATAGGGTCAGGTTTTGAGGTCTTCACACCCTTACCCAAAAATCTTCCGAGTACCACCTCCCCCCTCCCCCGGGTGTCCAACATAGTGCTTGTGATATCTACGGTATTTCTTATTGGTCCGCCACTTGGCACTATTATACAAATAGTGTGTCCGTCGAGGAACTATAAATACAATAACCAGGAGCCCATTACCAGGAGCGTCCATCTCCCATACTAGGTCCGTGAGTCAGCGTATGACCGATTGAGCTATATTTATATTTAGAACAGATCTCACGGGAGTTCTCGTGCCTTCACTTTGGGAATCCATTCAAACCATAGTCAGGACAATGCAGTGTTAGTAAATCACCTCAAAGAACAATAGATCATTCTCAATCTCGATAATTACGGCAAGCGTGCACGGTCGCAGTGGAGTCAGAAGGCAGTTACCCAGGAAACATATTCTAAAAATAGCTCAATCCGGTCATATGAGTGACTCATGGATATGGCCATCCCTTCATGTAGGACGACACGAATTGCTACCAAATTGTATTGTATTGTATTGTATTGTGTTGCGTTCTATTGTTGTATTGAATTGTATTGTGTTGTATTCTATTGTATTTTTGGTAAAAATTCGTGTCGTCCTACATAAAGGGATTGCCCAGGTAGGAACCAAAACCCTGTTACAGTGCCGCCATTGTGGAACTGATGGCGAGCTATGAATACTGGGAAATAATAGTGGCATGCATTCTGGGATAGGTTTGGATCGCTTCCATCGTCCCGATCGCCCGAGAGTGTTCCCATATGATCGTTCGTGATCTTTCACGATCGTCCGGATAGAACTCAGTTCTATCCAAGCGATCGCGGTCGTCCCAGTCGTTTTCGATCGCGGTCGTCCCGGATCGTCTCACTGGTGTCGGTTCTCGTATAATCGTCCCAATCACGTCTGATCGAGCACTTTTTGAACCGACTCAGGACGATCGAGACGATCCGGGACGATTACACGAGAACCAGCCTTTAGAAAACAGTTAGAAAAAGCCTTAAATGCGCTTTTATTCGGATTCAAAGTATCTTTCAGTTCATAAGACTCTTAGTTTAAAAAGTACTAAGTTATTTGAAATGTTAAAAACACAAGCAAAAAAGGAATCCGGCCCAGTGCAGTTGTAATGAACTTGACTTTCTCCGGCTTGGGCCGTGCAAAGTTGAACATGACTTGCTTCGCCTTCGAGAAACGATCATTTGCTGGAACTGTTAACTCGATCGAATGGGCCATGGACGGTCAATGTCTCAGGACCGTGAAATTCGTCGATTCATGAATTCGCTTCAACTTTTCGAAGTTGTTGTCGAAAACAATCGACTTGGGGGTTAGATGAAGAAAGTATATATAGAACTTCTTGACACTCTCAACTTGATATTTCAGAGATCCTAGGCACTCTGGGCAAGTTAACTGCAAACGAGGTAATTTACTAGTTGTTTTCTTCATGCAATAAATGTATTCGAGCTTGCAGAAGCATGCAATCAGTATGGAATCTGAATCTCGCATTTGCGAGTGGATTTACCATTATTCATTAAACTTATGTATCGAAAATCTTCAATATTACCAGGAGCGTCCATATATACTATATCCGTGGGCAATCCCTTTAGTAGGACGACACGAATTTTTACCAAAAATACATAAAGGGATTGCCCAATTTCAGCTAGGGATGTGGTTCCTCTCTGGGATTTTGGTTCCTACCTTTTCTTTTAAGCAAAACAACAACCAAACAGGTGACATAGTCACAGACACAAATCAAACATCACCCGTCAACCGTCACGTGACTTTTAGCAAAATGGTTTATATCTTGCCTTGGTTTAGCAAAACAACAACCAAACTGCCGTCACATAGTCACAGACACAAAACAAACATCACCCGTCCCTTTGGGTGGTGTGACGTCATCAGTCACGTGACTTTTGGCAAAATCGTTTATATCTTGCCTCGGTTTAGCAAAACAACAACCAAACTGCTGTCACATAGTCACAGACACAAAACAAACATCACCCGTCCCTTTGGGTGGTGTGACGTCATCAGTCACGTGACTTTTGGCAAAATCGTTTCTATCTTGCCTTCAGGTTTTAGCAAAACAACAACCAAACTGCTGTCACATAGTCACAGACGCAAAACAAACTTCACCCGACCCTTTGAGTGGTGTGACGTCAACAGTCACGTGACTTTTAGCAAAATCGTTTCTATCTTAATTGCCTTGTTTTAGCAAAACAACAGCCAAACAAGTGTAACAAGTCACAGACGAAAAACAAACATGACATCACCCTTTAGCAGAAAGGAGGGCATTCTGGATACTTTTTTAGACCCATGTTCAGGATTTTCTTTCGACATTTTAATTTGATTTGAGGAAGAATATTTTGCAAATACGGAAATATTTTGGTATTTCCAATATGAATGTGACACCACTTCTAAGGCTATGAAAACATTCAATTTAAAATCAACGTTAAGCATGGTGCTTGTGATTAGCACAAACAGATGTAAACGGGAAATGTGCCGCGGCAGCTGACTCAGTGCTCAATGCATGCTTTCTAACAGTAACACTGATTAGCTCTGATTCATACAGAGTTTAACTCTACTTTATTTATGACGGAAATGCAAGAGTATGAATGCTTTTACAACAAATTCTCGCGGGACTAGAAGAACAAATTTACAAGATTGAATTGGTGAAAAATTCAATCTCGAGCTTTCAGAGGCGGAGACGGTATAAAACATTATTCGCACCGCATATATGGCCTATTTTTACTGAAGGATGAGAAAGACTGCCGTCATGCAGGTTCTGGACGCGATGCCGTGCCAATCCCTACAGAATTTAGTAATTTGGATTGGCTAGTAAGCCATATAATGATGTCGTCAGACCCAGCTCATGACCGCGCTCTCACTCTATCAGATGATCAGGACCGTTTATCACTCGACGATGACTGATTTAGTTCTTGCTATCGGGCTTAGGATAAACATAATTTCTGGATCCTATTTTCTTATCATGATCTGCTATTATCGGCTTCTCTGCTCCACTCCTTAAACAATCACTGACCTTAAATGACATTACCGGCGAAACTAAGCCGATGTAAGTACTCTGAATTTCCAACGAGACCTGAAACAACCATGGGGGCTGATCAAACTAATCCACAGATCGAATTAGAATTTAGCTAATCCACAGATCGAATTGGAATTTAGCGTGTTGGTTGGTACCTCTCAGCAGTGCTGTTTAGATTTTATGTATTACTCTAACGATCCGCTAAGAATCTAGCCTGCTTTCAGGCGGTAGATGGTGTTTTTTTCGCGCAGCATATATATACGGATCATCGAAGCGGCCGCCATATTGCATGGCCGAGCGTGATTGAGACCTTCGATGATCCGTTTGCTGTGCGAAAAAAAAAAACATCCGCCTGAAAGCAGGCTACTAAGAATCAGTTATGGTCTGCGCCGGTGCATTTTTCGATTTTCTGTGAGATATCTTAATTGTACAGGAGTAATGGGCTCCTGAATTGGACTAGTATTACTTTATTCTTACTAGTTTTCGGGAGCTGTATGTCGGAGTATTAATTTTCGCGAATGAACCAGGAAAAAAAGTGAACAAATATGGATTTAATTTCGCGATTTTGCCATTGCTTTGATATCCCAAACCCTGATCCGAGGGCTCCGTTTCAACTGATTACTTACGTTTACTAGCTGATTTACTAGCTGAAGATAACAGTGAGTCGGAGGAAGAGTGCTATTCGAAAACAAGACCAGATAAAGGTATAGCATATTCCTTCTCAAATTAAAACGATAAAACACTATAATCTGTCCGCAGAACAACCGTTCTAAACAACTACCTTAGCTGTAGTTCTGTAGTCTATATTAATTCCTTCTTCCTTTCTTTCGATTTCATTCTCTGATTGTAATGAGACTAACAGGCTGGGGCTAACACGAAAACCTCACGGTTTATTTAGCCTCTAGGCTCAAACTCTTTTAACTAGTTGTTTTGTATCTATATTTAATACCTGAACATTTTATATTCACTTAGCTGCCTTGTAATTTAGTCTGTCTGAACAAATAAAGATTGTTGTCGTCGTTGTCGTCGAATCGGAACAATTTCAATCAGCCTCGCCCAGGGGCTGGAAATAGTGGTATATAGAGGATATTCCATGGCCGCGCGGATATGAATCGGGGGGGGGGGGGGGGGGGGGTACTTCGATATATAGGCTATACTGGTACGTGCCGCTCGACAGGGAATTGTCTTTTGACAATTCTTAGCCTGGAACAGGGTATAAATCACTGTTTTGGAAGGGCCTCAGGACGGTTTGAGTTATTCACGGTCTCGCGCGTATCATATCAGACACTAGCCTGGTCTGGAACAGGATATCTTTTTGCCATGCATTTTGCCTGGAACAGGGTCGCAAAAATACAATTTCTTGGTCTGGAACAGGGTGAGGGTTTCAAGGGCTCAGCGAAGCACTGAAGACAGTGTGATATTATTTTTACGATTCTTTTTATGAGCCGGTAAACCACAGACTAATATGTAACAAACCCAAATACCTTAAAAAATTACCCCAAATCGGAGTTCAGAGACAGCTCCAGAAGACTTTGTGATATTCAAATCAAATGACGTCAAATTTTAGTAGCCCAAATTTTAGTAACATGATACTGGTCTCTAGGGACAAGGAATATCAATACAACAACAGATTTTATCATGACAGTTTATTATTATGGGTTTGTAGTGCCCCAACCTCAAAACCTTTAAACTTTTCAGCGAACATGAACATGAACTTCAACAGATAAACGGGGCTTGATAGTGTCAACAAATATTTACAGTTTTTGGCTTGAAAAACCTTTTAATCGAGGTTTGTGTGAACGATTTCAGTTGTACATCTCAGATAGTACGTCACTAACACGGGAGACTGCAGAGGATAATGGTTCATTTCCATGCCAGTCTACAAACCCTGCCAACTGATTGGCAAGCTCAATAGCTCAACGAGCTGATGTTTGGAGCCTTCAAAGGCTCAGTCAAATGCAAAATCATCGTCACTGTTAGCCTCCTCCGCCTTCGGAGGAGGCTACGTCACTGTCGCTCTCTACTGGTTAATGTTACATACCGGATACAGACTGTCTTACTTGCCGACGATGGTAATTGTAACCGGAAATACGCTATTTACTGATATCGATTGTAATAAAGCCATTGTAATTAGCTTATTGTAATGTACTGTATTTGCTGAAAATATATTACTGTACTTGACCTCTGGGATGGTCGCTTACCGGAGGTAAAATAACAAAGAAAAATCCATGAGCCCAAAAGGTGGTCGCGGTCTCTTACGAGAGGTGGGCGCTCACGAGAGGTATCAAATGCAGTGATTTGACTGCGTGACAAAACGGGCTTTTGGTAAGTGGTCGCTTAAGAGGTGGTCGCCTACGAGAGGTGGTCGCCTACGAGAGGTGGTCGCCTACGAGAGGTGGTCGCAAAGAGAGGTTCCACTGCCGACTTTATACCAGAAAATCCCAAAATTTTAATATACCAAATACCCATATTTCAATGTAAAAATACCGTATACTCAATTTAGAAACCCTTGGAAACCAGTATACTCAAAACCCCTGGCACACCCTGTTCTAGTAACCTTCAATCCCCAGCCCGGCAGTCTAGAAACAACAATAACCATCTGCTTTTAGGCTTGGAGAACTCCCGGAGGGGGTGCTCCCTATATTTGGTCGACGGGGATGATCGTCGTATTTTTTAGGAGTTGAAATTGGTGATCCGGTATTTTTTAGTGGTTCTTGAAGCAAAACCCAAATATTTTTAGAATCTGGTATTTTTTAGAGGTAGTCTTAAGACCACCATAGCCGATTTTTCGTCGCGAAGCTGGCTCGAGAACTGACCCATAATGGATTGGCATAAATTTGCACGGTATTTTTAGCGGTATTTTTCAGCTTTTCCGACGGTCATCCCCGATCTTTTTACCCCAGAGTAACACCCCGGAGAAAGAGCTCATCATGAAGCGCACAATGTGGATTAAGGTTCTAATCTCGAGATAAGGCCTGATTCAAGCATGGCCATGTAATAATACATGTAGTAGCGTGCCGCTATGACTCCGATTAGGTGTAACATTGACGGTTGGTAAAGTGACCGCATGGACCTGTAGCGGGCGCGTCGTCTGCTCTTTCAGTGAAGCGGCTGGTGCAGATCTACTCAGTTCGAAAGCTGGCAGCGATTCTCTCCAAGGGGACACACGCTCAGGCCTCACGTTTTAGATTTTCCAAATCGTTTTCCACTATCTTCTAATGGCCACACTCCAAAGCGAGCATCAAGACCTAGGTAACATACTGATTAAACAGATAGTTCACTCCGCAGATGTGCAACCGACCAGTGAAGGAACAGATCGGACTAATCGCCTTACTCCTTTCACACGAACCTTTTATGGTCAACATTTGTCCTGCTGGGATACCACGTCGAGATAAGAATGTTCCGTTTTCGAGCTCTCAAATGTTTTCCGCGAGTTTTAATGAAAAATTCACAACAAAATCAATCGCTCTGCAAGATACTGAACAAGGTCAAAAAAGTTTGTTTTGAGCCCCCCCCGAGACGTATTTACATCTAATTGGCGCCAAAATCACTCAGCTGACAGGAGCTTAAATGTACGATTTACATCACGGGATTAGCTAAGGTGACCGCAAACCTGAACCAACTCAGTCACTAACATATTGTTTCGGGATTTTGAAAGGGACTGATTGTGTTCAGCTATTCAACTGAATCTTGCGTTACTTGGTCAACCTCGTAACACTGGCGGTAACGTAACCGTGTATGAACTCGATAAGCGTGACCCGCAGAAACTGTCCGCTATAAAGTGATAGTGCATAGGCAATTTCCTTGTATGCAATCCAGCCAGGGATCAAACAGGCCTGGTAGAGATTTCAGTAATGCATGCGACCACTACCAAGATACTGACTGGGTTGATTTAAAACACAGCAATCACTCTGCTCTCTTTCCGGTGTCAAAGTTGACTACGGCTTCACGTCATCCCCACATTTGTGTTTCAGTGATGAATATGAGTTGTACTCTATCAGACTGAAATTCTGTCGCTGGCAACTTAAATCTCACCCCAACGCCGCAGATAATTTACCCTAGGAACCGGTTACTAATTCTTCCGTAAGTATTACGGTGAAAAAGTTTTCCGAAAAGTTTGGGCCGTGAAAGAGCAATACAAAACACACGACAAGCTAAACGACCGTGCATAAATAAATCATGCGATAAGGGAATAATAGGCTGCAAGTCAACTGGAACTGGGGTGCAATAATTGTGTTGTATTGAGTTGGTCAAAGAGACTCGTTACGAGCCCAATAAAGCTCTCGTCCGTAAACCATGGCATCCTTGCGTCTGGAAATGAGTAATCTTCTTGCGGGTTGCATAGTTTACGTGCATTAGCTTCCCGGGGGTTCTTCCTATATTCGGCTGGTAGGGGTGATCGTCGTATTTTTTTAGGGTTTGAAATCGGCGATCCGGTATTTTTTAGGGGTTGGTCAAGCGAAATCCATTTTTAGGGTGATTTTTAGACCATTAGGCATATTTTAGGGTGGGAAAATTTTCACGGTTTGGTATAATTTAGGATATTTTTCGAGGTTTTCCGACGGTCACCCCTACCCTTTTTACCGTGAAGAACCCCCCCGCCAGGATTTGCTTCCTTATGACCCCGCATAGGATCCGAGATGGAAATTTGATCGGTAATCGGTCGCTTGATTGGTCACTGGCTACCAAGGTGTGGTAGAACAGTGATAATGATTGCTAGGTATTCACGAAGAACAGAGTGCCTAGTTGACCGTGACAAACAAATTCCGTTGTGCTGAAAACAAAGGACTAAGTGATTTCTCCACCAATCAAAGCCCCAGCTGACCAAAATAGAATACATCGCGCCTGTCATGTAAGCGGCTTGGGAGTGGCTTGGGAGATTTTATAGTTCAGTCCACTTGCTAATTAATCTAGCACAGAGTGGCAAGCATCTTCTGCGGACACACTGTCGCTGGTCGTCGTGCGACTCGGTATTTTTCTCCGGTTCATCTTGTTCTTTACTTATCGAAGATTAGTGCATCTGTTTAGCTAGTAAATCGCTGAAAATGGAGTTCGACTCAAGCGATCCCGTGGCAATGCTGCGAATTGACAAAAGTAAGCTTGCTTCTGCGGCCAAAGAGTTCGAATCCAAGAAATGGGTATGGATTCCGGACGAGAAAGAGGGGTTCAAAGCTGCTGAGGTGAAGGGAACCAAGGGGGACAAGCTGATTGTCGAGACCAACGATGGCAAGGTAAGGGAGAACTTTGTTGAACTTTTCGTTCGTTATGCATCTCAGTGTCCGAAACAGCTGCTTCTCTCTAACGAGTACTGCCTGATTTGTTTTTAAAAAGCCATCTAGCCTGTTACTGTTGTAGAACTATAAATTATGTTCCCTACACTGCCGGTGTTCGCACCACCGATGTAACAGTATAAACATTGCATCGCTTGCTCTTTTGCTTGCTAACTGTAGCTAGTTTGTGAGCTCATGGAAAACGTGAATCTATCCCACAGGAGGTAGAAATCGGAAAGAATGACACCGAACAGATGAATCCTCCGAAATACGAGAAGTCAGAGGACATGTCCAACATGACATACCTGAACGAAGCCGGTGTTGTGCACAATTTGAAGCAGCGATACTTCTGTGGTCTTATTTACGTGAGTACTTGTTCATTTCAGCGACATACCTCTAGCCTTGGCTCGGCGTAACGCTCTCGATAGCGTTTGTTTTGCAGTAGATCTGTCGTTACTGCTGTGCGCTAGTAGGAAAACAAAAGTTCTGAGAGCTGAATTTTTGTAGAGATTAACCCGTTGTATTCATGCATGCCTTCACTTTAAAGTGCTGTTTATAGTGGGTTGTATTTCGAACATCAAACTTGGCGCAGTCTTAATGGAGTAAAAGAATTCACTACTTAGGTTATTTCCATGCGCTCCATCCAGCCGTCGGAAATAGTTTCAAAATGTCAACATAGCCTGTAATCTGTTTTCAGCATTTCTGTACACATAGGCATATATTGGCCGATACGGCCCGCATTGAACTAGAATTGTAAATCGCTATTTTACGCCTAACTGACCACCATAATTGGTACTTACGTCTTTGGTTGGGTCATTAACGGTGACTGCAAATGACGTTTTACAGAACTTCTGTTAGGTTTATAACAAATGCTAGACAGATCCTTAATTTTGTGTAGATATAATAGCTGACCGGGTTCATGAAATTTGTTGAGTTCACAGATACGTTTATGAATAAAGCATAGTTAGATCTATTCATTTTACCTATGAAGGATAGGAGTTGCAGTATAAACGCTTGAACTAATCCAAAGAATCGTTATGCCGCCGGTAGCTTGGGATTATAGAGGGTTAATTCAAACTGCCTTTAATTCTTTGACGTCCAAGAACGTTTAATACTTTTGTCCAAAGCTGGCAGGCCACTGGAATTTGACATAATACGCCGTAAATTGACTTCTCCGAGGTTGTAATCTGTTTAGAATTGAAAAAGCATGGAAGCATTCTAAAGTATTTTACGGGTTTTATTGACAGTTAATTAGGTAATTTTTTGCTTCATAAAGGATTGACCAGGCCCATGTACAAATGGTGATTATACCTTGGATAAGACAGGGGCACAACATTAGGTCGGATCTGTCGTTCATGCCACGCTCTATATTAAAACTTACATTTGGGTAAATGGATATGGCAATAAGTAAGGCAATAGATATTACTTTAGAGGTAGTACAAATCTAGCCAGCGATGTAAAACAGTCTCAAACCAAGAAGATTACTGACACACATAATAGCGAAGGTATTTAAAACCCTCGTTGACCGGCCAATATTTTTGCCATATAAGGCGATGGCCAAAATTAAAACATATCGTCCTTTGTAACAGGAAAAAGGAAGAGAGAGACAACCTAGAACTTGACTTATGTTTTCATTTTAATGTCTCGCAAAGAAATTGAAGCTGCATCAAAACGGCTTCACGGTACGAAGGTTTAGATAGTAAACAAAGGAATACAAATACCGGACCTTTTTCCAGTGTGGAAAACCACTAAACACACGTTTTTAATGCCAGTATATTATCTGTGTACACTATGGATCTGTTTCAGTCGGGTTTAAAGGCTGATTTCATTTGAAATGTCCCCAATTGAGGAAACAGCTGTGAAGAAGGACTGTGTCTCCCTAGCTCAGTTTATTTCGCATCATAGAGTGTTAGCTCTAAAGCAGGTGCTTGACGAGTGATAATGAAGTCGTTACCTTGACTTGTGCATCAGACTTTAATGAGGCACCATTCCCATAGCATGTACCCCAGTAAAAGGCTACCCTTTGATAAAAAGCATTTGTTGGGGAAATATTTATGTTACTAGATATGAAAACCAAAGTAACACTTTAGACTGAAGTGAGGCAGAATTTAGCGAGTAACCGAAGACAGAGTTTAAAGGTGTGTCTGCATGAGATGCATTCAGGGCACTTCATGACATGTTGAACAATGCAATTTAACAGCTTACTTCTCTAAATGACCATCTACATATGCTACTATTCTCAATAGCTGAAGCCAGAGACCCTTCTAATCTCTCATCTCGTTTGTAATAGTTTCTCCTTGCAAGGGCCTCTGGAATCAGGGTGTACATGTATATCTACATGCAAATTAAAGCAAAGCAACATTTCAGTGCATTTTATCAGTATATATATAATATGTCCCATCTGCTGTGCTGAAATACTTTAAAAGTCATTCTGAATGTACATGTATATTTCCTTTGCAAGCAAGCAAACCTAACAGTAAAATAATGTTTTTCTTGTGGATCTATTTGACTTACATTTGGAAAGTTCAAGTCTATACGTTCATTACTGGACAATGCTCACACATATTGCTAAAATCAAGTGTCTCATATTTACATTTTAGTACATTTTCAATACATTCATGGGCACTAATAACCACATGTTGAAAAATGTAATTTAACAGCTAACTTATCATATATGACCATGCATGTACATGTATGCAAAATTAAAGCACAACTTCAGTGCATTTTATCAGTATAAATACATTTCCCATCTGCTAGCTCAGTGGTGAAATTTTTATAATTAAGTCATTCTGAATGTATATTTTCTTTGCAATAATGGTTTTTCTTCAGGTCCAGTTATTAAATATAAGACAGTGAGAGTAACATGTATATTAAAATGTCTTGAACTTTTAGGTTAAGGGAAATTAGATTTGTTTCCTTTGAAGTATGTGGACAGATACATGTAGCATAATATAATCTTATCTGGCCAAAAACAATTGGACATCACTGTGATAGAGAGATAGATGTTGATATTTACATAGGGTAATCCTTTCACCTTATAAAAATTAACATAGGAGCCCTAACAAAATAACAATAATAAAAGGAAACTTATCATGTTCACGAAAAGATTAGGAATAAATTACATACAAAATACTAGGAAAAGTACCATGTCACAATAAGATTTTTAACTTATGCTGACTAATGATACTAACTAATGCTAAAAATGATCAAAAAAATTCAAATGATTAAAAAACTAAACTAAGTATAATTTTAAAATATGCTCTAGGTAATGCACCTGATACAGTATGACCCATCTCCCATACTACGCATATGGGTACAACGTTTTTACTGTTACTTTCTCTTATAAAATTGAGCATAACATTAAATACTGTATCTCAAAAAAAAAAAAATATATATATTTATAATCATGGTTTGTTACCAAAATGTCTATACTAGTCCATTTCAAGTGACATATGTTACTTTTTAGTATTTAAATCTAGTCCATTGTGGGGTCAAGTTTCATCTTCAATTTTTTTGTTAAAGGAAACCCTGGCCGTTGGAACAAGTTGTCGTTAAATTGTTGGTATAATTATATATACATGTAATATGGTCTAAGTTGAAAATTTTAGTTTCTGAAAATATTGGACATTTGGGTGGCGCCATCTTGGATCTGATGATGTTTCATGCTGGTCCCTATATTGTACAAAAAACAATAGCTTTTGTCGTGTAATGATAGGGACAGCCACAAACTTTAATCAGATCCAAGATGGTGGCACCTGCACCAACATGGCACATACTCATGTCCAATTTAAAAAAAAAAAAACTTATATTTTCCATTTTTTCAGCATATTATTGTAAAATAATTGGGCTCCACTTTTGGATATAAGAGTTTTGTGTACATACTTATTTGAAAATTGATGTTCGAGACATGCCACAACAATAAAATTGATACAATACATGTATGTTTAGCACATTTGTAAAGTAAAGTTGCTAAATTTGTTTTCAATGTTTTATTACAATAACAAGAGGCTGTACCAGCCTTTACTTGGGCTGTATGGCATTCCAACTAGGAATAAGTTGATACAACTTTGAAGGTTCGATTAAATTTTTTTTACACTTTCGATTTGTTTCGAGCCTTTGAGAGAACTATTTTAGATTCTTTTTACAAGACTTACATACATAAATTCGTTTTAAGAATCGTGATTCTTTGTCTCCAGAAAATTAGCTAATGTCAGGATTTGTATTGATCAAGGCCAAAACATAAAAATGTGATGTTTATCAAATGATGTTATGTTTTGTATTTACATGTGTATGAAGCATCAGGAGGTCATACATTTTTGTTTTGTATTAAAGGGGGGGGGGGGGGGGGGGGGGGGGTCAAAAAGTTTTTTGTAGGTTCTACAAAAAAGTCATTTCAACAATAATTTGTGATCTGATCCGATCGACCCGTCTTCTGGACCACTGCGATTAGTTAAAGCCCCTTCATGAAGTCATTGATCTCCTTGAATTTGAACCTTCATACATTTGCGTTCAAAATAGATCTTAAGATTTTACATGTATTTCAACTTGTTAAATCCACCAAACTAAGATCAATAATAAGGACTGTGTGCAACAAGGTCATGTGACTCCTGATCACATTCTAAATTCTTCCTTTGAAACAAAGCATTTGATCAGGAGACACTTATACCCTTGTTGTACAAAGCCCTTCTTTTACTCTTAGGCCTGTCTTTAATTCAGATTTTTTTAATCAGTAACCACCTTAAAGGTATGCGTACATTTATCAGGATTTATTTAGAACAACTAGTAGAACTGCATGTAGTTACATTTTTTTTGTACCCGGTATATAAATTCTCTTTTCAGTGATAACTCTTCTTTCAAGATCTTGATGATCACAAACTTGAATGTTGTTGAAGTAGGACAATGGTTTTGCTAGAGTACAGATGTGAGTCACTCTTTCTGCTCCTATTTTAGCTGGGTCCTGACTTAATTTCATCAGCTGGTTAATTGTTTCAATCAGGTCCATTAAAATTCAGGGCTTTTTCAGAGTCTATCAAATGTACCTCCATGATGTTGGAATCAATTAGGTGTCAACTGCATGTACATGTACCATCTCCAAATAGGTGCTTTCATTTCCAGCATCCTGGTGAAGACTGAAGACATATACATTTATATGTGCCTTGTGGAAATACATAATCTGAAGGCTGGTCACTTTTCTGGATTTGCTGAATCACCTTTCTAGAACACTACAGGAGTTGAAGGCCACCCTCGTATATAGTGAAGTACAATTACAATGGGAATAATTATGCCTGTAAAAATAAAAATGTGGGCATGTAAATACTAGTTAACATATAGAGAAAATATTACCTTCCCTCTCTCCTTCTCCTACATAAATCCTATTGAAAACTTACCTTTGATTTGAGCTCCTGGAAGCTCGATTCTTATGTGGGCCCTGAGACCATAAGCTTAACTGGTATATTAATGATGTGCTGACATACATAATCTTCTGGCTGGTAATTTTTCTGGATTTGCTGAACAGCTTTGGAGAACACTACAGGAGTTGTATAAAATGTAGGCCAACCTTGTGTAGGGAAGTACAACAGTGGAAATAATTATGCCTGTGAAAATACAAAATGTGGGCATGTAAATATATTATGGGTATTTCACAAGCAAAGCTAGCTGTATACGTAGTTAAATAGTGAACTTTTGTTGAAAACAATTTATTTTCATGCAGCAATGAAGTTTCTTCCAGAGATTCACGAATATTAAAATCATGATCACAAGGATATTAACACTGGACATCATTAGACTGATTAGACTAGTAAAACTAAAAAAAGTACACTGACTCAGTACGAGTAAGATTTGCTTTGGTATCGCTAAATATCCACAGACAAATGCATATATATAAAATTCACAATGATTTCAACCTCACCAGCTTCATTCTTCAGAGTTTGTGACTTTCGATATGATAGGGCTTCGCTTGATGGTCTGCTCACAGTTATTTAAATCTCTGCTGATGGTGTGTGCCAACAGGCAAGTTATTGATTGTATTCTTACAAGTTTGCTTTGAGCTAGTTTATATATGACAGGCCAAGGGCAAGGCTTTGGGACATTCGGTCATACTCGTTTACTAGCTACAATATGACTGTATGATGTGTAACTACTGTCGGAGCACAGTGTGCAAAGACACCAAAAACATCCACGACTTACCTTTACATCGGTAAACTTTCAATTAAGCCACTGTCCAAAGCGAAGAGAAAAGACCTCCGCTCCAGCTTCGCAGTCAGCCAGCAGAGAAAGAGTGACTGGACTAAACAGGCATGGAATTTGAACCATGGCGATCAATTCACATGAACAGTGCAATCGGATTGGTTGATGCAAGGCAATCACATGCCGTATTCACGTGGACAGTACAATTGGATTGGTTTGGCAGTTGGCGGCGACTTCCGGGTCGACACAAAAAATAATAAATAATAAAAAAGACTTGCAAAACTTGACTCGGGCAGCCAAAGGCCTGGCCCGAGTAATTAAAGTAGCAAAGGATACATTTAATGTTTTTGTGCAGAACATGACATCATCTGTGTGCATCTTTACTGCCATGATAATAATAAAATACATGCATGGCTAAGTGATCAACCAACCAGAGTGCATTCTGCACTGCTATTAAAAAATAATTGTATTTAACAAAATTAGAAAAGTCATCCATGTTCTATAAAAAAGAATGCATGCTCGAGCTCTTGAAAAACCAGAGCAGATTTTGTATGAGTCAAACTACAGCATGTCCGTAACCGTGCTGTACTGTAACTCTGTAATTTGATTGGATCAGCAGGACAAAAACAATAGGAAACCATTTCAACATCACGGCATGCCATACGGTAACCATGTGGTAGTCAGTGCTGTAGTTTGTCACACTCGTACAAAATATTTTCTATACACAACAGGGCTCAAAATCAACACTCGCAAAGTGCTAGCAGATTTTTAAATTTGCAAGTGAAAACAATTTCTACTAGCAAATTTCTTCGAGTCAATCTTCCTTTAATTAAGGTACAACTAAGTTGGAGTCTGAAAACTTTGAACAAATGCAGCATTTCTCAAGAGTTTACAAGCATAATTTGAGGCATCGATCTACAAAATAATGTAGTGCAGTAGTGACCTGTAAATTCTATAAAATGTATTCTTGTATACATGTATATGTACAGTACATACATGTATTGTACTTCAAATGGAGTATCTGTGCTATTTTATTTTGCCAGTTAATTCCTTCTAATTTTTTTGCAAGTGGAAAAAATCCTACTAGCAGACATTTATTTTTTTTGCTAGTGGATTTGGAAGTTAGGTTAAGTCCTGCACAAGTGGAACATGAATGCATTCAACAGATTAATTTTCAAATCGTATGTTCCTAGAATGTGCCCTAGTTTTTTTATGTTGTGAATAAATACATACACATATATATTTACCTACCTCTTCTTTACTTCCTAGACGTACTCTGGCCTCTTCTGTGTGGCTATCAACCCCTACCGCAGACTCCCCATTTACACCGAGAAGGTTGTGTTTGCCTACAGGGGGAAAAGAAAGACTGAGATGCCACCTCACATCTTCTGTATTTGTGACAATGCCTACCAAAACATGTTACAGGACCGTGAGAACCAGTCCATGTTGATCACGTGAGTACATGTATCACCTTAACCCTGCAGATCTGTAGCTACATGTAGGTTCTCTTCTAAGGGGTTCATTTTGGGGATATTAGTGATACAAAAGGAATGTGACAAGGCACAAGTTTTTCTAGGGTGGTCCGGGGACATGCCCCCCCCTCCCACCCCCAAGGAATTTTTTGAAAGTTAGATCAGCTAATTAGCTAATTATAATGTGTTGAGATTCCCCCTTTATAATGATCAATGTTATGAATAGAAAATTAAATTTATAGAAACCAAAACATCAAGACAAAAATGTAGTTTATAATTTACTAATAGATCCACCTTTAATATTACAAAAATAAGTTTGTAAATATATAGATGACTGCTTCAAAAATGCATAAATAATAGTTAAAAAAATACATTGAACACATCATTGCAGATACCTCTATACATGTACCCTACATTTGTTAGCTATGTCAGCAGGTCTGAGACCTACATGTATGTACACTTTTGTATATGGTGCCAATAAACAAATATCTATCAATCTAATTAAGAGATGTGCACTTTGGGACATTAAAAAGTGTGAAATTGTTGTAAACAAAACCAAAGTCAAATTACAAGAATTTATTGACATTTATAACTGTATTGTTGTAGTTTAACACAAGATAGGCACTCTAAAAGGGGGATTTGACATATCCCAGGGGGATTTGTTCAAACACCTCCAATCCCGGCCCCTTCCTGCCCTGTTTTCCATGATAGCTTAAGGCCACATTCTATTAAATATATTTACATACACTGTATATAGGCCTTTTGCAGGAAATTAACAGTATGTCACAATTCATGCTGATAACAAATAAACTTCAACAACAAATGAATTAAGCTTAATTGTCATCCCATGGGAAAGTTTATACTGAAGGGGAAACAATTTGTCTTTCTGATCCAATCAAATAGCAGAGTTACGATACACTAAGTTAAGTATGCTTACCGCAAGGCTACAGACATGCCATATTTGTGTCCCACTATGAAATCCACTCTATTAGAACTTGTGATTGTAAGCTATTGATTTTCTTGTACAGAGGCGAGTCTGGAGCAGGAAAGACTGAAAATACGAAGAAGGTAATCCAGTACCTTGCTCATGTTTCTGGTGGCTTGTCCAAGGCTGACAAAGAGCATGAGAAACAAACAGTAAGTCACTCATAACATAATAATAATAATGTATTTAATATTCATTCAATCCACAATAATATCAATAAGGATAAAACAAAATACAATAATTTATAAAAATTAATATCAAAAGTTATATCTAAATAGCTCAGTTGTATTTAAGAACTAGTCTTAAAAAAAGCTATTTTTAAAACAATTACATGTACAATGTAGTGTAAACTCTATGCCATTGGCTTTGCTTCTTTCTAAGTCTAGGAGACAATTGCTTTATTTTGTTGTTGTTAAACTAAAAGGTGCCCCTTCAGCCTACATTTTTGCACTCACAATATGCATACATGTATTACCCATTTCATGAAAACAAAACAAAATCTGAAGATTAATTGCCAATTAACCTTTTAGACCAAATTAAAGCCCCAAAATAAACGAAAAATATTAATTATGAATATTTGTCACTTGTCATGCATAACCAAGTACATGCAGCTCAATTGACTCCTACAACTGTGCCTAGAATGTTAAACTCGCAAATTAAAGCAATTCCCATTTTAATAATCACAAGCATTGAAATGAAGCCCTGATATTTTTAGTTGTAATGATTAGAAAAAACAGTGATAGTTCTTTAAAACTTATAATATTGTTATCAGTTTGTCTGTAGAGCCTAGAGGCACGGTAAGTTAAAATATACATGTAATCATACATGTAATAGTTCTAAAACCTACTTGTGGCATGGAAATTTGCACTGATTTTGTAAGCAGATATTATCTTTTCTGAGAACAAAATAAATCTCAGGGAAACTGTGAGTTTCAAGGAACAAATAATGTCCAAGGAGAGCAAATATCGGGTCATGTGACACATTTCACCATCTGATAGAGTGCGGAAAAATGAAAATTGCCAATTAGCGCGGAGAAAAAGCTCAATAGCGCGGAGAAAAAGCTCAATAGTGCGGAAAAAGTGCGATTTTTTTAGGCTGATTTATCTAAATCGTTTATTATGGCTTTTATTCATTGAATAGAAAGAAAACAAAATACCGTAAAGACCCGTAGATAAGCCGCACCCGTGGCCGTACTCGCCGTAGATATAGGCCGCACCCCAAGTTTTGAAAAATACAAAATATTATTTGAAAATCTTTTGTCCAAGTTCATAAACGCTTGTACTTGATGCCAAACTAATTTAAAAAAAGATTAATCTTTTGTTCGAGTTCATAAACGCTTGTCTTCAGATTGTCATAAATACATAATCGCGCAACTTTAATATTTCGATCGAATATAAATTTATGGTTACAACTTGCCTTGTTATTTCTTGTGTATGTTTTAACCTGCAGTATTTAAATCACTCCAGAATTCTTCCGATTTTATTCCCAACTATCAACATTTCCAAGGAACCTCTTTCCTTTAATCGCTAGAGCAAGAAAGGTTTTTGATGAAACTATACGTCTGAGGTCCGCCATCTTGGATTTTCATTAACTAGTGCCAATCTCCCACGTGTAAATTACGCATATAACGCCTTGTTGATTTTTGCAGTGATTTTTATATTATTGTGCGGAAATAGAGGAATAATGCGATTGGGTGCGTTTTAGGCCAATTAGTGCAAAATCGCACGTCCCTATAGCACTCTATCAGATGCCCTGTATCATACGGGAGAGAATATATTTGATGGGTTATTAAATGATTATACAACTGATTTAGTATTTGTTTATCAGGGAGGTAGCTTGGAGGAGCAGGTTATCCAGACTAACCCCATCCTTGAGGCTTATGGTAATGCCAAAACCATCAGGAACAACAACTCGTCTCGTTTTGTAAGTATCAATTCTGCAATAAGGTATAACTGTACATTTGAAGCAGTAGATGACCAGAAAGAAAAGTGACACTGGAATGAAGTAAAACCAAAATGTAAGCGATTTTTGATTAAGTATCGAAAGTCGAGATGAGCTCTGGGTACGAGACTGTCGAAAGTCACACAGCGGTCAAACGTCTGCGCGTGCGTATAACGGTCAGTCTGGTGGGCGGCCGCGCAGATTTCCCGCGCAAAATTTACCTTAAAACATATTACAGTGAACTTCTACCCCCAAAAGTTAAGAAAAAAACGTGAAAGTTAAGCTTTTTATTTTTTACAGTCGACGAGAAATTGAACAAACTTCAAACTGTGAGTTTACCAAATTTTTATGTAATTTACCAAAAAAGTTCTCAAGGTTTGAAAACGGGTGTGTGAACAGTGACGGCCGCGCCGCCGGCCGGCTCACTTTGTTTTGGAATACGTTGTTGTTGCAAGACTTTTGACGCATGCGCAGACGTTTGACCGCTGTGTGATCGGAAGTAACAAAAGTGATTGCTATGGTTTTGTGATTTCTATTGGCTGTGAAAAACGTTTTCTACTTTATATCAGCCATTCAAGTTGACTGAACTAAAACCAAAACGTTTTTAATGTCCTTTTCATGTTATCCACGTTTGTTTACTTTTCCTCGTGATTGGTTCAAATAAACCATTACAAATTACTTTAGTTTGTGATCGGCTTGTATTTTTACTTCCATGATCTGCTTTGGTTTTGGTTATGATATGTACTGAATTGAAGACCGTTAAAAATATTTTTATCATATTTTAGGGAAAATTCATCCGTTGCCACTTTGGTCCTCAAGGAAAACTTGCTGGTGCTGATATTGAGTCCTGTAAGTATGTTATTTTATTATCCACTAAGCCATAAAATACTGGCTTTTATGCATCACATATAGAATATATTACATGGCCGCTCGGAGATACGGATTTTATCTTCGAGTGTTGATGAAATATCTTACGAGTGAGTGCAGTGAACAAGTAAGATATTTCATCAACACAAGAAGATAAAACCGTATCTCCAAGCGGCCATGTAATGTCCTGTTTAATATATAATTATGGATGAAATACCAGTTTCAATCACTTGCTAAAAAGGCTAAAAATCTGTGTGAAGATATCACTTTTTATAAAGAAATATACACTGGTGTTTCATCGAAAATTGTATATTGAAAAATATAATTACATGGCTGTGAGGTCACATGTTCATGTCACACTGAAAACCCCAGCAATTTATAGCTATAAAATTTAATACGTACATTATGTACATATTTCATGAAAAAGTTTAGACAACAAAGCAACAAAAAGCTTAAGTTTATCCTATTATTATGCAATGGGAAACTTTTTCGAATTACCATAATTCAGTTTTGATTCTTTTTTTAACTATTTCTTGCAGACCTGTTGGAAAAGTCCAGGGTCATCTATCAACAGGATGTAGAGAGGAATTACCATATCTTCTACCAAATACTGTATGGAGGTCCAAAAGAACTTCACGGTGAGCCGTTATACACTGTATGTAAAATAAAATGTTTGAAGTTCTTCACAGTTAAGTAGTATTTTTACATGTAGTGATATGTACATGTAGGCTTGTCAACAATGGACATGTTCAGTCGATTTTCAGGGGAAATTCTGAAATTCGAAAGGAATCCGGTTATGCAAACTTAGTAATGTTCAATTAACTGCTAAATATCATGACGGAGGAAAGACATTGGCAATAGCCCTCTTACTCTTAGTTATAAGCCTAGTAGCGATCAAAGTAAACTGGCCTATAATAGGTTGACTTACCTTAAAGATTAAAAATACCCTGCTAGACAGATTACTGGCTCTATGGAAATATTTATTTGTTTGTAACATGCGTGCCTGAGAATACGTTCTGTCCGATAGTAGGATGACTTACCTTACTTAACTTGCCTATAGTAGTCTATAGATTTAAAGTATTTACTGAATGCCTGGCCTGCCAGTCAGCTCCCCCAATGTTCCCCATTTTCCCAGGGGCCTTTACACGCCCAGTTAACCACGTACATGTAGGCCAAACATATTTTACCCACAATCCTTTGCACGCACAAATCTTTAAATCTGTTATAAAATCAGGGCAGAGACTTTTCAAATTCATAAAATAAGCCAGTACAACTGTTTTGCCAATACACTGTCATTAAAGAGAACAGGATTTTACTGAGTTAGTTCGCAAGGGACTGTTCAAATGTTGGAAGTAGTAAGAGCGGTTTTCGATTGAGTGTCGAATGTTGCTTTGCATTTTGGTGCTTTGATTGCCTGTGAAA
Source organism: Actinernus sp. WN-2022 (assembly GCA_030867875.1). Taxonomy (NCBI): domain Eukaryota; kingdom Metazoa; phylum Cnidaria; class Anthozoa; order Actiniaria; family Actinernidae; genus Actinernus; species Actinernus sp. WN-2022. The sequence continues at coordinate 72,805,504 of JAOWCC010001634.1, read as the reverse complement.
TGTTTTGTTATTATCAGCCAATCAAGTTCTAAACTAAAACCAAACATTGTTTTGGTCCGTCACGCAATCAGTTTTCGTTTTAACGAGAGTTATCTACGATTGCGTTGACATTTCCTCGTGATCGGTTCAAGTAAAACCAATCACGACTTACTTCAGTTCGTGGTTGGCTCGTTGCGTTTTTACTTAGCTTGCTCGTGTTTGGTTCATTGTGTTTTACTTCCATTCTTCCGTGACTACTTTAGTACTCCATCGAAAACCGCTCTGTACCAAGAAGATTAGAGAACTTATGTATTTTTCTTCTTCTTTGTTGAACAGACCAACTTCTCTTTGAGAGCAACAAGACTGCTGATTATGAATACTTGAGAAAGGGTACCGAAAGGGCAGAGGGTATAGATGACGTCGAAGAGTATCGCAACACAGAGGTGAATCATTCAAATAATACAAATCTCCAAATTAACTCACGACGTCCAACCTTTTCCCTTTCATATCATCAGTTGTGCGTGGAAAGAGAGAACTGCGAGCTCGAGGTTTCTATCGACAGATAGTTGCGGAGAGGGGCACGGCCCCGAGTCAACTATCGAAGTCAATAGGAACCAACAGCGAGACCTCTACTTGTTGTGGCATAAACCAAGCCACCGTTCTATTAACTTAGCAATTGCCGGAGAAAACTGTAAAAACTCGCAAAAAAAAAACATTTTCTAAGCGATTTTTGTCTGCAGCGCGCAAGGTCGACTATCTACCGAAAGACAGCTCCTGGCTAGCCAATCAGATGCCGAGTTTGCTAATAGACGGCGGCTGGGATTTGTAAATTCTGCATTTCCCAATTTGAGGTGGATTTACTTGACAGTCGCTATATATTAAGTGCTTGTAACGCGGTCCCCTTCTTGTTCTCTTAAGCTTGCCGCCGACACACTCGGGTTTACAAATGAGGAAAAGCTCTCCATGTACAAGATTTGCGCTGCTTGTCTCCACTGGGGAAACTCCAAGTTCAAGCAGAGGCCACGAGAAGAACAGGCTGAAGTTGCCGATCCCAAAGGTAAGCATCAAAATCAAATTCAATATTTTGTTTACCCTCCGATATTAAGGCTTATTAGGCCTCTACACACACTATATACTACATTCATATATTCTTTGCACTAAACGCTCAACTCACATGTTGTGTTACGGAGGGAGGAAAACCGGAGAACCCAGAAAAAACCCTCGGAGCATGGAAACTCAACTCACATATGACGTCCAACCCAGGTCAGAGTGGTGAGAGGCGAGCGCTTACACGTTGCCCCGCCCACCTCCCCATGGTCAGAAGCGATTTTAGTGCTCTTGTCGCTCTTGGAGACCAAATCTCAACAATGCCGTCCTATTTGGTAAGAGAGAGAAAACACTGAAGTCAAGGAAAGGGTGTGTGCGTCTGTTAAGTCGGAACAGTGAGAATGGCTGAACTTCATGGGTGATACCGCCCGATTGAAAAACGACTTTTCAGATAGTATTTACAATGTGAATCAATCTAAATCACTTTAAGATTGAACTGATCATGAATTGATCCTTGCTAGCAGTTTTAAAACTTTTTCTATTTCCGAACCAGATCTGGACAAGACTTCTTTCCTGATGAAACTCCCAGGTGCTGACTTCATTAAGAACATCGTAAAGCCCAGGATTAAAGTTGGTCGTGAATATGTGAACCAGGGACGAAACATGCAACAGGTAATCCACTAGACGAGACTGAAAATGCTCGAGAGTACAAATGCGCAAGTCAAACTTTGAACGTTTTTCGAACAAGAACTCGAAACGATTAAGATATCGTATCCAGCTCTGAAAGTTCTACATACAGTGATTGAGATTCTTTTAACCCTTTCATTCCTGAGAACTATCTACTGGTTACTTGCTTTGAGGGTTTCAGTCATACTAAGGCTAAAGAACAGGGCCCTGGGACCCCTACACAGCATAATGTATAGACATTAATAATCCTATTGAACTGCATTAGGCATATAACAATGAATTAGTAATTTCATTTAAACCTCTAGCCTGCGAACATCATCCCTTACATGAGGGAGAACGGCAATTTCATCGTTTCCGTTTCTCCTACATGGGGAGAAACGGAAACGATGAAATCGCCGTTCTCCCTCAAGTAGGGGATGCTGTTCGCAGGCTACTAAACCTCCTTTCTTTATGTAAATTAACTACAGTTCACATTTCATTTCAGAAACTGAAAGGGATTAAAATGACATACAGAAAACAATAGTTCTCCTCAGATTCTAAATTTTCTTACAAAAATACATGCTTCGCATCAAATATAGTGTTTCAAGGTTGCGCTAACCTCACTTTCTGTCTCTGGATACTTTTTTCCATAAGCACTTAACCGCATGCTAAAACTCGACCAGTCTGACCGCAAAGCATGCCGGGAAACCCAACCAATCACTTACATGACACTTCCCTCATATTCATTCTTCAAAATATATACTTGTAAGTTTGAAGCCATTTAGATCTAATAACTTGATATTGGAATCAGTGGCAAGCAAATGTTGTCCAATATTCCAAAAAAGCTATTTTAGGTGTACCCTGGTTCCAGAGGTTTTCTAGAGAGAAGAGCCGCGGCGAAAGAATGCTGTGCCAGAAGTTTTCGGGTTGAGATTAATTTGTTTACATGTAAAATGCATGCGATTCAGTTCGTCGACCTGGGGATGTTTTCACAGCAGAGAACTCCTCGTAAAATTAAAACACCACTCAAAGCCGTAAAATCTCGAACAAACGACCATTACAGAGTCTGCAGGATAAACATTAAAGTACGTAGCCGATCTACAACGAATACCGACCTAAATGGCGTTTCACAAGTGATCCAGTGTCAAGAAAATTATGCTACAGAACACAACTATTCTAAAGTTTGAGAAGACCTTAGATCAAAGTCCACCAATGATTTTAGAGGGCAGATAACAATAACTATTGCGTTCCGTGAATAGCTAAGCCCTCTCAATGATAATTATTTGCTTATATCTGGTTGCAACTGAAAAATTATCGACTTGCCATGACCAGTCGGTAGGATTTCCGATTTATGACGCCAAATAACGCTTTGTCTTAATGTTAGGTAATGTTATCTTGGGAAAGCGATCTTTTAGTACAGATAATACGATGTCTTCATAGATGATTTGAGGAATCGCCATACGAGACTTCGATCACAGCTGAGCCAGCAAACGTAAATAATTCCCGTCCCCTCTCTAGTTGACCATACGATATCACAATGATTACTTATCCTTCCGTCCCCGAGAATAATATATCTAACCAATCGCAGTTCTTGTTGAGCTCATTAAATATTCCTCCAATCAGAAAAGACAGTTAGATCTTGACCCTCTTGAGATTGGCTCCCTTCTCGCTGCTTCGCAGCTCGCTGATCGCCGGTTCGCGGCTCTTTCTCCGCGACTGTTCTCTCTCTAGAAAACGTCTGGGACCAGGGTATGGTAGGTGGTTCCAGACCAGAGAAATCCTGACCCATCCTACAAGTGAGAAATGAGGCTTCTTCTCCGTCAAAATACCATGCACAGACTCGTTCTTCGAGAAAGTGCTGATTAAAGCCTTCATCAGACTTAATGATGTCCTCCAGCACTCTATAAATGCGGTAAAAGGCTTTTAAAAGCCTTAAATTCTGAGTGTTCCCTGAAACAAACTTTCCATCATCTCCGTAAGAATCCAAAACGGCTGACTGAAAACGTTGAGCCCCCAATATTATAGGTCAGTTGAAAATTCCATGGTAATAATGAATACAGATTTTAGGGGGAGGGGGTTCCTTTCAGTCTAGAAATAGCTAATTAAAGCTAAAAACCAGTTAAAACTCCTAAGGAATGAAATGATTTAATCAAGACAGAGCTACTTTCATTATGTCAAGTGTAATGGTGCTTTGACATCAGTCACCGAAAAATGCCGTGATGGATTACTCCATACGAAATACAACGTATTTTGCGAAATCTATAAAAAGAAATACTTTACACTATTTTATTTACGTCGTCGGCTTAATTTAGATACCAGGGGGGAGTCACTATTGTTTATTACGTAATATATATTTGCGGCAGTACCGGGTCCGGTTTTGAACCTAATTCCGATTTTCGGCTCCGGGTTTTTCATAAAAATCTGTGGAATTCCAGGTTATAAACGATTATTAAACATGGAGAAAATCCGGGTTCGTTTTCACAATAACTTGAAAATCCGGGTTTTGGAGTTTTTTTCCTCTTAAAACCGGATCCGGTTCTCTACCCCATGCATGGCTAGCTGCATACAAGTACCCCTGGCTTTAGATAGCCTTCGGGACTTCCCAAGAGGTGTCACCGGCTCATTCCGGTTTTTATTTCAAACCGCCGAATGACTACATTTTAAAATTATGGCTTATTTCAAATATTTTCGTCTAGGTCAATTACTCCATCGGTGCGTTGTGCAAGAGTCTGTACGAGCGTATGTTCCAGTGGCTTGTTGAACGTGCCAATCAGACGCTTATGACAAAGGATCGTCGCGCCTTCTTCATTGGTGTACTCGACATTGCAGGCTTTGAGATCTTCAAGTTGAACTCGTTTGAGCAGCTTTGCATCAACGTCACCAATGAGAAGCTTCAGCAGTTCTTCAACCATCACATGTTCATTCTGGAACAGGAAGAATATAAGAGGGAGGGAATCAAATGGGAGTTCATCGACTTTGGGCACGACTTGGAGCCAACAATCGCTCTGATATTCGGCAAGGTACGAGTTAGCATTATGTAAACACGAAAGAGTTTACATGTGAACACAGAGACTGTTTCCTATTTGTTTTATAAATTAGAAATGAAACGTTTTAAGAAAAAACTCAATTTCGCTTCTTTGAAAGCATAGACCCATTGCATAAATGGCGTCCACTTTAAATAGGTATTGTCCTGGACACTTTAGCCTCGTGTTCACGTTGTCACACAAAAGCGTTTTCACATGAATGTGAGGCTAAAGATTCCTTAACAATGGTCATTCAAATTGGACGCCATTTATGCAATGGGTCTATGCCTGTGTTTAAATAGCCATCCAATCTATTGAATATATTTTTAATATAATGGCAAATGTAAAATGAATTGAGGGAAGAACATTACATTCTTTGCTTTGTTCTTTCAGGGTACCGGCGTCTTTGCCATCCTTGAGGAAGAGTGCATTGTTCCCAAGGCAACAGACCAAACCCTACTGCAAAAGCTGAACAATGCCCACGACGGTAAGAGCGCCAAATTTGGCAAGCCAAAGATCAGTGGAAAGAAGGTTGTCAACTATCACTTTGAGATCCACCACTACGCCGGCTCTGTTGGATACAACGTGGATAACTGGCTCGACAAGAACAAGGACCCCATTAATGAAGCTATAGCTTCCCTGTTTGCAAAATCTAGCGATCCTTTCATTGGGCATCTGTGGAAAGAGTATGCCACGGAAGGTTAGTACCTGAAACAAATATTTCCCGCCTTTAGCTAGCCAGTGGCGCACGCGACACCAGCGGGCAACAATTGATGTATTGTTACCCTATGACGTCATAATTTTCAAAATTGTTGCCCGCGCGGAAAACAGTTTGTTTTGTTACTTGTCATGTGACCATAAATCAACCAATGAGGGCGCACGTTATATCTGGATATAACAATCCTCATTGCTGCGTTATTTCGTTTTGTAGGACACAGCAGAGGAAAGGGTGGTTCCTTCCAGACTGTCAGCGCCAAACACAAGGTAACCCTTGTAGTTTGACGTAATAACATATTTCACTGTTTTCTCAGCTCTTTCAAGAATGTACTCAGGTTCTCGTAAACTGAAGTCTGACGCCATTCACCTACTGCTCGTCATTTTCATTAAAAATCCATGAATATGCAAGTACGTCAATGAAAACACTCATGACAATTGCATTCTAGTGAAACATCCCAAGAAAATCCCATGAAAAGCCTAGAAATTGGTTAAGATTTCATGGGTGGCCCCATGAAATTAACCTCATGAAATTTGTAACCATATTTCATGAGCTTTTCATGGCATTTCTTTGGGATGTTTCACTAGAATGCAATTATCATGGGTGTTTACATTGACGTACTTGCATTTTCATGGGATTTTCATGGGAATGAAGAGCAGTAGTGAGATACTTTTGAATGTGAAGTCGTATTAAGCGGTGTGAAATGTACCTGCATAAAGACGACGTCTTCCATCTCGATGGATTTGATTTGTAGGAACACTGATATTTTTTATCAATGCATGATATGGTTATAGTGGAGATCGAGGCGTGGAATATACGGCGAAAAGGGGGAAGACTTCACCGTTTGCAACCTGAAATGTTATTGGTTACCCAAACAATAGCCTACCCCTAAAACAATACAAACCCTAACCCTAAAACAATGGGATTCTTTATCAGTGAAGTCCAATTGATCGTTTGCATTGACGTCACAAAAAAAATTGCCTCAAGAAAAAACTTATATTAGTAAAATATTTTTAATGCTGTGTATAGAGCAGGTAGAAATATAGAAATGACCGGAATTTTGGAGCAACAGAGTACTTCGTAACCGAGCTGTCGGCCAAATAATATTCGAACAATTTAGTGTAATTAGTATGCGGCGGCCATATTGGTGTACAGCTTTAGAACACCAAGATGGCGGCCAAAAACGTACTCTACAAATAAAGCTGTTTTCCCTATCAATATGATTAGCATTCACTTCAAAACACTTTAGATATCACTTTTAAAGGTTTATCAAGTCTAAAATTTGAAATTGGCCGAAATATATGGATTTCCTTGACATTTAGGAAACACGCTGACCTGGGCTGTCACAAAATTCAAAGTACTGTAACTCAAAAACAAATCACCGTATCGACGTAAATTTTTCGAAGAATACTGGGAATACCGATATCTAAATTATATTAAAAGAACAGCTTCATATATCTCATAGTTAAGATTTTAGAATTTTGATGACGTCACATGCAAAGGATCTATAGGATACGACCTACAGAACAATGAAGTCTAACCGGTGAAAAGAGATGTTTCAAAACTATTACAACAAAAATAACTTACAAATTGCTGGCTGAATAAACATCATGGCCACGGTCTTCCGCATAAATCACTCGTTTCCTTTTTACTAATGGATGCGAAGTACAGTACACGAACGAGTTAATTTTGTCACTCGCTCGCTGGCTCACAATGATGTTTGCAAATCAATGTTAGAACGAGCTATGTTGCGTCTGCCGAAGCGGTCCGATCATCCCACCAGGATGTATTATGCATTTTTCTCCCCTTGAAAATCAATTCTCATTCTGCTTATGAGTTAATTTTGTCACTCGCTCGCTCGCTCGCAATGATGTTAGCAAATCAATGTTAGAACGAGCTCTGTTGCGTCTGCCGAAGCGGTCCGATCATCCGACCAGGATGTATTATGCAATTTTTTTCCCTTGAAAATCCGTTCTGTTTATTGTTTGCTACAGGATTCACTTCAGAGTTTGATGAACACTCTGTACAGTACCTCGCCTCATTTCGTACGTTGCATCATCCCCAATGAGCTGAAGAAGGCCGGTGTCATCGATACCCATCTTGTGCTTCACCAGCTGAGATGTAACGGTGTGCTTGAGGGCATCCGTATCTGCCGTAAAGGCTTCCCTAACAGAATCCCCTTCCAAGAGTTCAAACAGAGGTAAAGTTTTGAATAAATATCTCCAATACGAGGCGAAAAGTGGTTTGATCGAGAGAGCGTGAACAACGTTACTGTTACAGCGCCTTTTATATTTACGCGACTCAGACGTTCGGCTTCAGTTGGGAGTTTCGTCGTCCTTCAATCATACATATTAATCGAGACGAGTTGGTCGATATCTCCTCGGTATTTGATTCGTTTAGACGTCGGAAGGAGCCAATAAGAATCATGTTATAAGGTTAGATTAATAGCAGTCAACCCACCAGAACAAATCAAATCAAGAGTCGCGTAAATATAAAAAGCGCTGTAAATCTGTTGTCTTATTTCTGGTCGCCTAGATTAGTTTAGTTTTTATAGTCTCTTCAGAGACACTAGGAAACTTAGGAAACTTATCGAACGCTATTCCTGATGCTCTTAAAGATAATCGTCCTTTAAAAAGAAGCTAAAGCTTTTCTTCTACAATAAACTTACACACACTTTTGATGGAGATAACATCCGATCGTATAAGCTACATGTAGTTTGTACCAAGTGTCGTCGTGTAAATAATATGCGTGTCTGTAGCTGTTAGCCATTAGCCCATTTTCCATCCAATGGTTTTCCGGTAGGCGGGTTGAGAATGCCTGTGCGAGGCTCGGAGAACACGCGATCCTTTTCCGAGCCTTGCATCAAAAGTGGACTATTTTGTTTTCATGTTAAACTCATCACCAATAGATGAGCTTGGGATTAGGTGTCATGAGGCTGCCATGCTGGCGCGCGCATGCCAGCACAACAGAGGAGGTAACCATGGTAACCAACACAGTCCACCACCTGACACCAGTCACACTGAGGATTCAGTGGAATACTTACCTTCCTAATACTTACCTTCGAGGGAGAGGAGGGTGGGAGCAAAGGTCCGCTAAAACCAGCAACAGCAAACGGCAAACCAGCCACGAGTTGGATCCGCTACAATCCGCAACAAGAACCTCGTGGGATCCAAAAGCCCCTGCCCTGGCTCCTGAACACCCCGCATCATGCTTAGAATAAAGGGGGAAACCGCTGGCCAGCATTGTCTCGATTCTAACTTTGCCTAAATTACATTTAGCCACATTTAAACTCATCACCAATAGATGAGCTTGGGATTAGGTGTCATGAGGCTGCCATGCTGGCGCGCGCATGCCAGCACAACAGAGGAGGTAACCATGTTAACCAACACAGTCCACCACCCAACCCCACTCCAAAGTGCTTGGAGAAAGGAGGATCTGTGTACCATGGAACCTCCCTTCCAAACATCCCCAAGCACCAACCCCCACTCCAATGCAAGCAACAAAATGAATACATACCCAGAGTCCACTGTTATGCCAGATGATTTGACAGGCTTGCCAGAGCTTCCGATGGTATTCTAATATAGAGCTGATAGGCATTGCTATTCCAACGACCAAGTGCTTGAATCAAGTGATTAGGCACACCATTGCGAGCTGCCACTGTGGCCGCACCGATACGAAAACTGTGACTGGAATAGTTGCCCGCAATCCCAGCGCTACACAAGATGCGTCTCAACCAGCTTGCCAAAGAAGAACGAGTCAGTGGTTGGACATTTTGAAACATGAATAGAGGCCCTTCGGAATCCCCACGATAAACCAAATATGCCAGCACTGCCTCCACTGCACATAAAGAAGAACTACCACGCCCAATATGAATAAAACAACCCTTCCGAAAATGATCTGTTTTGGACGCCTTAATCCTAACACGCAAACAGCAGGGGCTTGAAGATGAATCAACTGCTATATCCTTCACCTCCAAATGGAATGCAGATGAAAACGTAGCTAGGTTAGGGACTGTAAATTATGCTGAACGAAGAAAACCAAAATATCCTAGCGAACAAGCTGCCCAAAACATGCAATGATCAAAAAAGGCTCATATCTAAGGACTTAGCAATAATCACCATAATATCATCTGTGATTGGCAAGCGCTCCACTTTTGACGAACCTTGAACACGTTTAATACCACGTACTACCCTTTGAAGTCTTAAGCAGTTCGCTAAGGGATATGCATATCCTTGCTCAATGTGGAGAGCTCTCACTGCTGACAGATAGACTTTAATGGATGAATGCTGGATAGATTCTGCTAAGAAAGTTGCAAAAAGGCACAGGGTCCATTCCTCTGCAGGACATGGAGAACCATTAACATGCAATTTCCAAGTTGAACACAAAAGTTAAAGAATTTATTCTGCCCCGTAGCATAAGACCGCCGAGTAGCTGGGGCTAAGCCTTGAACCAGGAAGCTCCTGCATTTGAGCTCTAACGTGGAGAGATCAAGTCGTCCAACAGCTGCTGGGGAACTTGAACTGGAAAAGGCTGTGCCTTGGGTGCGAGCTGCCAGAACTCCTGCCAATGGAAACGAGAAAGTGCATCAGCTACTGAATTGTCTGCCTGGAATGTGCTGAGCTGAGAATGTGAAGCCACCGCGAGCTGCTAACATCAATAGACACCGAACGAGTTGCATGATGCATAGAACTTTAGATGTTCTTGAATTCAAAATGCAAACTACAGCTTCATTGTCCGATCGAAACATGACGTGCTTCCTGGACCACCTACAACCCCACACGTGCTGCCACCACCACTGGAAAAAGCTCCTTGTAAGCAATGGACAACTGTGCTTGAGACTGATGCCATGCACCATTGAACCATTCATCCTTATAATAAGCACCATAGCCAACTGCTCCTGCTGCATCGGATGTCACTTCTAGGTCTGCAGTTGCTGACATTCCTGGGAAGAGCCAGAAGCTTACTCCATTCCAGTCAGCCAAGAACTGATGCCACCACTGCAAGTCCCGCTGGAACTCTACATTTAAGCGAATCGGGTGATCCCTCTTCCGAAAGCAACAAAGCAAGTCTATCATGCGTCTGATAAATGCTCTGCCAGGCCAAACAACTTTGGCTGCATAATGCAAGTGCCCAATAAGTGATTCCAACTGCTGTCTATTGCACCATCGCCGCCTCCCCCACGACTGGATGAGCTGGCGTAAAGCTGCCAGCTTCTCAATTGGGAGGCGAGCGATCTGATTGACAGAATCTAACCCAATACCTAAGACTACCAGTGAGGTAGCTGGACCCTCACATTTTTTTGGATGAAGCGGCAAACCCAGCAGCTTACACACCTCCAAAGCAATGCTGAGATTCTGATTGCACACGGGAGACCCTGCCGGACCAGCTGAATTAAAATCATCGAGGTAATGCACCAAATCCGTAACTTTATAATTGTTGACTAAAATCCATTCGACCATGGAAGCCACTGAATTAAAAATACATGGAGCTGAACGCAATCCAAAGGGGAGAGTCAAATCAACAAAAAACTGCCCACGCCATTTCATTCCCAATAGGTAACGATCTGCAGGATGTACTGGGATATTACGATATGCTGCCTCCACATCAAATTTAGCCATGAGCGCGCCTAAGCCATACCTGCTCACCAACCGTATTATATCATCCACCCTTATATACTGGAGAGAGAACTCCTCTTGATTAATTCCCTCATTCACACTGAACCCCCCAGGGGAGGACAAATCAACAATCAAGCGCCATTTTCCTGGTTGAGCTTTCTAGGGATAACACCAAAACTGCTAACATGCAAATCAGGAACTGGGGGGGATTTGAAAGGACCCGCAACCCTCCCCAAGGAGACTTCGTTAGCCAAATAGTCCTCAATCACTTTAGGATGTTGGTATGCAGAGGGCTTGTTACGTTTCGCAGATTTCAGTTTAGAAGAACGACCAAAACCTAGCCTAAAGCCATAGCGAAGGCCGTTGAGTACATAATCAGCTTGCTGCCTATCAGGGTAATTCCTCAGCTCCCAAGCAATTGGTCAACTCTGAGCGGGGAAACACTAGCAACTGGATGTAAACCATAGGGGGCTGAAAGGAAGAAATAAGGATAAGAATTCCCTGGCAAGCGACTGAGGACATGACACAACAGCAATATGAGAATATAATATATATATATTACTTAAAACCATAAAGATAACATGACTGAACCCTGGCTAGCAGCTAAGTTTAACACGATAATAACAGTAACATGTTCGTTTTATATATACGCATGTATATGTATGAATACATCAAGGGTTCCATCACTAGATATATTAAATATCTAGTCATGCATGAGTTTCTAGTCATCAGCGCTTGCTGCGTTTGCTGCTCTCGTGTGATGAAGGCACTGGTGAGCGAGATCTGCGCCTGTTCTCCTCCTTCAACCTACTGCTCGAACAGGTGCAGTCCTGAGCGCGATGAGTACCCGAGCAGCTGCTACACTTGTGGTTGTACCGGCATGAGGCAAACGGAGCTGAGCAACGGCCACGGTTCCAAGACTTACAGAACACATGGGATGAACTGGAACCATGAGGTTCTGCCCCCGACTCTGATACTGCTCCTCCATGCAAACTACGTACCGAAGCCCCCGCAGCATGGAAATTATAGATCTGCACGTTCATGGCGGACCAGTCTGTGAGCTTAGTGGCCGCAGCATGCTCTCTGAAAGCTTGGTCGTATGTCAGCCAAACGCGGCCACTGAACTAACGATATGTACGCAGTATCAATAGCTTGTATGCCGTCAAATCCTGCCAACGATTTGGGAAATACGATGTCAGCACCATACAAAACAACGTAAATGCCTCGATCCAGCTCACGATGTCGTCGAGGCGGCGGCGTTGCTTCTTTGTAGACGTGAGAACTATGCGCCCGTCAAACAGAAGCTGGGGTTCTGGCTCAGATTGTACGAGATTTGCCGCAAGCAAATCACATAAATCCACATTCTTGCCGGACGTTATTTGCGAGACGAGTTTCGCGGGAATGGGAGAGTACCCTGGGCCCACCACGAAGGGTTGATCCAACGTTGGTATCGCCGGAAACGGAGGAATGTTTGGAGTTTTCGCACCAAGAACAGAGATCGCTTGAGCGGGATTAGCGATAGCCGTCGCCGAACCCGCTGAAATTATAGGGGGAAATGTACTGACAAAGGATGGCACAACAATATATAGGTAACCTACCTTGCTGGCCCAACGATGTCGAAGCTTGGGGCACCACAAAACCAGCCCCAGAAGCGAGAAGCTCTGAAGTCCTCGAGTCCAACCCTGTCGCTACTGTCGACGCAGAAACCACGCTAGTAGTGGCCACACTTGGAATCGGCAATGCACTTGCCACTACCGAGGAAGACTCTTTTTCGGCTGCCAAAGCTGCCTTAACGGCTTGAGTTACCGCTGATAATATTTCTGGCGAGAGGGCAACGATCCCCTGACCACTCTGAGACGATCCGGCGCTCGTGTTTGTATGCACTGCCGATGTGGCAACAACACTAGAAGTCGTAGACATGGCCGTAAACTGCATGCTGTCCAAGCTATTTCTTGTCTGACGAGCCATGACGTAAAAGGCACAATAACGTAGCAGGGATCCGCAACAATCCGCTCAAAGGTCCGCTAAAACCAGCAACAGCAAACGGCAAACCAGTCACGAGTTGGATCCGCTACAATCCGCAACAAGAACCTCGTGGGATCCAAAAGCCCCTGCCCTGGCTCCTGAACACCCCGCATCATGCTTAGAATAAAGGGGGAAACCGCTGGCCAGCATTGTCTCGATTCTAACTTTGCCTAAATTACATTTAGCCACATACCAAGATGTTTTAATTGATTTTATCATTGCAAACCAATTTTGCGATCGCATGTCATGACGATGAAAACCACCAATTACTTGATTTTTCCATTCGTCATTGATATATTTGTGTTAGTTTTTCTTACTATGGGTAATTTGGGTTGGGTCTTCAGGGTTGATACTAGGGGATGGGTTGATAGGTATCTAATACCATGCAGGGGACCTCGTGTCCTATTGTATTTCTCACCTGCCACTTACATGGCAAATCTTGAAATAATTATAAGTTATACCATTCCCTTCGCACTTTCGGGTAAACATGTCCGCCAATTTTCAAGACAAGATCAAAAAGACACCGGTTGCATGCGTGTTTTCCAAATATGGCAAGAACTACCATATATGGGTTTGTAATAGTTACAAGTTACGCTGAAATACCACTACTCTCGGCAACCAATCAAATGACAGAAATTTCTTAGCTTGTATTATAAAAATCACTAATACCCCGAAATGCCATTGTATAAGTTTGTAATACTATGATCGCCGAGGGAATAAACCTTCAAAGTAGAGAGGGAAGTTTGTTTGGCGTTCCGTCACGGAACAATAATCAGTTAGGCACAGATTGCTGGTTTTTGTACACTAGTATCCCTAGAGATCTGATCTATAACAATAACTGTTGAAATCAGTGATTACTCTAATATAATAAGATTCAAGTACTTTCTGGTACTTTCTCTGACCCAGACCTGAAAAAAAAAGGGGGGGGGGGTGGTGCAGGGACAAGGGTTGAAGCCTTTGTCTCTCTTTTTCAGCATGCATTGCCTTCTAAATCGGGAAATTTCAGAGATTTCCCACCGGGAAATTTAGAAGACAATGGCCGTGATATTGGTATAAATGTGCCTCGGAGAACAAAAGAATCCGAGGCGATCACATGCAGTCATGGTATTAATTAATAAATAAATAGTTATTTTAGGCCACATAGTACCGTATCTATAGTCCGCTTTACTAAACAAGCATTTTGGGCACGGCACTCCTAACCTGGGCACGGCACTCCTAACCTGGGCACGGCACTCCTAGCCTGGGCACGGCACTCCTAGCCTGGGCACGGCACTCCTAACCTGGGCACGGCACTCCTAACCTGGGCACGGCACTCCTAACCTTAGCACGGCACTCCTAACCTGGGCACGGCACTCCAAACTACCTCTCAAATCCCTTAGATTCCTATCTTTACATGTTGGTACAAAATAAAGTGTTTATTGTTGTTGTTGCAATTGTTTATCGTAGATACCAGATTCTTGCTCCAACTGCAGTCTCCGGTCAGTTCATGGATGGCAAGAAGGCCTCTGAGAAGCTTATCGCCGCTATGCAGTTGGAAGAGAACGAATTTAGAATTGGAACAACGAAGGTAATTTAACTTCTTAACTCACGGATCTAAATATACGTAATAGAAGATCTTCTTATGTTTCGCTGAAAAAGAGGCACGACCGCTTGCTTGTATAAACTGATTTTGAGTTAACGATTCTTTTAATAACCTTCGAAACCTTGAACTCGAACTAAACTTGTTGCTATGCTTTCCATTGTTAATGATCTTACCTCCCCTTTTCATGAAAAATATAAAGGAAATGTTGACAGTCAAATTAAAGGTAACATAATATACTGACGTCTAAATATACGATATTAGAAGAAACCAACTGGTGTTCTATCATGAATCCTGCAATGTGATTGGCTAAGCTACTTATTATCTATTCTGAGAGAGTGAATAACGAAGTATTCTTGTTTTAGATTAAGATTGAAAAACTAGTTGGTTTCTACTGAAACAATTAGACTACTCGCTCTCAGTCTCTATGGCTGATAAGTTTACGCTCCTCGTCAACTATCAGCCGTTATAGTTTACCATAAAATTTTCGCGAGATCTAACTGGACAAAAGCGATCACGTAATGTGATGGTTGTCATCCGCGAATGCAAACTATTATTATTGGATGAGGTTGAGCATGTTAGGTAGGTCTGACTCGTTAGCCTTGTGGTTTTTTTTAGATCTTTCCTTCTCTGTTTAACAAAATTAATTATAATATTTCATTGCTTGCGGATGTGTATGTGTGTACGAGCGTGTTTTAAACAGTACGTAATTGTAAAATAAGTTCCACCCAGAGTAAAATAAACTTCTTGTTCGTGTTCGTGTTCTTGTATGCCGAAGGCTGAGGCTGATAACACAGACGAAAAACGAATTCAATAATTGTTTTATCATACATTTTTAAAAAACCTTTTAGCAAAAAGAAAGCTAGAGAAAACGAAAAAAATGAAATGAAACGCCGTAAATTGGTTTGTTTCAATATATTCAATATATTTCAATATATTGTTTCTTATTAGAGCTACAAATTGCTTTTATTCACAAGTTTAAGGGAAAAGGACTGGAAACATAGCTAAGAGCTTAAAATAGCAAAATGACTCGAAAAGCGAAATAATTTCTCTACATTCTAGTGTAAAATGGTCGTATTTGCTTATTCTCGAGCGCTACCTACAGACAATAGCAGTGTGACGTCACAACCTACAGATAATAGTGTACACATTCGCAGTCAATACTATAACCAGCTATCGAGAATTAGTTTAAACCAACTAGTGGACTATTACAAATCCTGCATTCTGATTGGCTAACCTACTATAGGTCTATTTGTGATAGCCCATGGTAGAGAAAAACCGCACGCATTTTCACGAAATAATGTTTTTTCAACTTCAATTTGTTTCTTTCTATTATTTTCTACTGTCCGACTAGTTAGTTTATACTAAAACAATTAGACCTCTCGCCCTCATGGGCTACGAGTTAAATAGCCCATTCGGCTGCGCCTCGTGGGCTATTGACTCGTAGCCCATTCGGGCTGCGGGTCTAATTGTTAATTAGCTGAGAGTTCTCAGCCAATCAGTATGAGTACAATGTATAATAATAGGCGATATTGCTCGCTGACTAGCGGAAGACAATTTTGTGATGAACAATAACGACAAATAGTGTCTGTCTCGGAACTATCGGCCGCATGCTAGTTTCCCTTGGAAATTGATCAGTGTTATTAAAACTAGCATATCGTTCTCTAGCCTGTTCACAGGCCTTGGAAAGTGGGAAACGGGCAAAAAATTAAGATAAAATTAAGAGAAGAGGAGGACTGGGGTAGAGAAAGGGAAGGGAGGGGAATGGGGAGAGAAAGAGGGGGGACCTGTGGACATTCTACTCTCTGAACTCTCTGAATTTCTAACGAGACCTGAAACAACCATGGGGGCTGATCAAAGCCAGGTCCCGGCTAATCCACAGATCGAATTGGAATTTAGCGTGTTGGCTTTTGCGGAGGGAGGAAAGCCCTCGGAGCAAGGGCGAGGTACCAACAAACTCAACTCACATATGGCGCCCCGTCCGGCTTGTTCCGATATACCAACTCCTACACTCGGCCGGCGCAAAATATAATAGTCGTCGTTTGAAGCTACACAAAATTCGATTTCCCGTAGGCAATTTACCTATATCTTTACCTAGTATATCTTTTAAATATGTTATCCCATATTAGATTAGATTAAATTAAATTAGTTAATTTATCATTTATTATTAATATCTTATTGTAAATAGTGCCCCAATTAGTTTGACCTTTGTCAGCTTGATTTTAACCGACACTTAAATAAAGTTTATTATTATTATTATACTTTAAGCTAAGGTATATAGGAACTGACTTAGGAGCTTTTTCCCGCTAAGAAATGTCTACAGGAGTTACAGGAAAGTGTATTATTATTAAATAGCTTACACAGACTATACTCAGCCGGCGGAAAATCGTCGCCGTTTAACGCTACACAAAATTTGATTTCCCGCTAAGAAATAGTTTTTAACTTCCATTTTGCGAGCAGTTTCAGTGTTCGGACTAATTAAACGCGCGGGCCCGCCGCGGTTCAGTTCGGATGCGACGCAGGCTACAGTAAACCAATATCACTAAATAATATTATTCCTGTCCTCAGTCGTATTTTTATAGTACCAGTACAAAAGCTCTGTATTCTGCATTCAAATATGAAAAATGGCCTTGCGAAATGAACAATTAACTCAAACGCTTACAGGATCTAGAAATACTTAGCTCATTTATATCTGTAACGTAACTGTTAAATTACAAATGGCTGTACTGTCAGTGAAACCGCAGCTGTATCCTTGCCATGCAAAGTTTCATCAAGCGAGGAAATAACTAAAAAATTAAACTCGTCCCGAACCCAGTTGTTAACACTGCAAAAACACCTTAGCCACTCGCCAGGTTTGCAAGACACTCTTCCTGCTCCCGTGATTGTGATTTCACGTGTGGGACATCCCTCAAATTCTGGCTCTACCTCGGTGTAAAAACCTCACAGACTGCATCACAAAACTCCCTTTGTTAACTATGAATAATTTGGGACTTAGAATATTCTCGAGCACCCGAAGCGGCACTTATAAATTTTACGAGAAATTGGGGAGCCTCTACTTGAAAATTTCACTGCGCTCAGCGTAGGAATCGAACCCAGGAAGATCAGATTTATAGAACGACTGACACAACCCTACCTTAACCCTAACCGCGCTAGACCACGAGTGAATTCGCTTGGTGGCAATCGTTTTTTTTTTCCACGTATTTATATCCACTAATGATGAGTAGCTGCATAAATTATAGTATTATAGTATTCAATACACTATAATTGTAATACGACTACTCACCGAACGCGCGAGGGCATGGTCTCTAGGGAATGGTTTTTACACCGAGGTAAACGCCAAATTCTAAAGTATACTATGACCCAGGCCAATCAGAGGGTATACACTTTCCCTCCTCCTCTCCCCCAGTCTCGTCTTCCTCTACTTTCCGTCCGCCATTTTGTTTTCGCCACGTTTTATTTTCGTCCTTTTCCCAGTATCTAGAGCCTGTGAACAGACTAATCATTCTCGGGCTTATAATTATATTTGTTTAACATCAAATTTCCGCGGGCAACTAACAGTCCCTCGACTCGAGCTCGTAGTTAATTGTTAATAGACCAGTTCGCGGTTAATTCCGACATTTTGAAAGGGGTGCAAACATGGCGCGAAATACAGTGTTTGTATGGGAATCCGATGCCAAATAATTTCCGTAAATTGAATGTCTAAAATATTCACTGTCTGCAAACTGAAGATACCAGGTAAAAGATTAAGGATGTAGCTCTGCTGGGAAGCGTGCAGTCGTGTTTTCAGTTTTCCATACATTTGTCTGTAATAACGAGTCAAACTCCGCGGGAAAAATTACAAACAAATGTATGGCAAACTGAAAACACGATTGCACGCTTCCCAGCACAGCTACATCCCTCAAATTTTGATCAGTTAATCTTTTACCTGGTATCTTCAGTTTGCAGACTGTGAATATTTTAGACATTCAATTTACGGAAATTATTTGGCATCGGATTCCCATACAAACACTGTATTTTGCGCCATGTTTGCACCCCTTACCAATGTCGGAATTAACCGCGAACTGGTCTATTGGTATTGGTAGAGTATCGCTGGTGGAAAGCAAAGTATTTTTCTGTCCCTACATGGATCATTGACGTTTTGAATTGTAGGTGTTCTTCCGTGCTGGTGTCCTGGGTCAACTTGAGGACTGGCGTGACGAGAGGCTTGCCAAAATCATTTCCATGTTCCAAGCGTACTGCAAGGGTTTCCTCATGCGTAAGGAATACCGCAAGATGTGTGACCAGAGGTACATCAAATGTATAGTTCAACTTGCTGTGATTTATAACTGCTTGCATCCCAAGAACGAATACGTAAAACAACGCGCATACGCTTAAAACACATTTTCTGTGCATCAAAGCGCTTTTATTTAAATCGCATACGAACTCGGTGTTTCTTGTCATTTTATAATAAGAAAGATTGGTTCACACGTTTGAACGACAGGTGCAGTAGCGTTTATTAGGTTTGAGAATTTATATGTATTTCGAGCTTTCCCAAAGGATGTCATATAACGCATGACTGACTGGCAGCTGTCCGCTGATGTGTCTGTTTGTTTTTCATTGACACTAGGATTGGTATCGCAGTCATTCAACGTAACGTGCGTAAGTACCTGTACCTAAGGAACTGGGCGTGGTGGAAACTTTACACAAGGGTCAAACCTCTACTCCAGGTGGCACGCGCCGACGATGAAATGAAACAGAAGGTAGAACAAATGAAGGAGACTGAGGAAAGGCTCGCCAAGGAGGAGGCCCTAAGAAAGGAACTCGAGGAAAAGTACACCAAACTGGTCGAGGAGAAAAATCTGCTGTTCCAGGACTACCAGAGGGAGCAGGACGCGTCCGCGGATGCCGAGGAACGTGCAGCTCTGCTAGAAGCCAAGAAGACCGATCTGGAGACTCAGATGAAGGACATGTTAGAACAGCTGGAGGATGAAGAAGAAGCAAGTTCTGAACTCTCAAACGTTAAACAGAAGATGGAAGGTGAGATCAGCGACCTGAAGCAGGATATCGAGGAACTCGACGCGACTCTCAAAAAGGTATTTTTGCGCTGCATTAACTTGTAGCCTCAATTCTATTATTTAATCGTTGCTACCATGTGCAACTTGGAAAGTTAAAAAACAACCTTTTTAATTGAATAGAATGCATGCGTGATGTGGTACATTACAGTAAAATCTCTCTGAGCGACCACACCTCTTAAAAGGGCCACGTCGTGGTGTTGTACATGTAGGGAGTCAATGTTCGATTGGTGGCTGTTAATTGGCTACAAACGGTTAAAGGAGCTATGTCATGGTGTTGTGCATGTGTGGAGTCAATGTTCGATTGGTGGCTGTTAATTGGCTACAAATAGTTAAAGGAGCTACGTCATGGTGTTGTGCATGTGTGGAGTCAATGTTCGATTGGTGGCTGTTAATTGGCTACACACAACTAAAGGGGCTATGTCATGGTGTTGTACATGTGTGGAGTCAATGTTCGATTGGTGGCTGTTAATTGGCTACACACAACTAAAGGGGCTACGTCATGGTGTTGTACATGTGTGGAGTCAATGTTCGATTGGTGGCTGTTAATTGGCTACAAACGGTTCAAGTCTATTCCACGATGCTTGATTGAAATTAAATTCACCATTTTCCTTAAAGACTACCTCTTTACACAGCCTGTTAGTCCTTTATGCATATCTGCTTTGATTTTAACCATCCCGCATGTACGCGAGGTCCGTCGGTTCATATGAACATCGCTGAACATTGCTGTGTCCAGCTCAGACTTCGAACATAATACATATATATAAGCAAGCCTATGAGTGCACGTGCAGTTGAGTTGCCCGCGCATATGTAACCGGAAATGTAATGCGTGCGTGCAGACTTAATTACGAATATAAATACTGCACGTGCAGATGAGTTGCACGCGCATATGTAACGGAAAAGGTGATGGCATACAACAGAAATAACCTGACACGTATGCGGGCACGCGAAGATGTACCCCCTCCCCCCGGCCGTCGGCTCGCGCGGGAGCTCCACTATTCAAGCCTCTCCGCGTGACAGCACCTATAGAAGGGTTGAACATGACGTCACGGCGGCCATGTTGGTGTACCTTTAACAATAGATTCTTCGTTAGAATCTTTTGTTAGGTACACCAACATGGCCGCCATGCCCTTTGTCATTTGAATCTGGGGGGATTGAGTGCAACCCATCTATAAGACCATGTTCTAAAGAAAACTGTTTATTTTGCTCCTCAGTCAAATCACTTCATTTGAAACCTCTCGTAAGAGAACACCTCTCTGGAGCGACTACCGTTGTTTGCAATTAAGGATTGTCGCTTACGAGAGGTTCAACTATGTTTTGTTCTCTATAATTTTTTTCCTTAACCTCTTTTCAATACAGTTTAATTTCACTCATTTTCTATTTTTCAATCCGGCGAGCTAAACAACTCGAATCTCTGACATTAATTTCAGGCTGAAGAAGAAGGAAAGCAAAAAGACAAAAATATCGAACAGCTCAGTGAGGAGTTACAACAACAGGACGAAGCAATTGCTAAACTAACTAAGAATAAGAAGGCTGCAGAGGAACAAATTCAGGTAGGCTGTAGCCTTGCGCTTTATGTCTAGAGAAAATGAGGTAAGAGAACGAATCGCCCATACATGGGCCTGTTCCAATGATAATTTCTTGAAATATATTTTTAGATGCTTGGTTATGTTAAGAAATGGTACCTGATTGACGTCAAGTGTTTACGTTGTGCAAAGAAGTGGGTTATAAATATGCATGAGGACCCACTTCAATGCTGGGGCTAACTAACGAGAGTAGCCTACCAGAATTAGGCCTTTGCACATTATGCTCCCAAGGCAAAAACATTGACCGAATAATCAAGAATTTTAGGAATGAAATTTCCTCAAATTGATAATTTGATTAAGTTATGAGTATAACAAAATGTTTTTAACCATCTAATTTGACGGAATAAGAACTGAAGCGGGAAATTTAGAGAGGATCTGGGAAAGGGTGGTTAGCAGTTTCTTCATTGTCGGTGTGTTGTGTTTAAAGTGCCTATAAACCTTATTTTTTTATTTTAGATATCAATTATACATCAAGTGAATAGTAGAATGGTACAATATATCTTGCTTTGAATGCCGTGTCGCTGAGTTAAGGATGTTTTAATATCAAAAATGCTAATTACATGACGTCAGGGGAGGCATCAATTATTAAACATTTTTTTTTGTTACAATTAAACAAATTTGTCAAATTATCAGTGTTAGACCCATGGTTGAAATAAACTGATGTTAGAAATTTGTTTTCCTATATCAGTAGAAACGCCCATTCACAACCACTAAGAAGTGATTGCAGATACCTCCCCCGACGTCATGTAATTAGCATTTTGGATATTAAAACCTCCTTAACTCAGCGGCACAGCATTCAAAGCAAGATATATTGTACCATTCTACTATTCACTTGAAATTTATTGTTCATAGGCACTTTAAATCAATTTTGGAAAAGCGAGCATTTTCGAGCATTTTAGCAGCACCGTACGAGATTTTTGGTAAAAAAATTGAGCAATAAGCATTGGCACTTTTGGAAAGAAAAACGAGCAGAACTAGAATATGCAAAGGCCTAACCAGAATACTTACATCACGTGTCGCGAAACTAAACATAGACCTCAAATAATTACCATAGGGTATGGGGATTCATTCTCTTACCTAATACTCTCTTGTTTATGTAAAAAAAAAAATTGGTGCTTGTACTATCTCATTGTTTTTAAAGGGAGTCTTTAAAAAAAGATATTTTAAAAATAATAATAAACAACTTTATATTGACGTGTGTAGTCTTCTAGCTGACCCTTGGAAGAGACTACTAATCGGGGACACGGCCCGGATTCCTCGGTCGAATTGTAATTTAGGTTGTTTTTTGAGGAGGGAGGATAACCGGAAAACCAGGAGAAAAACCCTTGGTCTTGGAGCAAGGGAGAGATATCAACAAACTCAACTGCTCACATAAGACGCCAGAGAGACAAAGGGCTTAACCACTGCGCCACCCCGGCTGAGCGATTTGGTTGCCGGTATGTACTCTTTTAAGATGATCAGTTATTGTTTCCTCTAATTTGTCCTCTCTCCTGAACTTCTAGGAAATGGAAGAAACCTTACAAGAAGAGCAGAGCAAGGTCAATCACCTCAACAAAGTCAAAGCGAAACTCGAGCAAACAATTGACGAAGTACGTAAAGTCTGTGATATGTCTACAAGGGAAAAGAGATTACTCAAACTAGCTCCCTTGCACTTTTCACAGAACAATTGTTCTGTAAAACAGCCTAGAAGGGGGAAATACAAGGAAGGCTTCGTTACCTTCTATCAAAATAAATTATTCGTCCTTTATTTCCCTTGCCGATGGTCCTTTACCCTGGCATACCCCACACCGCGGCAAAACGTCACGCGCATGCGTATTTGCTATTTCTTGTCCGCGCGCGGCCGCCCCTAGTTTCCCACGAAAACTGAAAAGAAACAACAGGCACATGCCGTGATTTTAACGTTTCTGCTTAAAAGTATTCATTTGTGAACTGTTTTGTCAAAAACTAAGAAAACTACTTAAAAGCTAAGCCTAAGACTTGAACAGGTTGAAGTTTTCTTAATTTTACTAAAAAAGTTGAAACCCTCGGTAATTTGTATTTGATAGCAGAGCCTTCGTTCTTTTGGCCAGCGGAGCATACCGTTTTGCCGCGGTGTGGGCATACCCTATAGTTCCGTTCTTACTTACAACAACACTTCATTTCGTACCTGATGCAATTGCTGAGCAATCCACGTTTTTCTACAGACACAACAATCATGGGATAAAGAAAAGAAATTAAGAGCCGATGTCGAGAAAGTAAAACGTAAACTTGAGGGAGACTTAAAGATGACACAAGACAGCCTAGAGGAGGTTCAACATGAGAAACAACGGACAGAGGAAGAGCTTCGAAAGTATGTCTCACTGAAATAGCAGATAAACTCACCAAAATATATAATTACGTTATTGTTGGTAATGGTACTTCAGAATTAGCAATTGTGTCAGGTTTTGGGGAGATAAGTTTAAATTACAGACATGCAAAGTTTCTTTTCAGAGAAACGTATAATTATATGATTGAGAGCTTGTTTTAGCCTTTTTCATTAACTGCTTAGACTTCTTTTTGACGCTATCTACCATTTACTCAAAACTTTGCAGGATTGCTAATTTTAATAATTTAGTAGTTTTAATAACACCGACATAACGCCATTATTTTAAAGAACACGAAAAAGCTTAGAGAGAACAAGAAATGAGTGAATTAATGGTGCAAAGAAGAACTGATGGCAGAACAACAGAGATTGGTAACATTTCTTACAGGAGGGACTGGAAAGCCGGAAGCGGACACGCATTTTAGTCAAAAATCGTTTTATGCGCCATATTCCATTACGTATCTACTTAAATTAGCGATAGCACCGATACTGCTGAAAAGAGCACCTCAAAATTAGTCAAAATCCCAAATTTCCGCGCGGGCTTCCTGTACATCGTTGAATACAGTTTTTCAAACCGTTGAATACAACTTTCAAACCATTGAATTCCACAAAATATCAAACTCTTCGTTAGCCAATCAGCGCGCGACACGCTTGGCACAAATGACCCTAAAATCTATCACTTTGCTATATTTTCAAAAGTTTCCAACATAGAAGATTGAATTTTTGTGAGATGATGAAGACCGACGACCTAAACAAAATCCGATGATTTGATCTACCGTAGACATCTTGATGACGTCACAGTTACGTCATGTATCCATTTATAATAGGTTTCTCGATGTTTTCAATTGCCTTGAACATCAGTAAATTTTATATTTTCGATTTCCCATCATGTCGACAACAAAGAAACCGAAAACCCGATTGGTTAAGAGGGAGAAAAGTTATGAAATTTTGAATTTTGGCATCAATACAAAACCATTTACAAAATAACTTCTTCATTCATCTTTTAGAGTTTAAAATATTTGTTTACGACAATCTAGCAATAAGAGTAAATCGGTACCCACAATCGTATGTTTTTAGAATTTTCAATTTTTGAGAGGAAATACTTTAAAATTCCCAGTGAAAAAGAGGAAACGTCATTATGACGTCATACATTTTTGAAAATGTCTTTTAAAAATAACTATTCAAGTATTTTTCGGATTTTAAAGAGGAACTGTACTTACTGTACACTGAATAGCCGCAATATGGTCTTTTTTATGTTTATTCAATTTAGAAAGCATGACTGATGTCAGACCCATGACGTCAGAAAATGTGACGTCACAGGAAACTTCAGTTCTTAATAACTCAGCAAATATTTATCGTAGAGACTTTAAAATTGCGGCAATCAAAAACACATATTTATGTTGTGATAACATGCTTTATTTCAAACGTATAGGTAAAGCAGAATTTGACCTTAAAAGGAGTCGTTCGTTATGACGTCACACCAACGTCAATATACAAACGTGTTTGATCCTGAAGACGTTATTTCATTTTAATATTAACATACGAAAATTTCGTTAAATTTGACAGCTAATTAAACAAGATGTGCTGGTTTATATATTTTTGGCTCGCTTTTAGTGATCGATTTTGAGGTAACTTATGCCAGGCGTGCGAGTTTGAGTCGTGCGATGGGATTTTATAGAGGATATTACACGGTGATGCGAAGTTATGAAGTTTATTCTCGATAGTCGAAAACATTTCACGAGTGAGTGCAACGAACGAGGACTCGAGAGGAGAGACTTCATATCTTCAAACCACCGTGTCATTTTCTTTTTATTATATATGGACAATTAAACTGCTCTAAGAACTCTTGATATATGTCTATTCATTTTACTCACTATCAGTACAAACTTCTTCGTGATCTTTCTAAGCTGTTCTGTGGAGTTTCATCGGCATTTCTTGTCTCTTCGTTGCAGTCTTTAGAGAGTTTTAGATCGTATTTGGCTTTTTGTGCTCGGAATATTCATTGTCATGCAGCTCATTTAAGCTGTTTACATCTTCCTCTGTGATTTTCACAAACCTGCCGACATATTTGCAGTTCAAAAGGTGGCAAACGTGACGTCATCAATATTTTTACTAGTGAGGAAATGGAAAATACGGTACTGAGTACCCGGATGTAGTTTCGTATGAATTCTATGAGTGGTTTATTTCTCAGTAAAACACTATCGTCCATATGATAAAGTCGAGTATGGTGCGCTATGTTTACAGGCGTTTGTATCTGTGAATTTGTCTTACTTTGTAGGACTGTATCTAACCCATACAAGATAATAACTGTCAAATTTTGGATTTTGACTAATTTTGAGGTGCTCTTTTTAGTCGTACCGGTGCTATCGCTAATTTCAGTAGATATCGTAATGGAAATGGCGACCTTGGATTGGTCTATTGTTCTAAAGTTTAAAGCGGCCATACGTCGCTGTGAGGTTGAGTGTTACGAATAATTGTACTGAATACATTAGGATATATTGTAGTTGAGTCTACGAATAGCAGTTTCAGCGGTATTGACCCAAACGCCTCACTTCAATGTAATGAAGCGCTATTCAAACTGTGTATCTAAATTAGTCGTGCTTGTTTAGGAGAGTGTTGGTGTCGTGTAAGAATGATGGTTTCAATGGCGCTTCATTACATTGAAGGGAGGCGTTCGGGTCAATACCGCTGAAACTGCTATTCGTAGACTCAACTACAATATCTCCTATTCGTATTAGTTTTATTATCACTTTCAAATTATCACAATAAAAAGTAGGAGTGAAGAACTATGTTAATTTATTATTGTACTTTTAGTTCATCACTACGTAGGGGGGAAATTGTAGGGGGAAAAGAGAGAAAAGTAAAGTCCCGGGAATAGTAATGATTTATTGTTCTTTTCTTAGACGTGAAGCGCATCTCTCTGAACTGAATGTCAAACTCGAAGATCAATCGGCCCTGATCGAATCCTTGAGAAAAAAAGTCCGCGAGCTTGAGGTAAGTTTGGAAGAGTCATAGCCGGGTGAGGATGAGTGCGTAAAACAGCACGTTACGTTTTCTGTTGTACGAACTACATCTTACTCACCATCACTGCATAGATCATGCCAACAGCAAGCAGTGAACATCAATGAAAAACGTTCGAAGTTATAGCATGTGCGTGCTTGAGTATTCTGTACGCTATCATTTGATATTGGAAAACAGTACTAACAGAATAGAGGCATAAACAAGCAACATACGAGAATAGAGACGTCAACCAAGTAAGCCTTGTTCACACTAGCGACATGTAGGTATAAGTGCAAGCAACATACGAGAATAGAGGCGTAAACCACCAATAAGCCTTGTTCACACTAGCGACGTGTAGGCATAAGTGCAAGCAACATACGAGAATAGAGACGTTAACCAAGTAAGCCTTGTTCACACTAGCGACGTGTAGGCATACGTGCAAGAAACATACGAGAATAGAGACGTCAACCAAGTAAACCTTGTTCGCACTAGCGACATGTAGGCATAAGTGCAAGCAACATACGAGAATAGAGGCGTAAACCAATAAGCCTTGTTCACACTAGCGACGTGTAGGCATAAGTGCAAGCAACATACGAGAATAGAGACGTCAACCAAGTAAGCCTTGTTCACACTAGCGACATGTAGGCATAAGTGCAAGCAATATACGAGAATAGAGGCGTAAACCAATAAGCCTTGTTCACACTAGCGACGTGTAGGCATAAGTGCAAGCAACATACGAGAATAGAGACGTCAACCAAGTAAGCCTTGTTCACACTAGCGACATGTAGGCATAAGTGCAAGCAATATACGAGAATAGAGGCGTAAACCAATAAACCTTGTTCACACTAGCGACATGTAGGCATAAGTGCAAGCAACATACGAGAATAGAGGCGTAAACCAATAAGCCTTGTTCACACTAGCGACGTGTAGGCATAAGTGCAAGCAACATACGAGAATAGAGACGTCAACCAAGTAAGCCTTGTTCACACTAGCGACATGTAGGCATAAGTGCAAGCAATATACGAGAATAGAGGCGTAAACCAATAAGCCTTGTTCACACTAGCGACGTGTAGGCATAAGTGCAAGCAACATACGAGAATAGAGACGTCAACCAAGTAAGCCTTGTTCACACTAGCGACATGTAGGCATAAGTGCAAGCAATATACGAGAATAGAGGCGTAAACCAATAAGCCTTGTTCACACTAGCGACGTGTAGGCATAAGTGCAAGCAACCTACGCAGACGCAGTAATTATATCTATGAGAAGAACAAGTACTGCCAATGATCAATGCATTGGTATCTCGCTTGCCCTTATGCTTATGTCACTATTGTGAATAAAGTTTAATTGGTTGACGTCTTTATTCTGTGTACTGGCTTCTAAGATCCAATGATAGCGTGTAGTATGCTTACGCACGCTACTTCGCATGTTCTTCATTGATGTTCACATCATGCTGTCGGCATGATCACAGTGGTGGTCGTACAAGATAAAGCGTAACAAGCTTAAAATTCGTATTTTTTTATTTATTAAGAAAAGGCAATCCTGAAGCTTCTGCTTTTAGAGTGCTATCTAGAAGTACCACATTCCAAGTGCGACTTTTTACTCTTCTGTTTTTCGGCGCCCTTAAGAAGTTACAATCAATTTTCCTCAACACCGCGGGGTATTTATAACAGAACAGAAGTAAAATGTCTTATGGCAAGTATTTAAGAGGTCTTCAAGGACTGTCTACTCCAAAGTGTGACCATCTGAAAAAACTGCTATGCTTTTGATTTCATGATCATTTTAGTTGAATATCTATCCACTCCAAAAACAAATCAGTATGGGATTCTATTAGACTTTGGGTTGGTCTTTCAATCCAAGAAGTGTTGAAATCATGTTAACCTAATGAGAATTTAAGCATATTTAGAACAAGTTTCTGAAGTCAAATTTTGCCGATGCACCGCCTCCCGCGGGTTAGCTCAGTGGTTAGCTCCAGTCTGTCGAGCAGGTGGTCAAGGGTTCAAACCCCGGCCGGACTAATACTCACGTCTTCTCGGATAAGGACGTAAAATCGAAGGAGTAGTGTCCCCAATTAGCTGCAAAGCTAAATACATTGACACCTAAATAAAATCACTTACCTTGACTTTCATTCCTTCTGTGTGATTTAGCGGCCGGGTCCTGACTGACTTTGATCAGGCCATATATAGTATGATTGTTTAATAGGTCCCCCGTTAAAATTCAGTGGTTTTTTTAAATTTAATGCTGTTTTAAAGTTTCTCAAATATTTTTACTCGCGCTAAACTGATAATCATAGGTAACAAAACAGTGCGGCTTGAAGTGCATTCCAATTAAAATTTAAACAAACAGCTGTATTTGTTGTAATTTTACATGCCACACCTCCACACATGCGCGTGTCACTGCACCACGAACTATCTCGGGTCACTGTTTCAAAGTCGCCTCGGCCATTCGGCTCCGAAGCGTCGCATTTATTCTCATCCATCCGAACTCGAGTACTGTTAGCCTATCTAAGCTCACTTGCTTCATCCTACAACATGTCGTCATCTGAAGGAATCTCGGCTTCCGAGTATGAAGTACGTTTTCTATAATCGCTTATTTACATTTATCGGTAATACCCAAGGTGTAATATTATCGGTCGTGATGTCAGCTCGTATTGCTATTTGTGCCATGTTATTTTACGCACGATCCAAGTTTGGTTTCGGGGTGTAAATCACTTGATAAACTCACTCGATAAACTCGCTCATACGATGCTTAATATTATTGCTTGCTGACCGGCGATCGAGTTAGTTAGATCATAGATGTGGTACTTAGTCTGTATTTTTATGCAGAATGCGTCTGAAAGTATTCCCAGCTGTTCTCCAAGCTGCACAGCCGCTTCGATGTTTTTAACTTTGCACGGGCTCCTTTTACCTCTTTATCGAACATGTACAGAGTGTACGAATTGTTCCAGCGCATAAAGTTAGGTAGCTCTGAGTTCTTGTAATTCTGACTGCCTGTTGGGCTTGCAATCTGATCACTACGTGCAATCTGTTGCATGTCTGTGACTGTGGATATGGATTCTAACCGAGCTGCTACTTTTCTGTCTTCAGGCCCGCGTCGAAGAGCTGGAAGAAGAACTCGAACAGGAGAGGAACGCTCGAAGCAAGGTAAGAAGACTGCTTTAAAGCCGGTTATTTACTCAATGGTTTTAATACACTACTTTCAAAACCCTTTTTAGAATACAACTTGGGTAGGGGCTTCAACGCTCGCGCGCCACAGACCCGAACTGGGGTCACGCTCACGCGGTGACAGATTTCTCGTACAATTTGCATATGAAAACCCCGGCCTTTAAGCAAACATTGACTCCGTAAAGACGAACAAGAAATGTTTCTTTATAACAAAATCATTGACTGAAGAATAAGAGCTTTTGTTCCCGCCGAAGGAAATACCTTGTCAGATTTTTCAAAGATAGCCAAAACTTTTCAAATGATAGATTGGTCTCCTGTAAAGGGTAGTACTCTTATTCTAATAACCAAGACGTGGTTTCGATTATATGAGGTTGTTATCTGTTTGCTCCTTTTAAACCTTATCACCCTCGAATTAACATTTGACGTCACCTACAATAGACGAGCTCTCGCCAACCATAGAAATCCACTATTTACGGAAATAATAGGTGTTGTTTAGAACTCTTAGCATAGGAAAACCTCTCGCGACCTGTTCGCAAATAATTGGAAGTCAAAACATTACTCGGATACCATATTATTCAAAATATCCAGAGCTGTCTACTTTGATGTTTGATATCTTTTATCGAGTTATGTTTTCATGGAGACGGGTCGCGAACCCTCGTGTAATACAATAGTTAAATTTGACGTTAATATTTCCCACTTCCTCCGGGCTGAATGCTGAGAATTTACTATCTGTTCCAGGGCTAAACCCAAAACCAACACTATCGATTCCTATTGCTCTTTATATTTACTGTAAAAAAATGCTTAGCATAAACGTCGTTTATCACGGAATATTTGGGTATTAAAATGAGAAGCGATTAGAATACCGAGAGTTTGTTTGAAGTAGTTAAGGAATGCCTATTGATTGAGACGTGCCTTGCACTGGGATGCTGAAGCACTACTCACTTCCGAACTATATATGGCGTCCCCAATCATTGACCTAATTGTGACGTCTAAGTTCACCGATGACTTACTGCTATTTTTGTTTCTTCACGACAGTCCGAACGTGCAAGACAGGAACTTGAGCGGGAGCTTGATGATCTCAGCGAAAGATTAGATGAACAAGGCGGCGCCACCCAAGCTCAGGTACGATTTTCTAGTCCAGCGGTTAACCCCTTGGAAACTAGATGCCATTCTTTCATCGTAGGCCAAGCTATTTAGTGACACTCCCTTTCGTGAGTTTTCTAGTTGCTTGGAAAATCGTGCCGGGGATTTACCTTCTTTCATCTGCGATCCCAAGTGTCTTATTTATTACTTCGCAATGCACCCTGGATGCTGAGATTCCGAAGTGTAACTATCATCCCTTGCGAGCGTTGTTGTGGTAATTTTGTGTAGTAAACTGCCTCAGCAGAGAAGTCACGAAAATGGCTACTGTGGATCCGACGATTACAAAGCTGGTGAGCTTACCAGTTGTTTTTCTTGCTTCTAAATGGTTGATATATGTAGAATAGTTGAACAAGTTCTCAAGGGCGTACCTCACTCATGTAGGGTTATTCAGCCACGAGAGATTCAGTGAACAGAATCTGTTTCGTGATGTGACTAGGGAATAAAGTTTGCGTCTCCCACTTATAAAAAAGACTCACAAGCATCATGTCTAGAGTGCTTTCCTTTATGTCGAAATAAAAAACTCAGCACGACACCAAAGCCAAACAAAATATTCTCGTGGGTATGAAAATATTCTATATTAACTTTGAATTCTCTACGTTGCGAGTCCTAACTACTTCAGGATAGTATAGCTATTGGTTCGAGCAAAGAAATCAATATAGTGTTCCTCTGCTCAGAAGCTCTCGGAGTATTTTCATTAGATGGAGTGTGATTGCTGGCTCTTTTTGCAGATGGAGCTCAACAAGAAACGGGAGCAAGACATTATCAAGCTACGCAAGGATCTTGAGGAGCAGACCTTGTCTCAGGAACAGACCATCAATAGTATGCGAGGAAAACAGAACCAGGCATTACAGGAAATGCAGGAGGAGCTCGACAGCGTTAAGAAATCGAAATCCAAGTAAGTCGATTTTGATATCCCCGACTGCCTGCTGACTCCAGGAAAGGCATTGTATTTTTAAGCTGTTGTTAAATATTGTCAGATTAGTCCGTTAATTGTCCCATGAAACTGCCGGATTACCAGGCCAGTACAACTGTTGTCAAGTCCTGAACTCAAGCACTTGTGTTTTATGATAAATCATACACGCTTCGACATGTGTTTGAGTGGGGTAAATTATATAATGCAGACTTTAAAGTATAACTACTAGTGTAATTAACTAGTAAGGTACAATGTTGCTCTCAGTCTAGGATCAGAATTGTACGATGGAGAATACACAGTCGACTGAAAATAATGCAAGACCTTTAGAACCAAGCTTGGTTTAACATAGCCTCACGTGCAGACGTTTTTTGGGAGGTGGATGCAACACAAAGAACGCTAGGTTTATGATCCATGCATTCTTATAGCGGTGTTGTTTATCTTGTCATTAAGGGAGCATGTCAAAACACATGCCCTCTCGACGGACCCATTTTGGGGTAGGGGGTGGGGGCTGCTGCCAGCCATCTCCTCTGGAGAGAAAACTCAATATTAAAAATAATTTGTTCTTAAATATCTTTAAAACTAAAAGGCATAATCTAGAAACAAATGCACTGCATGTTTTGGCTTACGTTATCATTTCATTTTCTGTGTTAAAATTACCACTAGGCCCCCAGATTGGAAAATATAGATGGTCAAAAATGGGGGATGGGGGTGGTACCCTGCGCTGACAGCTGTGTCTGTTGAAAAAAATGGTCCCTATGTGGGGCATCTGTTTTGACCTGCTCCCTAAGAGAAAATCATTTGGCGTTCCGGCATACCGACCTTTTTGACTGAACTACAATAGCTTCTTATGCCAAGCCTGTGGCTTGTCAAAGTGTGGTATTGATTGCGGTGAATCAGTCAGTCGACGGTTATGTTTATTCATGATCAGGACCAGAATACGAAAGGAAATGTTATTTTCGGAATCACCCTGTTCCTCTCTAATATGATTAAGCCATTGGAGACGTCATGCATCAATATAAAGAGATCATCTTTCTTCGTACAATAGTAAATGTAATAGTGCAGCGTGCTTTTATCTTGGGATACCTTTCACAGATTCCTTACCAAGATTCTATCTGATTCTAATGACCTTTGGCTTACTTGTTGCAATGACAAGGTTTTGAGTTACAGTAAGAACGGTTGCCTTCCTTTATTTGATAAACCAGCTCGTCTTAACCTGGCTTCGCTGCAAACAAAACTATTGAGCCAAAGCTGAATCGATCGTTCAATTAATGGACAATTAAAAGCATGAATATCATCAAGTAATCCGGAGGGCGAATCTGCCCATTAAATTACAAAGATTAGTTTTCTTGTTATCTATATATGGTATTTGTCAGTTATTACCTAACCTTATGATCCATGTCATGTTTGAGGGATTTTCCCAGATGCTGTTTTCTCTTTATATATACATATTTTTTTCTCTTTACGGGAGCACGTGCACGCGTGAAAAAGGGCAACCTTTAAAATTACGTTAACTTGTCAAAATCATATTAGAAGTAAGTAACTAGGCAATATTTCTCTACGGTTCGCGATTTATCTCTTTACTGGAAACGCTGCAGCTATTTCCACATTAGGGAGAGAATCATTTTCTAGCGTCAGATTGGCTTGATAAATACCTACGTCTTTGAGAAATGTTTTTTCAAAAGATTCTTGATGATTTTGTTATCTCTCAATGACATGGAGCAATGTTTGTAAGGGTCATGCTTCTTAGGAAATGTAACCTCGTTGACACATGGATTTCTTAATGTGATAAAGCCTGACAATATCACACAAAACGCTATACACGACTTTCATAATGGCCGCCTCCTAATTTGCATATGTGATTTCCCGTTTCGGTAGTTTATCCACGTGTATAGAAAATATGAGCATTGCCATGTGAAAGAGCATGTCGACATTAGTGACCTTGTGAAAGTTGAGTGCTGTAGCTTATAAAGCAATGAAGTTACAGCCAGTTGAAATTAGAGAGATTTGTATGAGAAAAACGACGGAGGCCTTTATAGCCTCGCTTTCATGTTTTTCTGCATTACAAATGCTCATAAACCAAGAGTATACACCACTATTGCTTAAGTTACTAGATACCTCCAAAGGCATGGGTGGCGCAGTGTGTTAGCGCTCGCCTCTCACCGCTGTGGTCGGGTGGAACTTCTCGAAACGAGCGACAGTATTGGCCTACCTAACAATAGAAACCACCCTAACCTTTAGAAGTGCAGTACAAAAACAATAGAAGTATAGTATTATGGGTGCAATCAGAATACAGGTCTCGAGAGGTTCCGTGCTACTCCACCGCTGCGGCCCGAGTTCGAGTCGGACTTGTGCCATATGTGAGTTGAGTTTGTTTGTTGTGTCGTTCTCTCTCTCTTGCCACGAGGGTTTTCTCCGGGTTCTCCGGTTTCCTCCCTCCGTAAAATTGAGAGTAGTATGTATAAAAATATATGAATGTAGTGGGGAGTGTTGAAAGCAGGTCCCAACCAGCTATGCTGAAATATATAGCCTGCTATAACAAAAATAATATTATTTATTTATTTAAGGCTTTGGTGGGCAAGAGATTATCATCATGCTCAAGCAAATGAAAGAAGTATTTG
Organism: Actinernus sp. WN-2022; assembly: GCA_030867875.1. Taxonomy (NCBI): domain Eukaryota; kingdom Metazoa; phylum Cnidaria; class Anthozoa; order Actiniaria; family Actinernidae; genus Actinernus; species Actinernus sp. WN-2022. The sequence continues at coordinate 72,771,042 of JAOWCC010001634.1, read as the reverse complement.
GATAATATGATATAACTAGGAATGTATAAGGAAAAAAGACCAAGTTCAGACAACGACAACAACAATAACATTTATTTCACTCTTAAAGTTACAAGTAGTACGTAATAAACAAATAAAAGACTGAGTAGGAGGACCCGAAAAAAAACACGAAAGCTATCTAGCCGAGTCCCCCTTTACACACCATAAACAGGCAGGGAGACGAATTTGCAATTTGCAAAAAGTTGAAAAAGGGAGAGAGGGGAATTTTATAAATTATTTTGCTTGGGTAAGTATGTATATTATATCTGATAGATTAATTAAATAATCATGGCCCAGCATACCGATTTATTAAGTACGATGTGTAATTTCGTTTAAATATATCTGATTTGATAGTCATGATATTTCTTTCCAAATCTTTTAAGACTACACAAAAAAAAATGCCGTTAAAATTTATAAACCTTTTGTGTAGTCAGTTTTAATGGACTCCAGAACAAAATATTTGTTTGTTTTTCTGTCTTGTTTCATTGTGACACCCCGTTGTGTGACAGTCTTAATTCTTTAACGACGTTATAAGTGGGATACTAGGGAGCTTTATAGATTCGAGTACGACAACGAGTACGACGACGTTTCACAATCGACGAACACTTTAAAAAGATATATGAACAAACAAATACTCTTAGTAGCTTGTTCTCGTGTCTGCAGCATTGTTTAGCAGAAATGGAAGATTTGTACTTTCTTGCGACAGAGATATTTTGTGTCAAAAAGTCGTACTCGTAGTAAAAGTCGTACTCGTACTTGGGGGAGAGAGGGGGGTGGGGGGGGGGGGGGTGAGAAACAGCCATGCAAAAACATGTTTTCAATGACTGCCTCTGTGCAAACAAATTGTTCTCACTTTACAAGCAATATATTTAAACGAATTATTCCTTGCAAACAATTCATTGTAAGTCTTAAACTTCTGCAAAAAAAAATGTTTTGGATCATAGGGAATGTATCTCCAAAGCGGATTGTTTCTCTCTACAGACTTGAGAAGGAGAAGAGCACGCTAGTGAACGAAGGAGACGACCTCGCTGTCACCGTCGAAACTTTACAAAAGCAGAAGGTATATCGAATTGTTTAATTAATACCGCAATATGTTTTACCATAAGTCATGGACTTCTGGTTTTACCCAACTTCAGGTATTGATCGGTAAACTAGATAATTGTTACAATTCTTATAAGGCATTCGTTTTTTCTTCAGCAACAAGCCGAAAAGAACAACCGTGCAATTTCCGACCAACTCATTGAAGCTCGAGCACAGGTATGTACCTCTGCGCATGCGCAATATCTGGGAATGTGTTTTGAGCCTCGTTCTCACGTCTTGATCGATGTCTTGCAAACTGAATGGAGTGGCGGTATATCAACAGGAATAGGAAAACAGGCCTCCTAAATATAATTTATGAGCAATATCGACCATGAACTTTCTCATTTCTTACTGCGCATGCTCGACGAAATCGGTTTCATGAGGTAATCTCGTTCCCAGAAGCAGCGCATTTTTTGGCCAGCGGTAACCAATTTATTCGCGCTGACCAAAAGAAACGCGAACTCAGGGAATTTGTTCAATAATCGGTATTAATTGCTGTTTCGCACCTACAGAACGATGAAATAAAGAAGTCCAATAGCGAACTCGAAGTCATTAAGGGACGCATCACGCAGGAGAATATCGAGATAAGCCGACAACTCGAGGAACAGGAATCTAGGGGTGGTCAGCTGGGCAAGGTAAAGAAGGGCCTCGAACAACAGATTGAAGAATGCAAGAAACAACTGGATGATGAAATGAGGGTGAGTGTAAAAAGCTGGAGTAAAAAAAGGCATACAACAGTGTCATAAATTACGCTTTTCTTAACAGCCGTACGAAAACTGCATTAACTCCGTAAAGTGCCGGTCTGGCGTGTGGAAGTCGAGATTTCAAACCCCGGCCAGACCAACACACATGGCCTTTGTGAAACGTGTCGTTTTCGAACTGCAAATGATTAGTTAGACATCACGTCTTCTCGGATAAGGACGTTAAATTGTAGGTCCCTCGTAGGCTCAAGTTTATCCGTCTTTCAATTAAGCCTGCCACGAATTACTGACGTTCGGTACGTTGTCTATACCTTTAATCTTCATTGTCGTTATAACGGTTGATTATTTCCAGGCGAAAGCTGAGGCTCAGTCCAGACTCAAGAATCTCGAAGCAGACTTCGACACTCTTCAGGAAAACTTCGAAGAAGCTGAAGATGGCAAGGCTGATCTCCAGAAACAGCTGTCGCGCGCGAACACAGAGGCACAACAGTGGAAGACCAAATACGAACAAGACGCCTTGGCTAAGATCGAGGAACTCGAAGATGCAAGGTATGAATATCAGGAGCGTAGCATCAATGTACGCACATGCGTACTCTTTGCTCCTCTTCTATCATGCATTTGCGTGAGTGTTCCGTATATTATACTGATAAGTGGCCGCGGGCGCAGCCGCTGCCGCTGTGCCAGGCCACTACAATCCCGGCGGCTGCTTGGCCTCGACAGGTTTCTGTGAGTACACCTAAACGTTTAGCTACTCGCCTGGATATAGTAAGCAGCAAGCCGGCTGACAGGGGAGTTTCTAATGGGCTCCAAACCACCCAGTGTCCCCTTCTCTTCTGCATCGTGAGAGATCGTCGTAGAATGAAATGATACTGACCGTACTAGTGCGGATTTCGTATGAGTGGGACAAACATACGGCATGTCCGTAGCCTTATCATAACCGTACTGCAACTTACTGTACCGTAACTCTGTAATTTGATTGGATCAGAAGGACAAAAACAATAGGGAAACCAGTTCAATGTCACGGCATATTGTACGGTAACCGTGCCGTAAGTCATTACCGTAACTTTCCTCTCATACGAAATGCGCTTGAGTAACCTAACGAAAAGATTGGTGAAATGGAAAAGAAATGGTGATATGCATGACGTCATTATTTCTTGTTTTATTCTTAGGCGTAAACTATCCGCAAAGCTCCAAGAGATGGAAGAGGCCATGCAAATTGCAATACAAAAAGCTGCTAGCGGTGAGAAGACTAAGAACAGACTGAACTCCGAACTTGAAGATGCTCTCATCGACTTGGAAAAGGTAATGTGTTCGCGCATATGCACTCAAAACTTTGGAGCAAACCTCATTCTTATTAGAAGCTTTTTTATCTTACTCTTATATGCGTACCCCATGCACCTTCCAGTTAGCTCAGTGATAATGCCGGCACCGGTCTGTTGAACGGGAGGTCGAGGTTCACAACCCCGGTCAGACCAACAGTCAGGGTCTTAAAACAACTGAGTAGAAGGTGCTGCCTTTGTGAAACAATCTCGGTATTGAACTGCAAATGGTTAGACGACCTTCACGTCTTCTCGGATAGGGACGTTAAATCATAGGTCCACCAGTGGACGAGAGAGCCGATTCGTGGACAGTTACTTAACCGCCTCACTGGTTAGGTCAGTTGGTAGAGCACGGTCTATAGTGTGAGAGGTCAGTGGTTCGAATCCCGGCCGCCGCGGGGCAGGGACGTATATAAGCCGTTGGCCTTGTCTCCTTCCTCTTCTAATCTATACGAGGGGGACGTGAAAGAACCTGTTGCGTCATTTCGAGAAAGAGTAGGGGATTGTCTCCCGACACAACAGCCTGGTATTCTGAGGTACTAAAAATTACTCATGATTGTAAACTGCACGGCAGCACACTTGCGCCACAATAGCAGTCCGTATCACAATAATAAATTTGAATATATTCATATATAATTTGCGCTATACACATTTTGTAAATGAATACCTTTACCTTGTTTTTACTTACCTAGTTTGCTTGCATGCGGCTGACTCGACGTCAGTTTTAAGGATGCTGTGCTAATTTGGTTTGCATAACTCTATTATTATCACAGGCTCAGACCAATAATGCCAATTTGGAGAAGAAGCAGAAGAAGATTGATGTCCAGATCAATGAATGGAGAGTGAAGCTCGAGGAAGTCCAAGCCGATCTTGATAACTCTCAGAAAGAGGCCAGGAGCTACTCTACCGAGGTAACAGGATAAGACCCAAGACGTCTAGTTTTAAAGTGTATATGACCCCCAGGCGCGGATCCAGAAAAAAATCTGACCGGTTTCCGACTTCCCAACTCAAACTCCAAAATTGGAAATTTTACTGAAGCCCCCCCCCTCCCTCCCCCTCTCTCAAAGAGAGTTTTAATCGAATGTTAAGGTTACTAAAAAAATCTGGAATCTGGAAATTTTGACCGGTTTCCGTAAACCGGTCTGGATCCGCGCCTGACCCCTAGCCCGTTATCATTGATTTAAAAGTCAAAGTGATCGCGGACGTAGGAATAAAACATTAGCGTCTGTCATTTTCATTTATTAAGGAATCAAATTTCAATGACATTATCTAAGTCACAAGTCAATTCTAGTTTCTTAGCTTTACTCTGATTTTATGTCAGCTCTACTTATTAAAACATATTTCAATAAGACTGCAAGAATAACAATTTAAAGAAGTAATACATTCAATGTTATAACTCATTTCATTATAATGTGACGTAAATGACGTCATTTCAAGGATTTGTAATGCATTTAAAAAGCAATATTACGACCATAAATCTCCCAAAAATGGTTGAACAAGATTTAAAACACTTTACTGCACCCAAAACAACAATTTCTAGTTAGGGCTCAAAAGCACTTTTAATAATTAACAATAACTTTTCCAAGTTGATTATGTGGTTACACCGTATTTAAGAGTGTTTTTGGTGGTTTGTGTTGAACTATGCTTATTCCTCTCCTTGTGCTCTTCCTACATTTATAGATGTACAAGATCAAAGGAGCATACGATGAGTCTGTTGAGCAGATCGAGGCCCTCAGGCGCGAGAACAAGAGCCTACAAGGTGGACTTTCGCATATTTGTTTATACACATTCTCTTTTGCTGTAGTATTTTCCTACCGTTGTTAAGACACTTTATTTCGTCAACACATTATCAGGGAACGAGCCAGATAGTGTCCCGTGAAATCCGATGTAAACATAACATTTGCTCCACCTGAGTCCCAAAATATACCGCCAAAGTGTGCCACCTCTCTCTCGGCCCCATTCTTCCACTCGCACGCATCCAATATTCTTCACTTAGCTCGCAAACTCACTATCAATGGAGGGAAAAGGAGGGACCGCGCGCAGTCTAGTATCATATCATGCTATTTTCCACCTCCAATCGATCGAGTCGATCTTTCTAAAACAGTGTTTTTGAAGATTGTTTTCCGTCCAGTTTAGCTCAAGAGCTCAATTCATTCGTTATTGAAGTGATCTATCAACACGTGACTGTTTCCAGTAAAGCCTTTTCCATGGGATCACGAGCTCAGTTCATTCGTTATTGAAGTGATATAACAGCACGTGACTGTTTCCAGTAAAGCCTTTTCCATGGGATCACGAGCTCAGTTCATTCGTTATTGAAGTGATATAACAGCACGTGACTGTTTCCAGTAAAGCCTTTTCCATGGGATCACGAGCTCAGTTCATTCGTTATTGAAGTGATATAACAGCACGTGACTGTTTCCAGTAAAGCCTTTTCCATGGGATCACGAGCTCAGTTCATTCGTTATTGAAGTGATATAACAGCACGTGACTGTTTCCAGTAAAGCCTTTTCCATGGGATCACGAGCTCAGTTCATTCGTTATTGAAGTGATATAACAGCACGTGACTGTTTCCAGTAAAGCCTTTTCCATGGGATCACGAGCTCAGTTCATTCGTTATTGAAGTGATATAACAGCACGTGACTGTTTCCAGTAAAGCCTTTTCCATGGGATCACGAGCTCAGTTCATTCGTTATTGAAGTGATATAACAGCACGTGACTGTTTCCAGTAAAGCCTTTTCCATGGGATCACGAGCTCAGTTCATTCGTTATTGAAGTGATATAACAGCACGTGACTGTTTCCAGTAAAGCCTTTTCCATGGGATCACGAGCTCAGTTCATTCGTTATTGAAGTGATATAACAGCACGTGACTGTTTCCTGCAAAAGGCTTCTTTATGTTTTCAAAATTGAGGAATTATATAGCAGGGAAATATACGAGCTTTCTCATACCCATTTTTTAAAAGTCATTAATACACCCGTTTCGCATTCAAGAATTACCGCTGTATTCGATGACTACAGGCGCATTTACTCAACGTTAGTCTCATCCTGATGTAAAATATTCACAAATACCAGCGAGAAGGTGCAGAAGTTCAAACTACAACAATACATAGAGTTGTGAATAACCCGTCTTGCCGATGGTATTTATGAATATTTAACATCAGAACGAGACTAAGGTTGTGTAAATGCGTCTGTAGTCATCGCATCCAGCAGTAATTCCTGAATGCGAAACTGGACTTTTAGTCGGCGTGAAGTTCGCGAAATAAGTATTGTCCAGACCATACGCGTGCCAATTTGACAATAGTGCTGCCCCGATGTCCAAGCTTATGCCATATTTTTTTTAATTTCTTTGTTAGGCGAGGTCCACGATTTGGCTGATCAGCTCGGTGAAGGTGGAAAGAGCGTCGTCGATCTCGAGAAACTGAAGAAACGCCTTGAGATGGAGAAGGAAGAACTTCAGACTGCCCTGGAGGTTAGCTTTTCTCAGTATGGACTTGAAATTCCGAGAGCCAGGGTTGCCGCCAGAGTGTCAAATAGGAGGCAGGGAGGCCACCCCTTCCCCAAGGAACCCCAACCCCTTCCCCCTTAAGACTGCCATCCCACCTTCCCCTCTACCTTCACTCATCAAGTCCCGATTAAATTTAGTCACTGGATGTCGCTGGGTTACGATGTAAACGCCCTCGGAATCTCGATTGTTTTTTCGCCGTGTGTTTTCTGACTTTCATTTTTCATTTCTGAATTTGCGATGACCTTACCCCCAAGTTCTGGCGAGAACCCTGAGGCCTTCAGGAAAATACATGCACATTCAGCTACGGTGGAATACTTATTATACAGCTAGGTAACTTCGTGTGCTATGATTGGTCAGTTTGTCCATAACTTCCCGTACGGACCGCAAAATTGTAACAAAGCTGGCTTTGTATACTTTTTAGCTAGATAATAAGCATCTTATTAAGCTCGCTTGCTCGATCCGTACTGTATGTTATGGATCCTCATTCTTCGCGGTCCATAACTTACAGTACTGACCGGTATACTGGAAATCTAAATGAACGCTAAGCGGGTAGCAGTTTAGGTCAGCAGAACGATGCCAACTCGTGCACTTCTACGATATGTTACGTGTTTTGAAGCAAAATTAATGCACCGAAAACAACGCCTGATTAACATCGCCGTCTACTCTTAACGATTAAACGTGAGCTGTCGCTTTGCATATACAGAGATACACCAAGTAGACATAATACTGGGTTACTCACAATGTTGCTTACTCAATTCGTACCTCGTAGGAAGCAGAAGGTGCTTTGGAGGCTGAGGAGGGCAAGGTTCTCAAGGTGCAACTTGAGCTCACCCAGGTCAAGCAGGAGTTCGAACGCAAGATTGCTGACAGAGATGAGGAGATCGACACTCTTAGGCAAGTCTCTTTTTGAGCGCGGTTCGTTGTCACCTCCCGGATAGCTCAGTTGTTAAAGGGGCACTGTGACCCCCAAATGATAAAGTTTCTCATGACGCTGGAAAGACAGATTAGCAGAGTATGCTTTACAGATATACTGGAAAGAATCTGAGATTATTTTGATGAAGGAAGAGAAATATTCGAGTGGATGAAAAATACTACTTTTAAGATATATTTAGAGCAACTTGAAATCGGTTCACTGTAACCGGAATCAGGTTTCTCGAATAACATTTTGTAATCCACTTTAATCTTTGCCATCCTCTATCGTAAAGTCTGAAAATCATATCGGGACATTCACAGTTGTAAAGAAACATATAGTTCAATTCGATTGGCATTGACCCTTAAGCGCCAGTCTGTTGTGCGGGAAGTCGAGATTCACAACCCCGGTCAGACCAACACTCGGGGTCTTAAAATAACTGAGTAGAAGGTGCTGTCTTTTTTAAACAATCTCGTTCTCGAACTGCAAATGGTTAGACCTTCACGTCTTCTCTGATAAGGACGTAAAATCGTAGGTCCCACGTCGGCTTTAACACTGTCACGAGTTATCAACGTTACTAAAGTTGTTTTACCTTTCTCTCGTTTTAGGTCTGTGAATATGCTTTGATTCGTTTCACTGACTTGAATGATGCCATTTGTTTTCCATAGGAAGAACCATCAACGCCAATTGGATGCCCTCCAAGGATCCTTGGATGGTGAGGTTAAGTCCAAGAACGAACAGGCTCGCCTCAGGAAGAAGTTCGAGACCGACTGTAACGAGCTGGAGATTAACTTGGAGAACGTCATGAAGGTACAAGAATATCGCTCAATATGCCACGTCTCATCTTGTTTCTGTGAGTCCTAGAGCCAATATGCCTTTTGCAGGAAACAGTCACGCGCTGATAAATCACTTCAGTAACCATTGATTATGAATTGCGCTCGTGATCCCATGGGAAAGGCTTTACTGGATGGCAAACAGACTTCTAAATGATGTTTTAGAAAGATCGATAATCGATTGGAAGTGGATTAATAATAACACTACAGATCTCGTACAAGTGCCTTTACATAAATCAGGAAGTCAGATTTTGTAGCCATCCAGTACAACCACGTGTTTACATTCCTGCAAAAGGCCCATTCAATAAAACCTTTACATGTGTATACTTTACAACTGAGTCTTGTCATTGTTTCACCGCCAGAAAACAATGGCTAGACTAATCAAATACACGTGCAAAAGTTATTTTGTTGGCCTCTGGATGCAACGGAAAATCACACTATAGGAAAACCTAGACGAAGTAATTCCACCGACGGAAAATTGCACGATATAACCGATATCGCGTAGTCCGATGAATTACTTGATTATTTATTACTTTTGCCGCTAAATTATACAGAAGTTACAATTTAAGCATAGCTTACAGTGGTGAATCTACTCTGAATCACCTCTCCTCTCAGCCAATCCGCATCTGATTTCGCAAACGCACTCGTACGATTCAGCTGTGACTATGCGATTCTATCTAATAAGAATGGGTTTTAATGAATTCGACGCGGATTAGCTGTAATACTTTCAAACCCCGCCGGTTCAAAATTCCTGCCGAACTATTACCCATGCAGGATCTTAAAATAACTGAGTAGAAGGTGTTGGCTTCACGTCTTCTCGGATGAGGACGTAAAATCGTAGGACTAAGTCAGCAGAGGGCCTTTTTGAAGATTACCGAGCTACATGTTAGCAGTAAACGTGTTACCCTCTATAAATAAAGTGACGTTTTAGTTTTTAGTATTCATTTTTTCTCTATCTCGTCTATTACTTCAGGCCAATCAAGAATTCCAGAAAAACGCCAAGAAACTGCAGCAACAGGTTAAGGACTTGCAGCTGTTGGTTGAGGAAGAACAGAGAGGCCGGGATGATGCTCGCGATGCCGCTGGTCGTGCAGAACGCCGTGCTGCTGAAGTCTCCGCTGAGCTGGAAGATCTCAGGAACCAACTTGAGCAAGTAAGACATATAGTAGTAGAGTGTATTTCGTGCTAACGGCATGCCGTGACATTGAAACCTGCCCCATTGTTTTGTCTTCTGAATATGTGGCAGATTCACTTACCAACAACATACCAACCACTTACCAACCACTTACCAACAACATACCGACCACTTACCAACAACATACCAATCCTCTGCCTCCCTCTTATAAAGAAAACAAAGAAGTTGCCACCCCTTTTGAATCTATCGAACCCTCTCTCAGAGAATCCTGGATCCACTCCATTGAGCCAATCAAATTACAGAGTTACAGTACGGTCTGCAAAATGTGCGCATGTCCAGTCAGCGGTAGAAATCGCGGGAGCAGTCTTAACGGTTTCTGTTCAGAAAATCTTCAGAAATTCGACACACCGGGGTTTAATTGGAATATCGCAAGAGTTAAGAGTTTTATTAGTTTAGTCATCAAGCCAATTAAACTTGGGACTGGTCCATGAAAGCGCTTTAAAATCGAAGCTCGTACTTTTCTGTAACAATGCTTTGAAATCCAAATTTCGAGTGAAAATTCAACCAAAATGATGCGCGCGAGCGTGATTTCCCGGGTGAAATTCACGCATGCGCAAACGTGTTGTCAGTACGGTTAAGATAGAGCCCGACAAAAAACGGCATATTATTACTATTACGGTTGTTGTTGTTATTATTATTATAAGAGACAACCTAACCTGATTACCGTTCACCTCTCATTAATAGGCTGATCGTGCCCGCCGCACCTCAGATCAAGAGAGGGCTGATGCCGTTGACCGTCTTACTGAGGTTTCCAACCAGAATAACATCCTTGTACAAGCCAAGCGAAAGTTTGAGGGACAGATCAACACCATGCAAGAAGAGCTGGATGATGCTGAGAACGAGGCCAAGGCCGCTGATGACCGAGCAAAGAAGGCGGCAGCTGAGGTAACTATTTAGATGCTACAGAGTCGCTTTCATAATGGCCTCCTAATTTGCATACTTTGGAAGATTAATCTGTTGAGGGAAACTAATGTCACCACATGGGAGCCAATCATGGGAACAAGTAAAAAGGTAATAGCCAATCACGGAAGAAAGTAAAAAGGCAATGAGCCAATCACGGCAGCAAGTAAAAAGGCAATGAGCTAATCACGGCAACAAGTAAAAAGGCAATGAGCCAATCACGGCAACAAGTAAAAAGGCAATGAGCCAATCACGGCAACAAGTAAAAAGGCAATGAGCCAATCACTGGAGCAAGTAGTAAAAAGGTAATGAGCCAATCATTGGAGCAAGTAAAAAGGCAATGAGTCAATCACGGCAGCAAGTAAAAAGGTAATGAGCCAATCACGGCAGCAAGTAAAAAGGCAATGAGCCAATCACGGCAACAAGTAAAAAGGCAATGAGCCAATCACTGGAGCAAGTAGTAAAAAGGTAATGAGCCAATCACGGCAACAAGTAAAAAGGCAATGAGCCAATCACGGCAACAAGTAAAAAGGCAATGAGCCAATCACTGGAGCAAGTAGTAAAAAGGTAATGAGCCAATCATTGGAACAAGTAAAAAGGCAATGAGCCAATCACGGCAGCAAGTAAAAAGGCAATGAGCCAATCACTGGAGCAAGTAGTAAAAAGGTAATGAGCCAATCACGGCAAGTAGTAAAAAGGTAATGAGCCAATCACGGCAGCAAGTAAAAAGGCAATGAGCCAATCACTGGAGCAAGTAGTAAAAAGGTAATGAGCCAATCACGGCAGCAAGTAAAAAGGCAATGAGCCAATCACGGCAGCAAGTAAAAAGGCAATGAGCCAATCACTGGAGCAAGTAGTAAAAAGGCAATGAGCCAATCACTGGAGCAAGTAGTAAAAAGGTAATGAGCCAATCACGGCAGCAAGTAAAAAGGTAATGAGCCAATCACGGCAGCAAGTAAAAAGGCAATGAGCCAATCACGGCAACAAGTAAAAAGGCAATGAGCCAATCACTGGAGCAAGTAGTAAAAAGGCAATGAGCCAATCACTGGAGCAAGTAGTAAAAAGGTAATGAGCCAATCACGGCAGCAAGTAAAAAGGCAATGAGCCAATCACGGCAACAAGTAAAAAGGCAATGAGCCAATCACTGGAGCAAGTAGTAAAAAGGCAATGAGCCAATCATTGGAGCAAGTAAAAAGGCAATGAGCCAATCACGGCAGCAAGTAAAAAGGTAATGAGCCAATCACGGCAGCAAGTAAAAAGGCAATGAGCCAATCATGGGAACAAGTAAAAAGGCAATGAGCAAAATCATGGGAACAAGTAAAAAGACTCACAATGAGCCAATCACGAACTGAAGAAATTCGTGATTGGTTTTACTTGAAGCTATCGTCAGGCAAAATAAACGCAATCTTCCTAAAACGAAATTAATTCCGCGACGGACCAAAACAATGTTTGGTTTTAGTTTAGAACTTGATTGGCTGATAATTACAAAATGTTTTTTTCACAGCCAATAGAAAAGCTAAGCAAACGCAAAACCAAATCAATCAGTTATTACTTTCAACACTCATCGAAAACCGCTCTAATGATAACGTTAATTCATCTCTTTTCGCATTTGCTTTACTCACTGAACATTTCATTTCGTCTTGCTTAGCTTGCTCGTGTCCAAGGTGAACTTCTTAGTGCTCAGGACCACGCCACCGCTGCTGACCGTGCAAGACTGTCCGCTGAACGAATTCAGAAGGACTTGGAGCTGAAACTTGAGGAACTGGAGGCTGCAGGCGGAAAGGCTCTCAAACAACAGATCAAGAAACTCGAACAGAGGGTAAGATGAAAACTTTGTTTTACTAACAAGAGACCCAAAACAAATCGCTTAAAGCGGACTGAACCCTAAATCAACTCTACGACTATAAGAAATGAGTTATCGGTGCTGCGCGTCGAAAACCTTCCTCACACCCTCCGTTATGTACATGTCTCAAGTCTTGTAATTTATGACGTCATACGGAGAATAATTAGTTTTACCATGATGTCAGCGTATCCTAATTGCGGACCATTGTGTTTTGTTTTTGCTGGAGATGTGATTGTTTTTCCTTGGCATATGTGACCGCTCACTTCCTCCTCCTCGTACCGTCTGAAAATCAGGCTAATGTGACATACGATATAGAGAGACTTGCACTGAATCGAACCGCCACACCAGCTAGATTTATCATCTAGATTTATTATCTTCATAGATGCGCAAAACAGAGAAATAAAATGCCAGAACTTGTTTCTTTCGAATGCATCTTTGTATAGTCGTTGGTTTGATTTAGGGCTCAGTCCCCGTTAAAGGGAAGATTAATATCTTGGTATTTTCGTGTGGCTTTTGATTTAGGTTAATGCAAAGAAATGTAAAAGTAAATGGTCCTTTCGTCCGATCCAAACTTATTTTTCTCAGGAACATGTCTGAATAGCCACTTGACAAATTTACGATAGTTACCGTGGTTGTTTTCCGTGGATTTCACGAGGCATTTGCCCAGTGAATCCACAACATATTTTGGCTATGAGATGACGAAAAACATGGCAAATAAGAGGACAGACCACGTTAAACACACTGAAAATAGTGAAGCGAGCAAGGCCAAAATTGCGGAGAGACACACAATCAATCTTGCTCGAGCGATCACGTAAACTACTATGGTTATCCTTATATCCAATAGCAAACAGCCAATCAGAAAACGAGAAACGTAGCAGCTTTTCCCTTCCCTGCTTGCAGAACCTTCTATTCCTCTAAAAGATTTGCTGATTTTAATTGAACCCGCTATGATAACGCGTACCCGCCGACGTCAATCTCTAGTTTGCATGCTAATTGGCCGTAGGATCACACTCTTCTCATTGGGCAGCCCGCCAGGCGTGGCAAAAATCATGTCGCTTAGTAACGCAACGCATTCTCAACAAACGATGTTGCGACTGGGGGCAGAGTCTACGTTGATTACAAAAGAAAGGTAGGAAAAGGAGAATCTGCTAGCAGGGAAGCTTTTTCTATGCTTTTTCAGTAAATTACTAATGTTTTGTTTGGGTTTCTTTTTTACTTTTAGGTGAAGGAGCTGGAGCGTGACCTGGATGGAGAGCAAAAGCGAAGCAACGAAAACATGAAAGTGGTCAAGAAGAACGAGCGCCGTATGAAAGAGATCCAATTCCAGTCGGATGAGGACCAGAAGAACTTCCAACGCGCGCAGGAGAACGCTGACAGGCTCAACAACAAGCTCAAGAAAATGCGCACTGCTGTTGAGGAAGCGGTATGTTAGAATTTCAGTCTACAATTTGGCTCTAAACTCGTATTGATTTTTTTGGAAATACATAGTGGAACATGCATGCCATAAGTTTTCCAGATACAACGCACGCTCTCATTGGTTGAACCTGAGTCACGTGGCAGTTATCAAAATCCAATGTATCCCGCGCGATATACCATTCAAATGTATTCCGCCACGTGATCACATCGTGACATAAGATGGCGTGACATGTCGCGCGCGCCACTGCATACTAAAGGCGGGAAAATAAATGTTTGTACCAAAACTCAGGGAAATGGAATTTTATAATTGTTGCTATATACCAAATCACATAATAACTGGCCCTTCGGGAATATTGTTAATTGGGCTATAAACAGCTGAAAGACATTTATATTTTAGATTGGCTATATGTATATTTAAGCATGTATATTTGTATATTTATATATTATTTTAATTTAATTTATGACTATAGAGGGCCACCCTAATTAACTTCGTGTTAGCTCGGTGTTACCCTCTTTAAATATTGTTGTCATTATTATAGACCCAGGACGGACCATTGTGCTTTGCGCGCCTCCGTTTTTGTTTTGATTTTCAAGAAACCAAGCCTTTCTATTGTTTTCGCAAAGCATAATGATCCGTCCTGGATCTTTAAGACTTTATATATATATAGTCATATTTGCAGAATCTTTGATTTTAACCATCCCTTGTGCGCGAGATTCGTCAGTTCGTATGAAAATCGAAGAATATAATTGTTTCCTGCCCGGACAGCGAATATAAAGACCTCTCACCGGGATACAGCGTGACTCACCGTGAGGCACCGTGACACAACCACTATAAATGTAGTAACCAGGAATTTTCTCCACTTTCCAGGAAGCCCTTGCTGCCGGCAACCTGAACCGCTACCGCAAGTGCCAAGGGGAGCTAGAGGAGGCTGAGGAACGCGTGGAACAGCTTGAGAGCTCCCTTCAGAAGGCTCGTAGCCGTGCCCGCACCAGTGGCGCCATGGGACGCCAGACATCGCGAGAGGTCTCTAGGATTAATCCTTATTCTAAAACAAATAGATACTCTAATATATTTTAATAATAATCTTAATATAACACTTTCTTTTGTTAATATTTCTCTTTTATAACTATCCACGGATAGCCGAGGACGTATAACAACTACCATTTTCAAAATATATATTATACTATCGAAACAGGTCAAACGTTCCTCCTTAGAACCAGAAATGAAGTTCATTATTCGAATTTGATTTCATTCTTCGTTTCAAATTTCGATTGTCGAAATGAAACTTGCAAAATTCAAAATGAGCCTAAATTCAAATTCGTCTCCTTTTTTTTTCCTGGGGCTAGCGTTTGTATGACGATACTCACAACGGCTGCGAAGGAGACTAAAATTCAAGTACTATATGGAATAACTTTTGCACATAAATACAATCAAAATTCGAATGGAGCTCAATTTGAATTTTGCAAGTTTCGTTTTAAACAGTGGAAGTTTGAAACGAAGAATGAAATAAAATTTCGAATAATGAACTTCATTTGTTATTCTACGGTGGAACACTTAACCTGTTTTCACTGTAATTTCTTTTCGTTACCATCGTTTTTCACTTCCAGGATATTACGGGCACCGTTTGCCCCTACCTTGTATTAGCAAATTGCTTATTTGTAATGAAACTGGAGTTAACTGTAATTCCAACTTGGTTTAGTACTTCTACAAGAGTTTTGCGATGCTTATAGATATCAAAAACTCCCCAGAGCTGTGAAGAAAAAAGACGAAAGAAAACGAATTCAACGAGCCGTTCGTCCAGCCAACTTTCTCTGTATGATAGCTTAATTTATAAAAATATTTTGTTTGGAGCTTTCAGTCCGGTCTGCAATTGTCCAAACAAAACATGCCTCAACTGCTGTCGTTGACTTTAAGCACAAGGTCGAGTGACCTTGTGCTCAACATAGTCAGTTACGTTACATTGCACTGAAGTTCCTAAAATATATAATAAAACGAGAATACCATTTTTAACAAAAAGGCTATTGTACAATTCACATCTAATGTTACTGCGACCTTCGGGATACAGATAAAACGTACTGGACAAACTATGGACTGCACTCTACATGGAACCTTGTACCAAAATAATCACTGATGCATTGTCGGCACGAATTTTTAAACTGTTGCTATAACACAGTATAACAAGCAAAATACCAAAATTCGCTGGCGCGGGTTTGGAGAACGTGTTTTTTTTATGTTTTCGTGCAGTTTCACGTTGGATAGAACCAATAGATTTTGCGTGGCTAGCCTCGCACTGAGCAGATTCAGAACGAGTTTAGCCCGCAAAAACAAGGCCGCCGCGTGAGAAGGGTGAATTCAAATATGAATTCACTGTTTTGGATAATTATAAACATTTTTCAACCATAGTAATGGTCAAAACATTCGTACAGACAACGTATCAGTGATGATGTTGGTGTATAGATTTCCCATACAGTCTTTATATTCAGTAGTTTAATCTGTACTCTGAAGGTGACCTTAAAGTGCATATAAGCCCTAGCCAGTTATCTTTTGATATCGATTATGCATGAAGTGTATAGTCCAACGGTAGAATATTTCTTGATTTGGGTGTTGCGTCTACGAGATTTTAAGGTTTATATTTCCAATATGCTAATGATGTGATGTCATCACCGACATTTGCTGAATTTCTTTGTGCTTGCGAATTAAGCTATTTTCTAATTTAGATTTTTTGGGGGGAAAATCACTTTGATAAGCTCCAAATATAACTTAGAATTTAAAAATAGGTAATTTGTTTCTACCAGCATGCTGACATCACATCATTAGCATATTGGAAATATAAACCTTTATATCTCGTAGACGTAACACCCAAATCAAGAAATATTCTACCGTTGGACTATCCACTTCATGTACAATCGATATCAAAGATAACTGGCCAGGGCTTATATGCACTTTAATTCGAAATGGCGATTCCGTTCTGTGTATTAGTTCAACCTTGGCAGTTTCTATGGTAATAAAGACCGAACACATCAGTTCTTATTTACTTCAGCAAGAATCTCCTTCCCCCATCACTTTTGAATTTAATTATTCACTTAACAAATGTCAGTTAACAATGTTCAGAGCAAACAACTTGAAGATTTAATTGAAATGTGACATACTTCTGCTGCTTACATCACTATAAATTCCAAAGAATACAATTTGAC
Organism: Actinernus sp. WN-2022; assembly: GCA_030867875.1. NCBI lineage: Eukaryota > Metazoa > Cnidaria > Anthozoa > Actiniaria > Actinernidae > Actinernus > Actinernus sp. WN-2022. The sequence continues at coordinate 72,754,129 of JAOWCC010001634.1, read as the reverse complement.
TAGAGGTATTTCCGTTTTAACGTGAACGCTCCCATTTCGGTTTTAAAAAGTATCCCAAGTCGTTATTGACTTGCTGTTTACGAAGCTATGAAGGAACATTCCTTTCAACGAGCATAAATCCCTTTGTTTCCGTTAATTCCACTCAGACAACTTCAGAACCCCTGGGAACAATTTAAGTTGATTAAACTTTTTAGAACATTGTACGGTTTTCAAGAGACTTCTACCCCAGTCGCTAAGTCCCCAAGTAATTGTGTCTGGTCATGGAACGCCGACTTTGTTGTGCAAATAGCTAGAGAGCCAGACAAACGTGATTCAAACTACTGCAGTTGCATGAAAGTTGACTGTTTTATCCGCCCATTCGATAACAATGGCGTGACCTTTTCTCGAAGTTTCGTTTAGTTGCCTAACTCTTAAGTGTCAGAACGTCATAGTTTTGTCAATATTTTTTTACCTATAGACTCTTGCTGCGTGCCATGAATTGTAACGAAACTATAAGTTTTTATCGAGTATTTCTTTAATCTAACTGTTACTTCCTTTATAATTTCTTTCTTCGGACTTGCTTTTTCTTAACACTAATTTTTCCCTTTCTAATCGTTAACATTCCTTTATATCTTTTCTAATATATTGTGTAATGTTTGATTACGAATGCAGTGTCAGTTATGTACTAAGTGTAATCATCTTGTTATGTTAATTCTATTGCATGCCTTGATTCAGTTAACAGCGATGCAAACTGTGGTGCTTTTGTGTAGGCAAAAACAAATGTGGCACTTGACATGCTTAGCACCCGGTTCTTTGTAAATGCGCTATTATTGCATTACACATGTCGGAACTTACGATCCAAAACTCAGACCACCACGTTGTTTCAGCTGGTAATACTGGATAAGTACGAAGTATAATGCACTAGTCAATTGAAACCCCGGCCCGCCGACCCCCGGGACATAGCGGGGCATTAACGGGGACTGGCCGTGGAATAACGCACATTTAACGCTGCATTTTTCCGGTGGAACGGGGAAAGTAACGATTTGAAAATTTGCGGGGATTTTAGCCGTGGTTGTAACGCCAGCCACGACAGAGCGGGACTGGGACCGAGCATCAACAACGTGTATCAAACATGGCGGAAGCTAGGGACACGCAGAAATCGTAGTTAATTTAAACAAGTCCTGGGTGTTTATACTGAGTTAAGTCACGATTAGTAGATCAGGAAGTGTTTATTATTACACACTCTTTGTTACATGTATTTGCGCGTCACGGCAAAATATCAGAATTTAAAAATATATTTAAACGCAGCTGCATGACATTTCCTTTATATTCCTTTGTCGCATTGTTTTTTTTTGTTGACATATAACGGTTTCTGATAAACAAGACAATGGTGGAGACTGTAAAAGTGCGGAAAACATGTATAGAAAATGTAATAGAAAACGTACAGGGGCGGATCCAGGATTTTGTGAAAGGGGGGTTTGCAAAATAATTATTTTTTATCTAGAGATTAAAAAAAAGAATTTAGAGTGATTTACAGGAATCAAGTGGGTGTTGCAACCCCCGAAACCCCTCCCCTAGATCCGCTAGTGATGTGCTACAGACAATGTATTTTTTTCAAATAATGGAACAACAGATTTAAGCTTATGTATATTCAAAAATGAAAATTCTGAAGCACATGCCGGGGCCATAGGGGCGGGTATTGTAACAGCCAACTGTCCCCGATGGGCGGGGAAAAGATCAAAATGTAACACTGTATAAATGTTCCGAGGGTCGGGGGGCCGGAGTTTCAATTGACTAGTGCATAACTCGTTTGTACTTGGATGAATTCTACATGCTTTGTGCGGAAGGTTTAGGTCAACTGGTTAAATACTGACTTCGTTATGTTTTTACAATTGATGCAGGGAGGGTTGTTTTAATTAGTTGTACATATTGCATCATAGAGTTCCAGGACTAGTCACAGTTCAGAAACCTGAGCAGCTACTCTGTCTCCCTCGTGTAGGTATCGTGTCGAGATTATTCAAAACGAGCTCTGTCGTACGATCATACATCAATCAGTCAATCGAACATTTTGTCGCCAATTTGTTACCATAGAAACCCGATGCAGTCGTTGTGATTCGTATACTCTCATATTTTGTGTGCCTCTTCATAAACACCTAAACATTTTTTTCACGGGAGTCTTAAGCAGTAGAGGAAAAGTGAATAAAAGCAAACTGAAAGTACTTGAGAATTTTTATGATCGATAACTAGTTCTTTGTGTTTGGCTTTGAAAATGAAATAAAAATGTATTTCAACAAGAGAGAGAATCTTGTAGCGCGCTGCGTGCGATGATAGTGTCTAATAAAATCTATTTTTAGTAACCGGAAGCAGCTGAAGCAAAGTGCGCGAGTGCGCGATAACAGTGTCATGGCGCGAAAATATTTTGCCGCCATGAGATTGCCGCGCGCTCGCGCATTACTCAGCTGCTTCCGGTTACTAAAAATAGATTATATTAGACATCATCACACAAGCGCGTGTATTGGAGATTCCCTCTCTTTAATACTTATGGTCTCTTGATTTCAACCATTATATTTTGGAGCGAAGTCGTCAGTAAAATCACCACTTTTATCTTGAGTCGGATAAATAAATGTTTCATGCCACACAACTGTCACAGTTCCACCATATTAATTAACCATTTAGAAATTTCATCGTTCTATAAAACCTTTTTTGTCTACCAAATTCGTGATATTTCAGAATTTAAGAAGCATGCCACTTCTCTTCACATTCAAATCACTTTTATCATTTTGTATTTTTGTGTTAATACTGCATGAGTGCACGAACTAAAATTAATAAATTACCAATTTCTATTCTACAATAACACAATAACTAGGAGGTTCTGTCAGTTTATCCATGATGTTGGAGAAGATTTTCACTTTACCTTTAATTAATTATATGACATTATTTTGATGTTTTCCTCACTTTTTACGCTCTTCAACTAACATCGTCACTTGATTGTAGTCTAAGTTCACTCCTGATTTTACTTTATTATTGAATCATGATGTTATTGATGTATCACTTACTCATTAAAACAAAACTTGGACCCTCACTAAATGTCCAAGGCCATTTTTGATGATTTGACACGATTGCATGTTTGAAATTACTTTTAAACTACGATAATATGCTTCTCGAATCTAAAAACAAATTCACAAGGAACGGCAGAATCTGTTAATAATTGCATGGCTGCATTCTGTGCACATGAACAGTTCGCCACTACAGCACTATGCCACATCACGACACGACACGACACACCACACCATACCACGACACACCACACCATACCACGACACACCACACCACACCACGACACACCACACACCATACCACGACACACCATACCACGACTTTATTCAGCTCGAACTAACACGAAGCGATTAACTAACGCTGCAGTACCCGCTTGGAAAGGTAAACTTGCTGATCTCGATAACGACCTGAATTCTGCTTAATCCCTAATCTTAAAACTCTGCTATACTTTATTTTACTTATATTCCTGGGAATACCTTAAGTAGATATATGTTAATGATACGTCTATCAGCGCTAATTCTATTCTCGTCTTGTACTCTACTTCTAGCCTGCCGATTGAATTCTGGCTTTGAACTTCTCTGGTGAGTTGGACTCACTTTGAAGTAATAATCTGCCTGCGTATGGGATCTTCGTAGCACCCTAATTTGAAATTTGCTCATTCACTCATTACCTCATTCTACAACTTGACATTCTGCCCCTTTTCGAATACGAAATTACTCTGTTTGGAAAACGTCAAATTAGTATTTGTTTGATAATCTGTTTTTCAATTTCATAAAGCAGAAGCAAGAGAATACTTTGACTTTCTTGTTGAATCCAATGTGATTGGCCCAAATATGTGTAACGAAAGCTTGGACCTAAGTGTCACTTTTCTACGAAACCTAATTTTGGTTTTAACCCTTTTACGGGCAGGTGTCAACCATACATCATCCTAAGCCTGTAGGGTCTAGCACGCCAGTGGTAAGAATCCTCTCTCTCCTCGGATTTAATTTAGATCAGCTAGAACCCATCACTATAGCTAATTGTCTTTTGTAAAAGTTGAAAGACGGTTCTCCAATTCTGACCTTATCTCTCGGATTATTTTTAGTTTATGAAGTAAAATAACCTGCATAATATACCTGTGATATATTCTTGCATATTAATGACATTGTATGAGTCATTTACTTTCTTATTTCGCCGTATTAACGAGCTTAATTTACTTCTAACATTGTCTTTCTCCATGCGCATGACTACGATAACAGCAAGATTAAGAAAAACATGCTGAATAGTTTGTTTCTTCAGTCGAGTTTTGTTATTTCTTTTCACTGTCAAGCCGATACACGGTTCAACATTTGTTGCCAACATGTGAAACATTTGTTGGCAACAGATGTTGAACCGTGTATCATATGTTGAATGTTAGAAGCGAGTCAACATGTTGAACAATATTGCAGGATGCTCTACTGATTCCATTCGACAAATTGCAACATCGTTCAACATGTTGACATGCTTCTTTCAACATTCAACATGGTATGATATGTTGAACGATGTACTTGTTGGCAACAAATGTTGAACCGTGTATGATCGGCTTTAGATGTTTTCTACATAAGTAAACGTTAGACAGCATGAAAGCTAGTTTCTCTTAACATCTCAGTCACTCATTTTCTTGCACGACATCTTAACAATGTAGCATATTGAGGAGTCTTCCTTTTGATGGTTACGGTATTTTCATTTGGCGTGCTTTCCCCTCTAGCAAGACAAACCAGTTCATTTCACAAACGTACGAACATTTAATTCCACATGAAATACCATTCACTGGATCACATCTCTCACTTGGGATGGGTGTGCTTATTGACAATTATGTGATTTTAATTATGTATTTTTAGTTCTTTGGGAGGTGGATGGTAACGAGCATAATAATAGTAAATAATAGACTTTATTAGAATGTCAAATGTATATAGAATTGTATTACTACCACTGAAGGTGGTCACTGCAAGATATTTGTTCACGTCCTCGGTGAGGGCCTACGACTTAACATTAGTGTGAGCAAGACGAGAGGTAAAACAAAATTCGTAGTGTGACGAAAAAGCAGAACAAATAACACGAGAGAGCTACACGTAAAGAAAGAACTTAGGAGTATAGATGGTGTGCACTCAATCCCCAGAGATTCAAATGACAAAGGGCATGGTGGCCATGTTGGTGTACAGAACAAAAGAAGCTAACGAAGAATCTATTGTTAACTGTACACCAACATGGCCGCTATGACGTCACGTGCAAAGGGTATATAGTCAAAGTTATTTTACAAAAATCAAAATAGATTGCATGGGCCTGCCTGAATAGTACTCCATTGTTCTCTAACTTTTGCCATTATTATTCTATCATCATTTTTTTTTTAACGAAATAAAACGCACACCCTTAAGACCAACATAGTCTAGGAAATAAGATGAGCGGACCACAAAAGAAACAAGTAATACATTTGTCGAGTGAAAGCGGACCACAGAGGAAACAAGTAATACATTTGTCGAGAGTGAGAGCGGACCACAGAGGAAACCAGAGATAAATTTGCGAGAGTAAACGGGGGATACATGTATTGAAGATATGTCAGATGATTGGTGTTTACGAGAGTTATTAAATTTGAATAACCAGCGATTCTAATGTATCTTCTATTGTTTTGCATTCAACAGACGTCGTATAGAGGAATGTCAAGTGCAAGGAGTGCTTCTTCAGCATCTTTAGAGGACGACGAATCTTAATTTACAAGTTTAGAATATTGACCACAAGGACTAAACAAATTATACTTAGTATTGAAATGATTAGTAGCCTTTCCACTGAAGCACAATTTATTTCGTGTTTTTTTCTACGAATATTCAAATTAGCACATAATAGGAGGTTCACAGTTATATTTTTCTATTTCAATAAAATCTCTCTGGGGTCTTAACACCCTTAGGAATTATTACCATTTCTGTGACAGTGTTCGATACACCACAGGTGTGAGGTACAAGCTAAGGTTCTCCCACTTCATTTTTCCAAAAGGTAGGAACTAAAATATTTTTGTAACGAGTTTTTAGAATAATATGTTAAACGGAGAAAAAAAAACCGAGTTTGCAACGTCATGTAGTATCCAGTAACTGCATTGTCAGCGAGTGTGTCAGGTGGTGTGCACTCTAATAAAACAAGTTTAACCAGTTACACACTTTGTCGTGGATTACTTTCCCAGGGGGAGGGGAAGGGGGCCCGGGGAAGGGGGCCCCGGGGGAGGGGGGTATTTGTATGCTAAATTGATAAATGGTAGGTATTGACCGTATTCATAAAGACATCAAAACGAGGCCAGTTGTCCCAGCTTGTCACAGGAGGGGGGAAAAGCTAGAGTCGATGGCGTAAAATACGTCCATTTCCTAATGTCCTAATGAGACAAAAGAACAACAGTGCGGTACGACAGAAACTAAGATACTTCTGACGCAATTTTGGTGGTCCCTTCATGTAGGCAACACATGAATTACTATCAAAACACAATACAAAACAATAGAACGAAATACACAATATAATAGAACTCAATACAATTTGGTAGTAATTACATGAAGGGAGAACCCCAATTTTTCTATCTTCGGGGACAACTGGCCTCGCTCTGATATCATCGTTACCAGACTTCTTTCCGCACGGGCATGAGATGTGAAAAATGTGAATACATGTGCAGCCATAAGGTCTAGAATCGCACCGGTTTTCAGAGAAAAAATCGCTCCAAAACTCGAATTTCTAAGTCTGTATTATTCTTCTCGCTGGCCGAGGTACGAAAGAAGCGAGAAGTCGTTTCTCGCACACGGCCATACCTGGTGCGAGAAAGATCTCGAGCATGTCAAGGCATGGTTTATTGAGCAATAGGCCCTTTGCAGGACTTGTTCACGTGACCTTTGTAGCCTGTCAATCAAAACCAAATTGGCGCAAGAACAACATGAATGCCGAAAATGTAAAGAGCAAGCCAAAATTAGTAAAAAGCTCCAGTTTTAGGTTCATATCTTTAAAACTGAAGGAATGAACTCTATAATTTAGCTTAATTTAACAGTTTGTGAGGCTTTTTTTTGCTGACTGGCAGTTGGTGATCTTTTTCCCTTGCTAAACCTATCAGGATGTGGTTTTTTTTGTGATTTTCTGTTGATTATCCAGCATGCAATTGGAGGTGGGAGCAGGAAAATATGGTCTAGTGAAATGCAGTGTTAACATGGCGTGATTGACAGTCGCTTGGTGTGTTTTGTGCAAACAAATTAAACCTGCTGGTTGGAAAGATTAAAGAAGGTACTGTAAGGACTGAGTTCTGATTTTGTGTTTGCTTTTGATTCAAGTGCGAATGGGAAGGATTTTTTGAGCCGATTTTCAGCACCTCAAAATTCGTGAAAATCGAAGAAACGAAAACGATCTCCAAAACAAATGAGTTTTTCTCCAAAGTGGGAGCATAGGCAAACCACAATAATAAAGTGAAAACTATAGTAAAACGTGTTTACATATTCTTTGTGAAGTGAAAACAAGAATAAAACGTGTTTTATGTACTTTTTGTGAATTTGTAATTTTTAACCCTCCCTCCCCCTACTTTTAAGACTGCTCAATTCAAATAATTCAAACTATAACGGTTATCCGTTATAGTTTGAATTTGAATTGAGAAGTCTTAAAAGTAGGGGGGAGGGGAGGGACGGTAAAAAAATAACAAATTCACAAAAAGTACGTAAACACGTTTTATTCTTGTTTTCACTTCACAAACAATATGTAAACACGTTTTATTCAGTAGTAGTATAACTTTATTTACCCACGGAATATCTCATCAGGATTTAAAAATAAATAAATAAATAAGTAATGATAATGTAAATAAAAATAAATAATAACATCTAATCATAACTACTATAATAATAATAATCTAATTTTAAATAATGCTAAGTTTAGTACCTGCTTTCCATGAGAGCCGTGCATTACATATAATATATTATAAAAATTAAGAATAAAAATAAGACTTTAGAATAACAGTTAGACTTGTTCAAAACAGCCCGCTCGAAAACTGCTAAGATTATTTGCTTGCCGCAACCCGACTGGGAGGCTATCCCACAGCACCGCACCCTTATAACCAAAGCTATCCTTAAGATAATTTGTGCGGGGCATAGGAATAGCCAGTTTGCCCTCGGTGTCTCTCAAAGAATAAGAGGTAACATTACGATATGTAAACATGGACCGCATATAGTCTGGGGCAAGACCATTCATTGATTTGTAGACCATGACTGCGGTTTGAAATTTTCGTTGCGAAGCGAGTTTTTTCCAACCAAACCTCTCAATCAGAATATCGGCATCAGCGTCATAGTTGGAGAACGATAAGACCCTCGCAGCTCGATTTTGCAACTTTTGAAGCTTAGTAGCACAAGTTATGCTACAACTATCCCAGACAATGCAACAATAATTGAAATGTGGTTGAATAAGGGAATTGAAGATTGAATGCATGGTTTTATCAGGAACACAATTTCTTACACGTTTCAGGGCTCCAATTCCAGAAGCAATCTTTTTAGTCAACCCCTTGATGTGCACATTCCATGCTAGATTTTGGTCAATATGCACACCAAGTGATTTTGTATGAGGCACCTGCTTTATAGGGACGCCATCGATTGCCAGGATTGGAGCTGATTGAAACGTGGATAATCTTTGTCGTGACCCGATAACCATAAACTCTGTTTTTGATTGGTTTAAGGTAAGCTTGTTAGCGACAAGCCAATGATTAACGCTTGCAAGGTCTTGATTGACATAATAATTAATGTCATCTACATTATTACTTGCAAATGTTAAATGAGTATCATCCGCATACATACGGGGCTGGGAGTGTGCAAGACAATTTGGTAAGTCATTTATGTAGATGAGGAAAAGCAAAGGACCTAAAATTGTCCCTTGTGGAATTCCACAGCGCAGAGAACGGGTACTAGAAAGTTGCCCATTCACAAAACACTTTTGATTGCGCTCATAAAGGTATGACTTAAACCAATTACTTGCTTTCCCCCCAAACCCGTATGCATTAAGCTTTGATAGCAAAATCCCATGGTCTACTGTATCGAATGCTTTTTTAAGATCTAGAAATACGACGGCATTCACATTGCCACGATCGATATTGTAGGCCCAGTTGTTGGTGGCCTCAAGAAGGGCAGTCACCGTAGAGTGAAGACTCCGAAAACCCGATTGTCTGTCAGATAGCAATTTGTTTTCGATTAGAAAATCATGAACTTGATTATAAACAATCCTCTCGAAAACTTTTGCTATTACTGGAATTATTGATATGGGACGATAATTGTCCAAATCTCTACGCTGTCCCTGTTTGAACAATGGAATTACCTTAGCACATTTCCATTCATCTGGAAATATACCTGTAGTAATTGAGCAGTTGAAAATAGTACAAAGGGATTCCGCTATCAAGTCGGGACATATACGGAAAAGTCTAGCAGAGATTTTATCCAAACCCGTCGCTTTAGATTTGCAAAGTTTAGATAAAAGAGAGAAAACAACTGCAGGATTTGTCTGTTTGATTTGAAAATTACCACCATCAAGACAATCATTGCTATTTCGAGGTGCAAGATAGTCTAGGTGTGAAATATTTTCAGAGCGAGGTATTCTCTCAGCTAGCTTAGGCCCTATGTCGGCAAAGTGATTGTTAAACGTTTCACATAATTGATTAGAGTCTGTCACAGGAGATCCATTACACACGATCTCCTTTATATGAGAGTTGTTTTGCTTTCTTGAAGTCAGCTCATTAATAATACCCCAAGTTTTTTTTATTTTATTCTCATTTTCGTGGAAAGCTGTCTTGTAATGAACCTCCTTTGTACGTTTTATTTCCCCATTCACAAAATTGCGGGCTTTTTTAAAAGCGGACCAGTCATATGGGTCTTTAGATTGTATCGCTTTAATCTTGAGAATATCCCTATCGCGCATGAGTTGCTTAAGCTCGGGCGTAATCCAAGGCGAGTTTGAATTTCTGACACGTCTTGTACGCATGGGTGCATGCCTATCTACCACTTTCATGAAGGTGGCTTTCCAGGCATGCCACATGCGATTTGGGTTATTAGATTCTGTTATACCCTCCCAATCTTGTGAATTTATATCATTTCGGAAACTGTCAGGGTCAAAGTTTTTGAAACTTCTATATGTAGTTGTAGAATGACCCCGGGAAAATAAGCCAATTGAAAGTTTACGAAATGAATATATTAAGCTATGATCACTGATGCCGACATGAGAGACACCAGAGCAAACAATTTTATCTAATGCATTGGTAAAGATAAGGTCGATTGTGGTAGATGATGACTCCGTAATGCGAGTAGGTTCACTTATCAATTGTTCTAAACCATAAAGCTCGGCAATACCAGTAAGCAGCCCTGTGTTGTGATCAAACACACTGGCCCCGACATTGCAATTTAGGTCACCCAGCAAATGATACTCAACATTTTCAGCATCAAGTCTACCGATGAAAGTTTCAAAAAAAATTATTTTGTCGACTTTTGAATCTGGCGGTCTGTACCATGTTGTGATGAGAAATGGATTGGAATTAGGCTTGTGAATTTCAATGCACAAATTTTCCAGCTCATCGATGGACAAGTCTAAGCGAGCCGAGAAATTTACATTTGATCGTACATAAAAACAAACACCTCCGTACGATTTCCCATCAGCACCGCGAAAACCCCTGTCCCTACGAATGATTTCGTAGCCAGAAATGTATATATCATTATCACTAACAGATTGATCAAGCCATGTCTCATTTAAAGCTAGAACATCAATCGGGTTATCAGCAAGCAAAACTCGCAATTCATCGATATGCTTCGTTAAATCTCTTATATTAAGTGAAGCTAATTTAAAACCCCGGGTAGTGGGAATTACGGGCTGGGATGAAACAAGTCAAGCAGACATATTATTAGCAAAATCTGCTAAATTCTGCTCTAAAGCTAAGCTACCACGGTTGTTGAGATGTAGTCCCTTTGAGTTTAGGTGAGAACTGTTGATGTTTTTATTATCCAAGAAAGGAATGTTATTGCGATTACAAAAGTCCTTTAGAAAAGCATTGACTTGATTAACTTTTGTAGTAAAATTGATATTATCTAATCTTACCAGTAGCGCTGATACACCCACCGTCGTTTCTGGCGAGTTCTCCCTTACTTGCGTAACGAGGTTAATAGTCGATTGTGCAATCACCTTCGGCGATAGGTTCTTTATATCATTTGTCCCCACATGAAAGATTAGCTTCTCGGGTGTTTTCCTCAAGAGTGGCTTAACATAGTCCTCCATGTCGGTAGTATCAGCACCAGAGAAAGGTTTCACTACAAAGAAATGAGCGGGATCTTTAGCACTCATTCTTGGCCCAATTACATTCTTAATCAAGGAGTCGCCAGCGATCGTGACCACTTTCTTCATCGGATTAGAGCTTTCGAGTACAGAAGGAGCCTGTATAGGAATATCCGCATCTGTAGAATTCAAAGTCTCCGGCTCTGTGCTTGTACCGGCATTTAAAAGGCCTTGACTAGAAACATTAGCTGCTGATTGAACGCCTTTAGAGCTTTTCTTGTTCTTTTTTTTCGACTTAGACCGACAGTAGTTTTGACTTCATTATTATATTGTGGTTTGCCTATGGTGGGAGAGTCAAGCGATCCCTGTTATAGCTCTGGCTTTTAACTAGTCATTCAACCCTTGAAATAATATCGCAACATCGTATTTCCAGTTGCATGTCTAGATATTTTTTTTTCCAGGTATATAACTTTTAAGTCTTATATTTACAGGGGTCGGTCTGAAAGAGTTACAGAATGCCAATCAGGATTAATGCTTTGCGAGCCCCTGTTTACATTTGAACAATAGAAAACCGTTACAATCGCCATTTTCGTACTGTACGAAAATAAGCCCTATAAGCCCTTAGTTCCAAGAACAGGCCAGGTCACTGTGACCGGCCCATTTTGTTATCACGTGGTTGGTCACGTGACAGACATTTTACAACGAAATCCGTTCAAACGACTGAGGATTAGTAATCTTGTTTTTTTCTAGAAAAGCCACTATTCAATAAAATAGCTTTAGCCTCGATTTCATGCTCAAACCTGATGCATGGGTCACATGACCAGTTGTTTTCGTTGCAGTCATTGTGCAACCCACGGTTTTTAGAGACCCTCCCGTACTTGTGCAAGAACCCGGAATTTCTTCCTGTTTGATTATTCTGAATTGTCGATAACCAAGCAAATTCCACATTTTTATGGAAAATAGGACCCGGAAATCGGAATTAGGTTCAAAACCAGACCGGCGGAACCTATACCGCTGTACCGTATATTACGTCGTAAACAAGGGTGCCCCCCCCTAGGCCTGAGCGGATTGTGCTCCTAAAAGTGGCATATTATGCCGCTAGCACTGCTCCAAATTTTGTCGAATTATGCCCAAATTATGCCAAAGTTCAAAAATTATGCTCGTAGATTACACAATTATGCTCACAAAAAAACGTTTTTCGAAGACGGCCGGCATTAGTTGATGCGGGCATTTTTAGTTGTTCACACAACATTTTATTAGGCGACCTATTTTTCAAAGGTTAAGTCACACTTATAAAGTCAAAACCAGAATAGATAACTAGAAAGTGAAATTCAGGTATTTTCTTTGGAAAAATTTAGAATCTAAGCAAAATATACCAGCTAATAATTAGGAAAGGCACTATAAAAGCAATAATAGCATTGCTTTTGGCTTTAATGCTTCAAATTATGCTACAATCTGGTAATTATGCTCGAGCAGTGCTTCTTTGAAAAATTATGCTCGTTTGCTCCAATTATGCCAAAAATTATGCTAGCACAATCCGCTCAGGCCTACCCCCCCCCCCCCCCCCCCCTGAAAGTTTTTGAACGAATTAAAAGCTGGCTATTTCACTTGTGTGGTATATACTAAAATAATTTTTCCCCTCGGTGTGGATATTTGCGGTAAATATCTACCACTGGTCACCTCCACCACTTCGGGAAATAGCTTTTTGTTGGTATTAGATGATCGGTGCGATTTATAAATTTAGAGCTAACATTCTCACGTGTAAGATTATGTATAGAGCCTTTTTGCAATTTACGTATACTACATTTTCTCCCGCCACCCTAGATCTCAAAGCAAGTTATCAGCATTAGTGTCATAATGAAAGAAAGTTAAAATTCGGGCTGCACGGTTTGGAAGCTTATGTCAGTTACGTTCTGAAATTTGCCAGAAAGAGTTCTGTTACAGTTCCCCGGACACAATACAGTAATCAAAGTGCTGCTGCACTATAGCTCAGTTCAAGATAAAGTGCAGTGTTCTGGGAGGGACGAAATATCTTTATGGGGAGGTGGGTGGGGCAGCGTGTAAGCGCTCGCCTCTCACCGACTGTGACCTGGATTAGATTCCCGGACGTGCATGACGTCATACGCGAGTTGAGTTTGTTGATTCTCCCCCATGCTCCGAGGGTTTTTCTCCGGGTTCTCCGGTTTTCCTCCCTCCATAAAAATCAACAGGTGAGTTGAGCGTTGTGAGTTGTAAATATTGAATGTAAAGAAAAGCGTGTTGAGAATGCTTTGATCATTAGCAGGATCTGCATGCTAGATAGAGGCCTAATAAGCCTTATTATAATTGGTATATACCACACCAGTGATTATCACTTTTCGTTCGCTCTGATTGGCTACTCAAACGGCAGTGAATATGATTTCATATTCACCTCCGAGCGAAGTAGCGATCACGTCGCGCGAGTTTTTGGCCGTTTGACAGAAAATAAAATAACTATTTGGTGCTGGCTATACACCTGCTGTGTGGTATATACTAAATATAAGCGGCTCGGTAAATATCCACCACTATTCTTCTTCACTTCGGTGAATAATTCCCAAAAAACAATAACAAAACACACAGAAGATGCCACAAAGTAGGTTATAGTTGTAAGTTTATAATCCTTCAAATATATTCTGTTACAGGAGCCCTTTCGTGTACTATGCTCGCTCATCTATTGGGTCATGTGACACATTCCACCAATCATTTGGGAGGGAAACTATTTCATGGGTTGACTGAGGTATTACAGTGCAACTGTACTGGGGCCACGTAGACAACGAGAACTATATTAAACACATTGCCAAACGATGATGTATCAGTGACATTGTTTAAAAATTCAGTACATCTATCTCCTTGTGAGGAAGTTTAAATCCCATACAGAGATTATTGATAAAGAAATCCTGTTATATTTGGCATTTAAAATTGTTCATCTGAAAATATATATGCCAAAGACTTGAGCTCATCCCCATGCTTGACTTTTACAGTAGTGAAGTACCAACTTGCCATCAGCACCAAAACACTGAAAACAATATAATTATGTTATATTGGTAAGTTAGTAATAATATCAACATTATACAGTTTTACTCTCCTGCTATGGTGCTTGAGAATTCCAACTGAAACTTTTGGTAGTCCTGGATTTGCAAAACAATTTTGTTACAAATTAACCTCAAATGCCAAATGTTTTGGAAAAAGGATTGCCAAAACATGTTAAAAATTGCAAAACATGTATAAAATTGGACTCGGATTGCAAAATATTTTGGCTTCAATATCGAGATCTGGTACAGCTGACATTCCTAATTATTGAGGGTTAGCTACATGTACTGGCATGCATGTTTTATTGAAAAATACACTGAGGCACGTGCTGATTGTATGCCGGATGAGCGAATAATAATGAATACTGCATGTGACCGAATGCAGTATGAAGAAATGTTGAGATCATTGTACAGTCAGCAAGTGCCTGTATTTGTCAATAAAACACAAATGTGTATAAAGTCTCTAACCCTTTAATATTCTAACTGAGTGCACAGTATGTTGTAGTCACCAATAAAGTACTGTCATTAGCCAATCATCTGCTTGGATTATGTACTGTGGACAAAGTTGGAATATTAATACTTCATAAACAAGAGTGCTCCCCCAAGTCCTTCTTGAGAAACTTACAGAAACTAATGGTCTATAGAAAAAAGCAGTGTACTTTAAAGTAAAAGAAATATATCATAACTATATTGGACATACAATACAATAAGCATACTTACATTGTACAGGTTAGACACCAGTTGATCAGGAGAAGGAGCAAAGGCCTGTCCCACGTAGAGGAACTGTTAATGATAAATGAAAATAGATCCAGGATTAACAACCTCGCTGGAGTTTATTGAGACTATAAGTAAATTGCTTTGTTTACAACTGCTATAATGGAGACTAGATGTAATTGAGACATGTAAAAATTGGGGGGCCTGTGGTGTGCACATGCGGCCATGGGTTGGTTTTCATCCGGGACATTTAGTAATATCGTTCTTGTCTTATTTATTTCTGATTTTACCGATTAACTTACACAGTAGATCTCTGTTTATATCTACTTAAACTCAACGAGCTTATTGAGAACGACCGCCATTACATTCTCTCTTATCAAGCCTACCTTCTATAATTATAATCGACAACTGTCAATCAAGTAAACCGGAAGTATCTTGACATCTCCCCCTTTTCATTGAGGTTGCTTTCAAAGCAATGTCTGTGATACAATATAGCTTTAACCTTAACTCATTGTAAAATGTTCACAGTTCAGTATTCCTCAATATAGCGCTTTGGCTTTCTCACAAGTCTGCCACTCGAGGTTCTCAGTTCTTCGTTCTCAGTCGATCCTTGCTCCGGTGGATCTTGTATCTCTGGGTAGCTTAGAACATGGTCTTCAGGAGTTGGACTCTCAGGTTCGTTACCATCAGGAAATTCACAAGGGATCGTATCGTCTGACTCCATCCCCCTGTTCTCTGATGTAGGACGCAAATGACGCCTATTTCTCCTAAGTCTTGTGTAAGGTGTCTGTATGACATATGACCGTGACATTGGATCCCTTGTGACTACTTGGGCCTCTGTTTTCCATCCCTTTTCTCCGTCTAGCTTCACTTTCACGTGGTCTCCTACTTGTAGGGGTGGCAATTTCCTCACTCCATGTCTCCTATCAAAGGATTTCTTGTAGACTACTTTTGTCTTCTCATCAGCCGACTTTATTGCCTCCTGGTTAGGCCACTCGGGCTCTAGATTTCTTTCTAAGGTAGGAACAGTGGTACGTATCTGGCGTCCCATCATGAGTTGACACGGGCTAACCTTGGTAGCTTGTATAGTAGACTTTCTCAAAGTCCTTCTTTCTCGCTTCGATTCTCACACTCGCTTTTTGACCCAGTAATCGCTTACCAAGTGACTCAGCGAGTTCGACCTGGAGCAAGTCTACTTGTATAGGTGTGGCTCGGTAACTCATCAAGGCCAAGAATGGGTCTTCTTGCTTGAGGATTCGTTTTGCTATGCGTACACCACTTTCTGCCTCACCATTTCCTTGTGGGTGATGCGGACTAGAGGTTGTACACTTGAACTTATACGTTGTGCTGAATGAGAGGAATTCCTCCGAGATAAATTGAGGTCCATTGTCACTGACGAATTCTTCAGGAATTCCCCAGCGTGCAAACATGTTTTTAAGTTTCCCTATCACTTGTTTGCTTGTTGTGTCTGGCATGTGTGAAATCTCGATAAACCTTGAATAGTAGTCCGTGACTATAAGGTATTTCTGACCATCCAGCTCACAAAGATCCGCTGCGATCCTTTGCCAGGGTCTTTCAGGCAACAGCGTTGTGATCAGAGGTTCCTTTCTCTGTGACGGCTGGTTGGTTTGGCAGAATTCACATGAAGATACTTTCTGTGCAATTTCTCGGCTCATACCTGGCCACCACACTGATAAACGTGCTCGCTCGCAACACTTAGTTATGCCCTGATGTCCATCGTGGATGCGTTCTAGGACATGTTCTCGCATAGACAACGGTATTACGATTCGGTTGCCAAAGACTAGCTTCCCGTTGGCTTCAGAAAGTTCGTTACGCACTCCATAGTACTCGCGTATCTCGGGTGGTACTTCCTTGGGGTACTTTGGCCAACCATTCTGGGTGTATTCCAGAACTGCCTTGAGCTGTGGATCCTCCGACGTAGCTTGCTCTATCTCTTTGAGACTTTGTGTCATTATTTGAGTCTCCACAACTGAATCTACAATGTACATATGCTTTAACATCTTCTTCGGTGTCTGGAACTTCTGTACACTTGACCGGATTCCTGGACAGCGTATCTGCAATCACGATCTCCTTTCCTGGGATGTGTTCTGCTTTGGTGTTAAACCTCATTAGGTGCATTAGAAGACGCTGGCATCTCAATGGCGCTTTGTCAAGATCTTTCCAGTTAATCAGTGGTAGCAATGGCTTGTGGTCTGTTAGAAGCTTAAAGGACTCTAGGCCAATAAGATAGCGCGAAAACCTTTCGCAGACCCACACTGAAGCTAAGCATTCTTTCTCTATTTGAGAATACCTAGTCTCAGCTGGCATTAGCGTACGTGAACAGAATGCCACTGGTCGAGACTGACCATCGTTGTCTTGAAGCAGGACTCCCCCAATCCCATAGCTACTAGCATCAGCACTTACGGTTGTTGGTTTGCTAGGGTCGGTCATAAAATGTTAGTACCGGTGTTGTTGACAACATCTCTTTGACTTTATCAAAGGCTCTCTGCTGTTCACAGTCCCACCTCCAGGCTGTATCCGACTTCAGTAAGTCAGTTATAGGGGTTATAACTGTGGATAGGTTAGGCAGGAACTTTCCTAGATAGTTTATCATGCCAAGTACTTGCCGTAATTCTGGGACATTATTTGGTGCTGACATGGCTTTAAGGCTCTAACCTTGTCTGGATCTGGACTGATTCCTTTCTCGTTAATGACGTGACCAAAGTAGGTGAGTTCCTTCTCCCGGATTTCACACTTTGCTTTGTTAAGCTTGAGCCCAGACTCTTCGATGATCTTTAGCGTTTCTTCTAATCTCCTGTTGTGTTCTTCTAGGGACTTGCCATGAACTATAATGTCATCCATTATTGCTTCAGCTCCCTCCTGATCCTTTAACAGTTCAGTCATACACCGTTGGAAAATCTCGGGCGCCGAGGTTATCCCAAACGGCAAACGACGAAAGAAGAACCGACCTTGAGGTTTGATAAATGTTGTGAGCTTTGCACTCTCGTTGTCGAGCGGTATCTGCCAAAACCCACTGGAAGCGTCCAGCTTGGAGAATAGCTTTGCTCCGACCATCTTGGGTGCCATATCTTCCAGCGTTGGTAGCACGTATCTCTCTCTCTCTTTACTGACTCGTTTAGCCTCCTCAGGTCAACGCAGATCCTAACTTTTCCATTACTCTTTGTGACTGGGACCATGGGCGCACACCAATCTGTGGGCTCTGTTATTTCTTCTATAATCCCTTCTCTCTTCATTCTTTCTAGCTCTTCCTCTACTTTTGGCAGGAGTGGGAAGGGTATTTTCCTTGTTGTACTGATACAATAGGGCTGTGCACCTTCTTTGAGCTTTATGTTGACCGGTTCGCACTTCAGAAGACCGATATCTCCAAATACGTCAAAACTGACTTCTCCGACTCTCTGGATTAATTCCATCTTACATGCAGTATTACGGCCTAACAAGTTATTAGCATGTTGTCCGGCAATGACGAATATCTTGACTGAGTAGAATTTCTCTCTTAGCTTGACCTGAGTTGTAATCTCTCCTTTACAGTCCAATCTCCCTCCAGGACTTGACAGTTGTGCACCCGTTGGCTTTAACTTTGGAGGGTTTGGCAAAGAATTACATTGTATATGAGAATTCTGTCATCACCGTTATGTCAGCTCCAGTATCTATTTTGAAGTTGACTACTTTCTGGTTGATTGTCAAATCGACTCTCCACGGCTCTTCATACTTTTCATTCGACACAATGGCTCCCATGAAAAAGCTTTGGGTTTTTTCTGAGGTTGTGACCTCCCCGGCAGTCCCTTAACTGAACGACAAACTGCGGCAAAATGCCCTGTCTTGTTACACTTTCTGCACTGTTTATCTTTTGCGGGGCAGTTTTCGTCTCGCCTGTGTTTTCTATCACATCTACCACAGGTACTAGGGTACTGGCCTTGGCTTCTGTTTGGCTCTTTTGTTCCTCTGTTTGGCCTTTGGCGCTTATTTGTGTACGTTTTGCGACGGATTTCTTCTAGTGCTTTGTTTGGGTTTTGATCTGAGACTTGGCTCTTAATTAACTCCGACTGGTGCGTCATTTGTATGGCAGTATCGAGATTCAGGTCCGACCTGAGTTATAATTTCCTTGATAATTCTCTATCTAGTATCCCGATAACAATTATATCTCTTATCTGTTCGTCTTTCTGTTTCCCGAATTCACAATACTCTGCTAACTCGTACAAACTTCTGATAAATGCTTCTGCCGACTCGCCTTGTTGTTGGTTTCTCTGGTGGAATTTAGCTCGCTCGTGAATTACATTGCGCTTAGGAATAAAATGCTCATCAAACTTCTGGATTACCTTGTCAAAACGTTTCTTGTGTCCTTCTTCAGTGAAGTTAAAGGCTTTGAAGATATGCTCAGCTTCATTTCCCATCGTGTAAATCAGTGTACTAACTTGGACGTCGCCCTCCTCCTTGTTGAGTCGTGTAGCGATCGAGTAGCGCGTGAACTTTTGCTTCCATTCGAGCCATTGCAGGGGCTTCGTGAAGTCAAAATTCTCCGGTGGATTCAGCAATCGAACCGCTGTCGCCATGTCTTATTTATTTCTGATTTTACCGATTAACTTACACAGTAGATCTCTGTTTATATCTACTTAAACTCAACGAGCTTATTGAGAACGACCACCATTACATTCTCTCTTATCAAGCCTACCTTCTATAATTATAATCGACAACTGTCAATCAAGTAAACCGGAAGTATCTTGACAGTTATTGCTCATGCTTTGGAGTTCAGTCATCAGTTGCATTTCACTGCGATCGATTGCAACTTAGATTCCTCAACATTTCAATGGTCCTTAATTGCTGGTTTTCACTCAATCCCCAGAGATTCAAATGACAAAGGACATGGTGGCCATGTTGGTGCCCCAACAAAAGAAGCTAACGAGGAATCTATTGTTTAAGGGCACCAACATGGCGGCTATGATATCACGTGAAAGCCAACAATAGTCCACTACTTTAAAATACAGCTGCACATGCTTCACAGAAACGAAGCAATTGGTTCAAGTGAGCTATAAAATTGTAAGTTATATTTTGTAGTTGATGCAAGTAACATGCTAATCTGCTATTTCAGAGTATATTATTTTGAAACTGTCAAACTACATGTAAATATATGATTGCACAATCCATTTGTCATCCCATGTTGGGTCATGTTTGTTGGATGAAGTTTGCTTTGGGTAATCCAACAATTCTGTTTGACCAACAAATTTTAGTGTTTCGTCAGCTAGCTATAGTCTTCTAACAATTTTAAGTTGTACATTATCGAGAAGCAAGATACACCTACAAAATGTACACTGTTAACCACTAAGGACTTGCCATTTTATTTTTGTACTTACATGTAGGCTCTTTTGCTTTCATGTTAGCGCCATATTTTTCTTTCTTTAATTGTTTTTGAATTCCAGTCACTTTTGTTGGTCCAGTTGTCATTTTGCCAGTACTCCAACATTATCATCCAACAAAGATGGACTGTCTTATCCGACAACAGTCAGTAGTTTAACCATGGCTTAAAGTATCATCATCACCACCATCATATCATCATCATTATTGTCACCGTCATCACCACCACCAACACCACCATCATATCATCATCATTATTGTCACCGTCATCACCACCACCAACACCACCATCATATCATCATCATTATTGTCACCGTCATCACCACCACCAACACCACCATCATATCATCATCATTATTGTCACCGTCATCACCACCAACACCATCATCATATTATCATCGTTGTTCAATCATCATCACCACCACTACCAATTCATATCATCATCATCATTGTCATCACGGAACGACTGCAGAATACCCCACCACAGCAAGTAGACTTTATTCATGTCATCGTGTCATCGCGTCAACGAGTAGACTGCGGTTGCTTGTAGAACGAAGGTAGTATAATATATAGAGAACACAGCCTTTATTCATGTCAACGCGTCAACGAGTAGACTGCGGTTGATTGTAGAACGAAGGCAGTAATATGTAGAGTACACTTTATTCATGTCAACGCGTCAACGCGTCAACGCGTCAACGAGTAGACTGCGGTTGATTAATATATAGAGAACACTTTATTCATGTCAATGCGTCATCGCGTCAACGAGTAGACTGCGGTTGATTGTAGAACGAAGGTAGTAATATATAGAGATAATAGCAAGATTGATAATGGACGTTATGTCAATTTACAATTTTATTTCATTATTTCATTTCATTTTCAATTTCATTTATATGTTTGACCGTGACAACGCGTCAACGCGTCGACGCGTTGACTGTCAACGTGTAAGGTAGATTACGTGGTAGGGTATTCTGCAGTCTAGCCGTCATCACTATCATCGTCACTATCTTATATCACCATCACCATTACTGTGGCTCTACTCTCAAATAAAGCATACATGTACATCATTTATTAATACAAAAGTCATGTACTGTTTATGTTCTTACCAGTGATTCTGAGGGCTCACATCTGATATACTTCCTAATGAACTCTATAAGATATGCTACTGTCTTGCTTCCCTCTACTATCCACTTCTTTTTCTTCATAATTGGTGCATCACCAGCAGCTTTTAGTAAGACCTCAACTGAGAAAAGAAAATTAATATCAGTTGATGTACAGAATTCTATATCTATAGACTAGCTATAATATTATAGTGTTCTCTGAATAGTCAAATTATACTGAACTATATACAAAGTTCTCACTTAGCCATATAATCGATAACTGTCCTTACCCTTTTTCTTATGAGACTGTTTAGTCGTATCTGCTTCACTTTGACTATTATTAGCGGCTGTAGACTGGCTTGTTTCGCTTTGTTTAGGATCTCCTTCAGCGCTCGTTTTTCCTTCCTCGTCCGCCATTTTGATATTCCTTCAGTCAGCGGTTCGTACTGCGGACTCATGTATTCGAATTCAAAATGGCGGCGGCGTTGTGATGGCTTCGTTTGTCTCGAAGAATGAAAGCCTAGCTAGTACAGTGGTTGCTTGTGATATTTTGGTTTGTAATGCCTCGTGGGGTGAGGGCAGAGGCTCCGGTTTCTACTGAGCCTATTGAGGTAACAGAAATCATTGTATTTCTTTTGAAATTTAGAGTATGATATGTGTAGGGCTAGAAACACATGTCATATGTTATTTTACATTTTGTATAAACATGTGCATGTTTAATACCGGGTTTCATAATAGAATTAAGCATCATGTCAGCTGATTTGCATGGCCCACCTCCAATATGATGTTGCATTTTGCCAGATATAACATTTCACAGAATCTCTAACCAATTGCTTAACTGAAACTAAAATAATATAAGTACTGTAGCTTTGAAAGCAATTTTACAGAATTCATGAATCTTAGTAAATTATGCACCAGCCAATGTAAATCTATAGCAAAGGAGTTGCGAGGCAATTTTCTGCTTTAGGACAAGTATAATGCCCCTGCATGAGAGAGGGGTTCAGGGGATATGTGTGTTATCACCCCCGCCCCTGGACCGAATGACAATGGTGTGTTGTGCTCTTTTAAAATGTTGGCTTCTGCTGTGAACTTTCAGCATTTTGGAAATACCTTTAACCATATCCCTGGTGTAAACGAAATTTTTAGTACAAGAGCAGGGGATTTTCTTCATAAAAACCACCCCTGTGGCAGGGGTTTCAATAGAAGGCGGCTACCGGCGATAAACTCAGTGCCGGTTACTTTGCTTCTTACCACCGGCTACTTCACACAATCGTTGCGTTTTTGTTAAGCGTTGAGTAAAGTTTACTAGGTAAACCACCGCCTCTAACGTCAGGACTGCCAGTTGCCTAAAAAAATATTGAAAACCCTGCTTAGGTCAGGGTTACATCTTTTTTTTGGGGGGGGGTGGGAGGGATTATTTTACATTGACTGGTGTGTAAAGGTTTAGAACAAAATTATTAAGCTTATAATAAACAAAGACTTCATTTTGTAGCTATATAGAGTTGATTCTCCCAGTGTTACCCTGGGTGCCAGAAGAGGCTCATCTCAAGAAATAACAGGCTAAGAGAGAGAGAGAGAGAGAGAGGGGATATATATATTGAGAGAGAATAAAAAGACCCTTTCGATCGTGTTATATGTATCTGTTGAGAATATCTCACTTCCATGTGAACATTACATGTACAATGTAGGTTCAGAATTTAAACCTCATCCCTGATTGGATAACTATATACATGTACCATTATCAGGCACAACTATGAGTGCTGGATGTACATGTAACAGTAATTTTCATTGGCTCACCAATGGCCTAGCAAACCCAGTTTGACTTGTTTTCTAGATTTGAAACTGTGCGCATGGAAGTGAGACTCTCAACAGATAACTCCATTTTTCTTCTCCTCTCTCACCTTTTATTTCTTCAAGCCTCTGGAACCCAGGGTATCCTGATGTCCACAATCGATGAAAATCAGAAATGGTTCGCAATGCATGCATTATAGGGCAATTTTCAAACAACTGTCTTTTTTAAGTTTACTGACATAATCCAGGAGCCTTTTAGAAGAAAACCAAAACAATACTATGGATTCAATTTTTTATGTTTTGGAAACATGTTTTTGGTCAGAGCTTAGTCATTTTTTTGCTCAGACATGAAGTAAAATTTATCAGACATTTGCCGAATTTGGTTGGAGATATGTCCGGCAGTTGTTTCCAGCCCTGCACATATTCACTCACATAACAGGAAGTATGTGACACTTGTCAAAATCCATCTGATTTATAATGTACATGTATTATTACCAGCATGCCATTCAAGCATCCACCATAATAGTACTCCACCCTGGATCAACAACACTATGGCTTGGTCGTGCTACTGATCACATTCCAACCAGTTATCCCCATGTGGTTGCCTGGAGAAGACCTGCAGAGTGTGAGGTTCCATTTCCCTCTCATGGCTTTCTAGAGAGGGATGGGATCTATCACCATGACAGTGAGACTCAAGGAGAGTTAGCACTCAGTGTGGTAGAACAAGCTATCTGGTCAAGAAAGTCTTCCCTTGGGTCAAGCCGTAAACAGCATGTGTCTTCCAGCCAGGTACATTATTGTACATGTAGGATCAAAGTAAAGTAAAAGTAAAGTCATTTGATTTGTAGAGGGTACTACATGTACAATGTACCAATAAATTAAACTCAGTACTCTTCCACTCTGTACTCTGTTAATTTAAAAAAAAAGTCCTTGAGGCTGTAATGGTTTGGCCAGGGTTTTTAACCCATGACCAAGTGCTTAACAAGTGCTGAGCTACATTAATATTTTGTAACTGGGAGATGGATATAAACTAACCAGGAGGCCATAATTTAAATTTTATTGATATAAACTTAAAGTGTTTATGAAACCAAATTTTGCATCTTTATTTTATTGCAGAATAATGAAGTTCATTCTTATCTGATTATCAAGAGTATATTTATTTTTCAGTTCCGCCTTCGGAAAGGTCTCTTTTTCGCCATTCAAATTGACTACTTTATGCTTAAAACTGTCCGGGGCCTGGAACCGAATCCGCCATTACAATGACGTCACTGTGAGGACTCGCAAGTGACAATCCCTTCATATGATCATGTAGGACGACATGCATTTCTACAAAAAAGTACAAAATAATAAAGCACAATACAATTCAATACAGAAAATTAAATACAGTAGAATGCAACACAATACTTAACAAATAAAAGATAGTTCTCCTTGTTTTATAAAAAAATATTGCACGCTGGAGGTCTTGAAAAACTGCGGATGCACGAGCAGAATGCGGGTGCATTTAGCAGCATTTCAAGACCTCAAAAGTACATTATTTTGTTATAGAACAAGGAGAACCATATTTTATTTGTTTTATAATATAAACTTCAATCTAGATGAAGGAAAGTAAGCTACATTGTACATGTATCTAATTTTAAGAACCAACATAAAAATCTAAATAAGCAAACTGACTACAGCGAAAACTCCATTTTACTGTACTTCGACTTGTTTACAACATATCTCGTCGCTGATTGGTTCAATTCTGACAGCTTGACATTGACGATCTGAAAGCTCGTTTCTTATTGGATGAAATAACCTGCTATAAAAAGAACATGTCGATTGGTAAAAGTGAAAGACAGAAATTGCAAGACTGCCGGCCGCAAACGGGCTGTAAAATTGTCAACTGATCAAAACTGTTGCAGGAAACACAAAGTGCTTTCTTTTTACAATGTATGGTCAGCACAGGAGAAGTTAATCTGCACATTGTGGTAGTGTTGACAATGCCTGATGGAAAAACATTCGTAGAGAAAGCGTTTATAATAGCAGCATCTGAAACTGAGTTACGTGGGTTGAGGTTCCCGACTATAGTTTCTACGACAACTGCATCGTTGTCAGACACTGGCTATTTATTCTGTGGTCTGAAGAAGGATATTTTCATTATCCCAAGGAACAGTGTTTAACTGCTGCTCTGATGGCAGTGAGTTGCGTAGCTTTTGATGCTCAGTTCGACTATACTGCTTGCGAAATTCTGGGTTCTTTGCAAGTTTTATCGTCCGTTTTTCATTCACGAATATTCAGGATCCTCTTAAACAAATTTCTACAGGAAACCAGAGAAACCCTAGTATATGGTATTCTTTGCCATTCACTGTTCTGGCTTCAGCATAAAAGTACAGGAGTATTAAAGTTATTGTCAAGTTCTTGGTGAGTCATTTCTTGTACTACCGGTAGTTGTGTTGTATCAAACTGTGAATGAAGTAACACTGTATTAGAACTTCAATGTCCATTGTATTTTGGCGTATAGGATAAAGTTAAATATGGGAAGAAAACCAAGGCTGCCAGCCACACAATATCTTCCACCTCCTCGCTTATTTTTAGCTTTCTCTGAAACTTTCTCTCTGGAGTCCATCATGTTTGTAACAACAAGTCCTGACAGTGACGTCACGCAGCTCATTTGGCCGTGCGGCAAACCGGACAGTTTTTAGCATAAAGTAGTCAATTTGAATGGCGAAAAAGAGACCTTTCTGAAGGAGGAACTGAAAAATAAATATACTCTTGATAATCAGAAAAGAATGAACTTTATTATTCTGCAATAAAATAAATATGTAAATTTTGGTTTCATAAACACTTTAAAGATATATATAGCCATACAGATTAGATATTAAGCTCATGAACGTAGCCTTTTTCTTCTCAATTTAAACTGATTGATGTATGTATATGTAATAGGTAATTTTTCATTTCAGGATATTTTATTTTTACCTTTTAATTAGTACTGTAGGATTTTTTCAAATGTACATGCCCTACAAATGATGTACTGTAGGTATATCCCAGGTCGAGCATCTTGCCAATATCTTGGCTAATCATGTGTGATCATGCAATATCTTGCCAAGATCTTGCAAGCAAGATTCTCAACCTGGATAAAGAAAACCTACTCATGAGTATACTAGGTAACCTTCAGTTAGTAAGTACATGTACCGGTAGGTAAAAATATAATTACCCGAAATGAAAAATTACATACATGTAATTGTACATATACATTTATGTAACCTCTTCCAAACTATTTCCCAGTTTTTCTAAACTAAAATTCTCAATTAATTATAATATTATTGAAACTCATGCAAGAAAGCACTTTCCCTGCTAGCAGAGGTCTCTCACTCTGTCTTGGTAAAATGGAAGGCGAGGGAGAGAGACCTCTGCCGACATCCGACGCTTTCTCTGTCGTGCATGCGTGAAGTTTCCTTGGCAACAAGTGACGCGATCTCACATGTACTTATGAGTGCACAAAACATTAACTGTAACAAACAACTGATGCGTACAGCTACTTCCGGTAAAATGTGTTTTCAAAACTGGTTTGACTCGTCCATGAATGTGGACGGCAAGCGTCGGATGTCAGCAGAGGTCTCTCCCTCGCCTTCCATCTTACCAAGACAGAGAGAGACCTCTGCTAGCAGGGAAGAAAGCACTATTTCTCTGCTTTGTTTAAGCTGCAATATGAAACAAATGGCTCAGTTGTTTTAAAGATACTTGCAACAAGGTTTCATTTGTCTTATACTGGAGTGAGACAGAGAGTCTGACCATTTCATAAATGAAGAAAGGACCGGGATCAAGTCCATTTCATAAAGGACCGGGATTAAGTATGTAAATTTTTTCAAATTTAAAAAATAAACCCCATATCAAGAAAGATCACATCAAAATTAGTGTGTTGACTGAGTTTCAGGAACTTTGGATCAATATTAACGACGTGGTGAGCTTTCACGGATCACAAAAATAAGAAAGCTCAGTATGATTTAGGGGGATGGCCATCTCCATACTGAACTCTGACTCTTATTTTTCTGATTTTCAAAAACTTGCTATTCAGTTCTTATTTACTCAAACCCGGAAAACATACTAATTTCAACATGATCTTTCTTGAATGTGGTGCGGTTTATTTACCGCTATTATTGGGTTGCAATCATTCCTAAGGGAATAAAATCACAAAAGTGTAGCAGACGTGTTGTTGGTATAACAAAACAAGCTAATGAGGGATATTTTGTCCCGCCACTGGTAACCCACTAATTGGTTGCAAAAATAATCTAAAAATAGCCCAACTTGTGAAAACGGCATAGCATCTATATAAGAGATATGGATGCTCTTGGTTATGGGATCTTGGTTTATCTACAATAATATTAAAATCTATAAAATTATCTAAAAATTGTTTAAAAAATGTATGTCTACAATATTATTATTAAAAGCTAGTTGCAACATATAAAAAAACAGTTATTACATTTTTTTCCATTAAGAGGTCAGCGATGTCTAGTTTCCTAATATACATTTACAAGAATTTTAAACTTGACACTAGTGCTCATGCAGTTTTGACCTACACACACACTACATTTATAACAAATCACGTATTTATAATCACAAGAAATGTACATCATTCATTGGAGGTATCAGACTGTGTACATTCTGCCCATATGATACATGTAGTTTTCACTGAATGGATGGCTTTTCTCCAGGTGGCTGCCTATAATAGTAATGTAGAACCTGAGGTGCTTGATGAGGAAGAGTCCTCTATTGACTGGACTGATGTCAGCTCACAGCCAATGTTTGTTGCTGGAGAATCAGTAAGTAGAGTATACTTAGGGGCCAGATGTTAAAATGACAAGTGAAGTTATTGGGTATAAGAAAGAAACACAGAACATTATTAAAATAGAGACTTTTGTAATTACAACTTTAATAGGCAATGTTAAATATTCTGGCAGCATTTTTGTCCATATACATGTAGAGCAGTGTTTGTTGCCATGTGAGACCAAATTCCTATGTGTCCTGCATAACATTCTTCAGCATAGACATCACCAGACTTGTTGCGAGTAGAGTGTGTAGTGTGAGCTTTTCTCAAAATACATCACAACAAGTCTGGTGAAGTCTATGATGATGAATGTTATGTGATATGTACAATGTACATATATATAATCTGCATAACTTTATGATTTTGGCAATGATTGAAAGTGTTTAGAGTCTCAGAAATAAAAGGAGAACATTTGGTAAAGGTGCTAATACATGTAAATCATAGCCAAAATAATAAAGTCAGATATACAGTACACAACAGTCTGTGTGTACATTTATATTACCAATAATGTGAGACCAAATTCCTTTCTCTAAGATTTCCTTAGCTGCATGTACATGTACATGTATTATTCTATCCTTTTGGTGATACATGACATTGTGTAACCCAGGGTTAGAAGAAAAATGAGACTGAAGCTTTCCCTAATACCTCATTTATATAAGAAGCCTACTTTGGCTCTTTGCCCATCAGGCAAGTTGTTGATCTACTAGCCCGACATGAAAATTCACTAGCCCGAAGCTATCAGACATTTGTTGTGCCTTGATAACCTTAATACCAATACACATTTTACCACACACTTTTTATTTTATAGGCATTATACATAGATCCACAGGAACCATATACCCTTCACTGGCCTATAAAGAGAGGGCGGCTTAACCTTCATGATGGTCCAGGGGGGTCACTGACAGCTGTTTGTACTGATCTGGAGACTGTTTGGGCCAGTGCGCTACAGTCATGTTTTGATATCACCCTTAAAGACTTGGCAGTAAGTATTGTAGCATCTATTTTTGTTAGACAGACTTGCATGGCCAGCAATTAAGTACAATGCTGCAGAGTGTAACTCACGACAGTCAATGCATTTCATTTCTAGGGCATTTATGTACAATAATGTACATGTTTACAAGGTCTGTTTACACTTCTGTGGCAGCTTGAGTATCTACATGTACATTGTATATTAAGTGACTGTATACATGTATTTATATGTACTAGTCTAGACAAAAAGTAACAATATGAGCAACCAAATTGTATCATATACAATGGCTTACCTTGTATTGTACATGTACTTATGATATGAACTATATAAAATTGAAACAATGTCTGCAATTTTGATGAAAAGCATAAAATAAGAGTTTGCATGGTGCTATACAGTCATGTAGCTGTTTGCATCACGGACATGCATAGTATGCATACAAACAAATCCCATAATGGAGAGATGCTCTGTGCATACAACAAGGTAGGAGTGTTTTAATTACCTTGTCATTTTACCCCAGCTGGCATAGGTGAGGTCGGTGATTGGTTGTGAGACCTCCCTCATACTTATAAATGCTAACATACATGTATAGAGCGGTTTTCAGTTGAGTGTAGTGAAACCAAACGCAAATTACCTACAGCCAGCCAATCATAGGAGCGAGTAGTCACAAGTAACTCATAAATGGCTTCCCTGTGAGCCAATGACAAACCAAAGCAAAACCAAAACCAATTTGCGTTTGGTTTTACTTTGGATTCTGATTGGTTGGTTTACTTTCTCAGCCAATAGGAGAGCTTAGTAAACGCAAAACCAAAACACTTTCAACACTCAATTGAAATCCGCTCTAATACAAAAGTCATGTAGTTATAGTATTCCTTATCATTTGATACAGGAGTTTGATTAGTTTAGCTGATTGCCGTCTGGGTCACTTGATACAGAATTCTGATAAGTTTTTTGTATCAGATTGACCTGCACTAGTCAATTGACTTTTTCCTCCATGTTTTAGTACTACAGGGCTGTACTGGTGGTTCCAGACTCCTTCAGTAAACATCACATTAAGGAAATGATGAACATTCTTATCAACTGCCTGGGATTTTCATCAGTAATAATACAACTGGTAAGTACGCAGGTACATGTATGTAGCCCACTGCTATGAGCGAGTGATTCATAGTCCGCAAAGCCACATATTCTGGGGGGAATGGGGTGAGTAAAGTACAGTAAAGCAACTTTATTTAACATCTGTAACTTGTGACAGTCTGGTGAGATTGATAAACTCGAGGCTGACGATTTTACATCCTTATCCGAGAATACGTGAAGGTCTAACTATCATTATTGCAGTTTGAGAACAAGATTGTTTCAGAAAGGCAGCCCTTTCTACTGTTTCTGCTTGAAATTCAGGGAGATATTGCCATTTTAATTTTCAAGCAGAATATGGCTTTGAACAGGGACAGGAAGGTGAAAAATGCTGCACTTTACAGTCATGCGCAACTACTGAAACACAACACTTGGACAACGAGAACCAATCACATTGCAGAACGAAAACCCAGCATTCCAACTTATGGTTATTTGAGCCAATCAGTGTTGAGTACATTAAGACAATAGCAGTTTGAACTTGCTCGAGCTTCGATCTGGTAAAAGGCACACTTTGTGGACTACAATGTAGTTCTGA
Source organism: Actinernus sp. WN-2022 (assembly GCA_030867875.1). Classification (NCBI taxonomy): domain Eukaryota; kingdom Metazoa; phylum Cnidaria; class Anthozoa; order Actiniaria; family Actinernidae; genus Actinernus; species Actinernus sp. WN-2022. The sequence continues at coordinate 72,723,375 of JAOWCC010001634.1, read as the reverse complement.
AGTTGATGTCTTTTGAATGAAGAAAGTCGCATGGATATACTAGGATTTGTATTTTGGAATGCTTTACTTTCGTTTTGCAATGTGTTTAGTTCTCCTTGTCTAAGTGGCCCTGCATGCAGTTTCAATAGTCGCACTGTAAACATTGTGTGCTAATCTATTTCTTGTTGTCATTCAGGAATCAGTGTGTTCCATATTTGGGTGTGGAATGAGTAGTGCTTGTGTTGTTGATGTTGGAGATGAGAAGACCAGTATGTGTTGTGTAGAAGATGGACTTGTTATCCCAAACAGCAGGTGAGTTTGGCATCGACTTTAGAAATGTAGTATGTACATGTGAGAGTGGTGGTACCACATGGGTACATTATCCTGGCCATTATACAATAGGAAGTTAGCAGTGGCTTAGATAAGCTGTGAAGTTCACAAAGACGTGCTATTTATACGAGGCCTTAATCAAGCTGCAGCTTCAGTTAGTCGCTAACTTCAGTTTTTGACCCATTTATAAATACAACCAATTTGTGGCCTTTAGGTAAACCACAGCTTACATTGTAGATAACCGGATCAATCATGGTTTCTGGAAAAAAAACTGTTTCTCCTTAAATTTAATGGTTAATCATTATTAACACATGTATATACCCAAGGGAGGGGTGGGTGGATATATAGTTTCCTATAAACCGTTATTGATCTGATGATCCGTGGCTAACTTCCTCTCATCTAAATGGTGGTATTACAATTTGTATGTCATGATGAGTTTTGTTTTATTCCCAAAACAAATTGCAAAAAAAAATGGTAACAAGAGACAAGTTGCATGAAAAAATGTGGGCTTAATTTTTTTCCTGGAAATGGTTAATGAATGTTTTCACTCCCCTCCCCCCTCCCTCCACCACAAAAGTAATAACAAGTACATGTACCCATAGAGCTTTGTCATGCCGCGGCCATACATTATGTTGATCAGTCCCAGTCCTGAGAATAAAACCAGTGTTTTCTCCCATTTAAATTTGCTCTGAACCTGAGGCTACACGTGGATGTGGGAAATCTATTGTTTCTAGTAAACACGGCCATCACGTGCGAAAAATCCATTGTAATTAACCTTTTATCCAAAAGTGGGAAATTCACATGATCAGATTACATGGGGAGAGTTTGTTGGGGCAGCATGTAAAAACATTCACCTCTCACCACTGTGGACTAGATTGGATTCCTGGACAACATGTGAGTCGAGTGTTGTGTATATAGACAATGTATATGTTGTAGGTTGTTTCTAATTTCAGGTTGTTTCTCAAACAACCTAGGTTGGAATATCAATGATTCTAAAAAGGGATTTTTTAATTTTTGGGGATTCATAAAAAAAAGGGGGTTTAGTTTTTTTTGGGGGGAATTTAAGAAGAAAAAAAATATCACCCACCCCTCCCCTACAAAATACTTTTTGACAAACGACCAAAAATGAAAAACAACCTAGGTTGTTTCAAAAATGACCAGAAATGAGAAACAACCTAGGTTGTTTTAAAAACAACCTGAAATTAGAAACAACCTACAACATATACATGTATGTATGTACTTGTTTATGTGTAGTAAGGACCCGGGGGGGGGGGGGGGGTACTAGACATAGACATAGACAACTTTATTTATCCACGGAGATCCAACAGAGTATAACACCTGGTTTACATGGATGCCGTGCCATAATAAAATAGAAGTAGATAAAAACGTGGTTAAATAAATATAATTAACCGGACATCAGAAGGCTACCACGGTCATTCCTTAGACGGGACTTAAAAGCCCGCAAACACTTAATTTGTCGAGTAGCTTTTGGCAATTTGTTCCCTAAAGAAGCACCCTTGTATCGTAGGCTCTTTTTCAGATAATTTGTTTTGGGGGCAGGCAGTGCTAACCGGTCAGGCAAGTCTCTAAAATTATACTCAGTGGTGTCCGACAAGTTAACAAATTGTTCCCCTAAATATTTTGGTAGTAAACCGTTCAAGACTTTAAACATAGTAATAACTTTTAGCTCATTATGGCGTTCAGAAATACTCAACCAGTTTAGTGACTCCCTTATATATTAATAATAATAATAATAATGCCTTTATTCACCTAATAAAATATATATGAGATGTTACAATATTTAAGAATCATAAAAATCTCAAAAATTTAACGCATGTAGCTCACAATTAAGGACATACTAATTTATACTTAAACATTAGCCTATTAATAAAGCTAATTTTGAAACGCTCGGTGTTTACTTTCGGCATGAAACAACTTTTTGACCTAAGACGAATAGACGAATCCTTAAACCTAGGTAGAAGTGTAAAAAGTGGGTGTGTCGAGTTATTGCTGATCTTATGAAATTATTTTCTATCGGCTTTCTCTAAAAGTTGGTGAATAAGATATAAGTTAGACGTATACCGCCTCTTGTAGCATCGCTTGAGAAAACACTGATAAGTCCGCTTCACTCGCTTCATATACTGGTAGACAGTACATTATACGAGTATTTGCCGTGGGATAGGGTATGGTTTTTGAGCTGCTGAGGTCTGGGATAGGGTATCCTTTTTACGGTTTTGGTCTGGAAAAGGGTATGGATTTTGGTATATATGTCGTTGACGCCATGATTATCGCTCTATCGACCACACTACAGCTTAAAGTACCATATTAAAGCAAATCTGGACTCTTTCATATCTAATGTCATGCTGTGTAAACATCACAAAGATCACGTTTGAGATAGGGTATAGATTTTTTGCTTCAGTTAAGCCTGGGATAGAGTATGGTAAACGGCATTTTTAGGTCTGGGATAGCGTTAGCCTGCGAATACAGCCGTCTCGCATCGGGAACCACAATCAAAACGTGTCCCCCGAGAGAGACGTCTGCGTCTTGACACATAAAATTCCATACTGATGACGTTTCGCGGCCAGGATCTGGGCGCGTTATTTGATTGGTCAGTATATCGATAATTAATATACTGACCAATTAAATAACGCGACCAGATCCTAGCCACGAAACGTCATCAGTATGGAATTTTCTGTCTCAAGATGCAGACGTCTCTCCAGCTCGGGGGCCACGTTTTGATTGTGGTTCCCGATGCGAAACGGCTGTATTCGCAGGCTAGGATAGCGTCAGGGTTTTGAGGTCCCCGCGGCACACCCCTAAAAATCTTCTGAGTACCTCCCCCCTGGGAGTAAGGAGCATGTGCGGAACAGGCCTCAGAGATCTTACAATTGACAAACCAATTAAGAATCTTGTAAGATCAAGGAAGATTCTGGAAGATCTTACAAGACAAATCCAACATTGTTCGATAAGTTGGCTGGAGCTCTAGTCAAAACATGTTTCGCTGCAAAATACAATTTAGCTGGTAGAAACCATAACTTATTTGCTGAATAATTAACATTTCTATTGATTTTTTTTTTCATATTTGACAGATTATGGCTGCACTATGGCGGACGTGACGTCACACGATGTTTCTATTGGCTAATGAAAAGGGTTTGTCTCATTAAAGTTTGTATTTCATTTAAAGTGCACCTAACTTTCTTTCTTTTTACCATAAATGTCGATTCGACATCAAGTTTTGAGTACTTCTGTGAAGAAAGTTTTGGTTTACAGAGAATATTCTATGTTCTACGCTGAGCCTTGTTTGAAATCGTGTAAATTTGACCTTTCCTGACCCATGACCGCGTAAGAAAAAGCCTGGGTCGACCCTGGGTAGACATCTAATTAAGGCATTGTGCCTTTCTATCACAACAACATCGATTTATGGAGAACATACACAGTTTGTGAGTTGTTAGTAAAGAAAAAAGTCACGTGTTAAGTATTTATTCAAATTATTGTAAAGTCTAATTAAAAATTAGACGACGTCTACCCAGGAATCGACCCAGGGTCAGGAAAGGTCAATTTGTCATGATTTCAAACAAGCGTAGACATAAAAAAACCTCTGAATTTCTAACGGGACCCGAAACAACCATAGGGGCAGACCAAAGCCAGGACCTGGCTAAATCACAGATCGAATTGGAATTTAGCGTGTTGGTTATTGTGGAGGGAGGAAAACCGGAGGACCCGGAGAAAAACCCTTGAACCCTCGGAGCAAGGGCGATATACCAACAAACTCAACTCACATATGGCGCCGCATCTGCGGATCGAACCTGGGCCACAGAGGTGAGTGGCAAAGCGCTTAACCACTGCGCCACGAATACATAGAGTATCCTCTGTAAACCAAAACTTTCTTCATAGAAGTACTCAAAACTTGATGTACAATCGATATTTATGATTTATAGGTGCACTTGAAATATAAATCAATTTTCGAGTCTTGCATGACTCGACATTTCTACCGACATTTTGTAGTTTTCTCTCGTTTTTATTCCCAATACTCTACAGGTAAACTTTCCGTACAAGAAGTGCGATCTGAAAAGTCGACTGGACGCTTTCATGCTACAAGAACTCAAAGAAACGTTTTGCCATCTTAGCCAGGTGGGTCAAGATACTGGTATGACCTTCTAATGATGCTGGCATCATCGAGAGCCTCACGAAATTCGGCGCTTGCCAACGAAACATTCGTTGGTACCTGACATAAAGTGGCCCTTTCAAATCATGTTGGCACATTAGCAAAAGATTATAATCGTTATAAACGCGAAATATCGCTGTACAGGCCCGTCGACAGAACTCCGGGGGGGGGGGGGGGGGGCAGGGGTCGTCAAGTGAAGCATATATCGAAAGTGGACCATTACTGTTAAACAAGGACACGTCACTATAAACGATAAAAGACCCTCGCCCTTCTCGCCCTTTGGGATTCAAATTCAGAACAAGTAATCAGTCTTCTCCTGTTAGAATACTAAATTGCTGAAGCTAAAATTAAAATAAGCCAAGAAAAAGTCAATGGCAGGAAGCTTGTTTATCGATAATGTTTTAGAACCGTTTACAAACAACTTTTTAGTGTATTTTAGACTTTCGAGTTTTCGATTTGCATTTCGTACGATAGCAAATGTCAGATAGCACTCAAGCAGAGCGTCACATTTTGCAAAGCTTTGAACAGAGATGTTCACTTGAGAAAGGCTGATTAACAACTGAAGGTGTCTTCAACATGGTTGAGGCCCTTTTATAGTACAGGTCCTTGTTTAACATACATCATTGTTATCATATGAACTATATGAACAGAGATGTTCACTTGAGAAAGGCTGATTAACGACTGAAGGTGTCTTCAATCTGGTTGAGGCCATTTTCTAGTGCGGGTCCTTGTTTTAAGCGGCGGAAGAATGTTGTCGGGCATGATACCCTGCTCCAGCTGAACTAAAACGGTTCTGTGATTCTTAGAAATTCTTACAGTGATATCAGAGCGACCCATCGTGAATTGAATGTTGTGAATTGAATTGAATGTCGTGACGTCATTTCTGTGTACGTCATAGTAGGGCCGCGGCATGACGCCAAACGTGCGCGCGCTAATAATTTGGGTTTTCGGATTGAGGAGCTACTGTCGTACGTACGTCAAACACCGGAATCTCTTCGATAATTTTCGGAAATTCCGAGCACGTTTATCGAGTGTGGTGATTGGTCAACGAATTATTGGCGGAGAACCAGTCAATGACTAGCCTGTTCCAGGCTCTCAGATAGGGGGCGAAAGAAAAGCGAGGCGAAAAGAAAGAAGAGGAAGACTGGGTAAGAGAAAGGGAAAGTGGAAGGAGAGCTCTCTCCTTCCGGTTTTCCCTTTCTTTTCCCTCTCTATTGTTTTCGCCTCGCTTTTTCTTTCGCCTCCTTCCAAACTATCTGAGAGCCGCTAATCAGTGAGATGCAGCGTGCCAACAGAATACAAATATAACTCATGTCTCAAAATTGGAGAGACAATGATCCGAGACACGGAAATTAACAGAAAGTAGACTCAAAATTTTGAGAGAAAATATTATGGAATATTACCGGCAAATAATTTCGACGAAAACTGAAGAAAATAACCAAATAAAATTTCGAATCCTGCCGGAGACAGTAACGCACACTGCATTACAAGGAGTGTTTGTTAAAATTAATTATGCCTGTTGAAACTGAATGGTCGTCAGACTTCTGCATTTCAATGTATTACTAGTTGACGTTTTGACGCTGTTTTTGGTCCTCGTCTTTTGAGAGTAATAGTTCATGGGAGTAGTAGAGTGCGAACCGTCCCTTATTTTCCTTAGTCTGTTCGGGGGTAAAACGTTAAGTTTGGCCGAGCGAAGATTGGGCGCGACGTAGGTCGTTTGACAACTCGCGCTCGATCTTCGCTCGGCCAAAATATAGTTATTTTTTCAACTCGTCGACACAATAAGGAAAATAAGGGGACTGCATGTTGGCAGTGGTAAACACTTCGCTCCTTTTTGTTGCAGTGGCTCGGCGGCTCTACCAGGCTTCGACTAATTTCTAATGTGATTTTTTGCCCTGGCTGTACAGGATATTATTGGTGGACGCGTGCACGAGTTCCAGGTACATCACCCTCGCCGGCCACCAGTTTCGTACAACTTGAAAATCGGAGACGAGGCAGTTCAAGCGCCTATGGTATGTAGCTAATGTCTTGGTTTTCTGCATGAAAATATTTTTTCACGCCGCCTTTTTTAAATCGGTGTATAGGTTTCCCATGCCCAGCCCTTATTTCGCTCAATACCCTGAAGGTACATGTATTTACCGCCCCCGGTTAGCTCAGTGGTTAAGCGCCGGTCTGTTGTGCGGGAGGTCACGGGTTCAAACCCAGCCGAACCAGCATTCAGGGTTTTAAAATAACTGGGAGGTGCGAACTTCGGTCTGGCATCTGCAAATGGTTAGACCTTCGCCTCTTCTCGGTTTAGGGCGTTAAATCGTAGGCCTTCACTGTGACGAACTCAGTATTAATGACTGTAACAATAGCTTGAGCTCATTAGCTAATGACTGTAACAACAGCCTGAGCTGTAACAATAGTAACAGTAGCTAATGAGCTGTAACAATAGCTTGAACTCATTAGCACTGAGTTCGGCACATGAAAATGTCGACGTTTGAAATGGGCCTTATGCTTTTAAAGCCCGGTTCCATATAATCGCTTTAAAAAGTGCTCAAGCGATCGAAGCGACCATATGGAAACAGCACGTAGCGATCGAAGCGATCGAGATTTTAATGGAAACCACTCTCCAGCGATCGAAATGTTGTATCCCATAGTACATTGCAAGCAATCGATTAATATCCCAGAGTGCACTTTTTAACTAGCTCTCCTTCAGCTTAGAGCGATAGCGGCGATCAAGTGGAAACCGATCAGCGATCGATATCGCTTCGATCGCTCAACTTTTGATCGAAGCGAAAGGAAACTTTAACCCCATTTACACGCGCAAAAAAAAAAGACGGCACGGCATCCTGAATCGCGGCACGGTGCCTATAGGATTGCGGCACGGTAACCCTAACTTTGAATGTGTAAATAATTAAGCAGTCCCATGTTTAGCAAGGCACTGGTGCCTTAAATTTAGAGGTGCTGAGACTACCTCTCGTAGGTAGTCTCGGCACGAGTAAAATCGGCACCGTGCCTAGATTTGGGGTGCCGTGCCGTCTTTTGCAGCGCGTATAAATGGGACATTGATCGTGCACTATATAGAGGATCTTACATGGAAGTGCGGAGATACGGTTTTTATCTTCGAGTGGTAAACGTCGTAATACACGAATGAACGCTAGCTGCTTATTATTGGTGAATAATAACATGCGTTACCATCTTGTTACGGGTAGTATTACCGCTGTACTGTGTTATGAGCGCCCGCTCTACGAAGCCATGCCATGCCGGCACGAAGTTCCTAGTGAGAAAATATCTCGGCACTTCGTGCGCGCGCTGTCGGCACTAATGTTTCGTTGTCTTTAGGCTATGTTCTTCCCCCAGTTGCTTGGTGTTGTCGGTGAAAAGCTGGTATTCACGTCAGAACCACAGTACGAAGATCCCGAGGATCTACTGGACGATAAGTATTTATTGGAGGTGAGGGGGAATTTCAATAGGAATAATAATAATAATAATAGACTTTATTGGGTAACAAACACAATTACTGGTGACCCAGTAGTTTACATTGCAGCCCATTATAAAAACTAGATAAGAACTAGATAAGTATTATTAATTATTAAAGATGATTTGTAATTTGCAATTTGTCCTAAAAGTAGACTAAATACTGAATTAAAATGTTCTTGTAATGTTAAAATGTTTATGTTTGAAGTTATTGGATAAAATGTTGTTGAATAAATGTTTCTTAAAATTACTAAGTTGGGAAATGTTTTTCGCATCGCTACTAATGAATTCCATAATCGAGTGCCGCTCGCATGAAATGTGCGAAGGCCTGAATTCGTTCGGCATTTAGGTACGACTAAGGTGCTTGTTAATCTTAACACCATCAACTTCCTCTATTAGTTTTCCATTAAGGTACAGATCGAGATCGGATTTTTTTTGTCTTGTAGCAATGAGTATTTGCTTCGTCTTCTTTGTGTTGGGGATCATCTTATTTAACGCAAACCAGCTGCTCGCACTATCAAGGCTCACTTGTAGGTCACGTTGGATGATATCGGAGTTACCATCAGCCGTCCACAGTGTCGTGTCATCAGCGTATATCTCAACGTTAGTACTGGGTAGACACATGGGTATATCGTTGATGTAGAGAGAGAATAGGACGGGACCTAGGATTGATCTCTGTGGGATGCCTTGGGACAGTGTTAATGGGTCAGATAACGACCCAAAGATGGAGCATCTCTGTGAACGATGACAGAGATAAGACTTGAACCACTCAAGCGCAGTAACATTCACATTGTATTTCGAGATCTTGGATAACAAAATATCGTGATCCACTAAGTCAAAAGCCTTACTCAGATCTAACAACACGGTTCCTACTAAGTTACTATTGTCCATAGCCTTGAGCCAATTGTCCGTAAGACTTAAAAGAGCTGTTTCACAGGAATGGTGAGGGCGGTATGCAGACTGGGTTACTGTATAGGAACCCGCCTTATTTATAAGGATAACGTATATTTTACAACAACTGCCCAGTTTCTCGTTTTTTGATTGGCTAATCGGAAATAAGAGGACAAACCACGGTAGATTACATGATTGCTCGTCCAAGACTGATTACGTAATAGCACACACGCTTGAATCCGGCACTTTCCACCGCAATTGTCCTTGTCTTCTTGGCCCTGCTCGCCTCACTATTTTTAGTTTGTTGTTGTAAAAGAACGAACTTACGATAGTTTCCCGTGGTGTGTCCTCTTATTTACCACGCTTCCCGTCATCTCGTGGTCAACATTTGTCGTGGATTCACTCGGCTGGCGCCTCGTGGATTCCACAACAATACTGACCATGCGATGACGCCAAACGTGGTAAATAAAAGGACACACCATGGTAAACTATCGTAAATTTGTTAAATGGATGGTTTGCATGTGACGTTTTTGGAAATATTCCGCAATGCACTGAACTTAATATCCTAGGCATTACCTTCCAGCAGGACTGTAAATTCTCTGCTCGTGTAAGAAAGTAACTTACGGAGGCGAACAAATGTCTTTTTATCCTAAGATCCCTAAGAAAAGAAGGATTGAACCAGTCGGAAAGCGACCACTTTTAATTCAGTAATAGTACCTAAGATAACTTATGGCTTGCCTGTATACGGCCTTCTCTGAGCCTGACTTATCTATATCCAGTGTTTTCTAGACAGATGTTTTAAGAGAAAATACACTACTAGTCACTTACGAATCAGAGAATTACTCCAGAGGTGTGACAGACAGATTTTAAGTGAAGTCCCCAATAATTCTAATCACCCTCTGACTCAGCTTATGCCTAAAATTAAACCTACTTCCAGGACTTTCAGAAAACAGTCCTCCCTTTGGCCTAAAGTAAACACCACTTGCTTCAAGAACTCGTTTGTAAATAGATTAATCTTCAGATATAATTTGGCCCTTTAATTAGACAATTATCGAAGCACACTTACTATAACTTATATTATGATATATTATATTATATTTTTTGTATTATTATATTCCTGTAATACTCGGTGTGTATTTTACCGGTTGAGAAATATACATTTTATATCGAGTCATTTGCTCATAATCAAAAGATCGAGAGCTCTGTGTTGCGTCGCTGGTTTGCTGAAGAAGGGGAATAAGAGAATGATAGCCGCCAGTCTCAGTTTGGAGTAAATTTGGCCACTATTGTGACGATTTTATTTAAACTTCATTCCAACGATAGTAATGAACGTAAATGAACAATTTCTTCAGCAAAGGTGGGGAAAACCCGCCAGAAGTATGTGGCAACCCATATTATATTGTATTTTTTGTATTATTATATTCCTGTAATATTCGGGATGTATTTTACCGGTTGAGAAATAATGACATCATTATGACGTCATCAAATATCTAAACTATAAGTCCTACGAAGCTGTTCTTTTGATATATTCTGGAGATGGATATAAACGTCTTCAGAAAATTGCACGTCGATATGGTACATATGAGTTAAATGAACAGTTTGAATCTTATGACAGAACGTGTTTCCCGAAGGGAAATGCCAATTTAACATTGGAAGCTTTAAAACCCCTCAACATCGACAACTAAACAGATATAAAGCGAAAAACTAATAGTAATAGTGGTAAAATCAGCTTCATTTCTTGTAAACTCTAGAGGTGTACCAAACCGGTACACCAAGATGGCAACCGCATACAAAGTTACATAAAATTGTCATATATTCATTGGCCCTCAGCTCGGTTAGGGAACACTCCAGCGTTCCAAAATTTGGGTTATAAGTGCATTTTTGCCAGTTCTACTAGGACGAAAATGTTTAATTTAATTTAATGAACGCAAACCATGATGATGCAAACCACCACTTGAAAGGCTTTGTGCAACAAGGGCGTAAGTGATTCCACCACGTTCTAAATTCTCCCTTAGCAAACGAAGACTTTGAAGGAGAATTTAGAATGTGATCAGTAGTCACTTACGCCCTTGTTGCACACATCCCTTCAATTATAGAATCCATTTAGGATACTGATGCACCCTATGTGAATGTTTCACCGTAGTCTCAGCGTGGTGACCAGTCTAGTAAGAAGGCAGGTCAAGCCAATGACTCCATTACAGAGGCAGACAGCGAGATGGGATCACCTCTAGTGTCGGGCGGCAGACAGCGACTTACGGTTCAGTCAAATGAAAAGTCCTTGGCTCTGGACCAGGCTATCATATGTAGCATCGAGTGCTGTCGTAAGTACAATAAACAGTGCGAAACGCGCACTCTGATTGGTCGATAGCCATGTGTTATAAGAGAATAGATACACAGATGACGTCACAACGCGCGCTCTGATTGGTCGATAGCCATGTGTTATAAGAGAATAGATACACAGATGACGTCACGTATGCACGAAATCAATCCGTAGCCTCCTTTTTTCGCCAAATATTGTATAAAACAACTAGCTGTCATTCTGCTGTGACTCTGTTTCTTATAGATGCACAGATGACGTCACAACATGACGAGAACAAGTCACGCTACTCGACTGCGTCTCGTGGCGTACGTCTTTGATCTCGTCATGTTTTGACGTCATCTGTGCATTCATGATTGCCTCACGAGCCTGCGCGAAGCGCCGAAGTCGTGAGGATTTGATTGAGAGCATTTGGGATCCCCGCTTGGGTTCCCTGTATTTGCACATGCAGACTATTTAAGAAATAGAAAACATTCCCCGTGTTTCTATAGAGTTATAGAAACACGAGTGGGAGTTTGGGAGAACGAGAAATCGTAGTGGGAACACGAGCCCGAAGGGCGAGTGTTTCCACAGCTATTTCGAGTTCTTCCAAACTTCCACAAGTGTTTCTATAACTCTATAGAAACAATGGGAAAATGTTTTCTATTTCCTTTATAAAATAAACGAATATAAACACGGAAACGCTCGCTTAATTTGATAACCAAAACGTAAATTCTCACAACTAGCTCAAGCGCGCGCTCAACTGTCTATGTTTCTATAGAGTTATAGAAACACGGCTTACAGCCAATCAGAGCGCGCGTACTATCGAAACTATTTTATAATGAAATATGGTGTATACTTTGGTCCCTTCGACAATTTCCGGAAATCCCGAGTATGTTAATCTTGAAAACCGAATGTTCTGATTGGTCAGTCAATTATCGGGAAGTGCTGAAGTGCTCCGATTGGATAATCTGCTCATTATGTCATAATCCAGGTGTGTGCTGTCCGCGCGCAAGTATAACGTCATGTGTTCTATTAAGTATAAATAAATAATCATTATTATTAAAATGCGCGGCGAAATAGAAAACGCACGTGTATCGGGCTGCAACTCTTGCTTCATCATCTTATCCGTTTAGACCAATCAGATTTTGGCGCAGACACGGGAAGCCATTCAGCTGCAAATCCCGCCAACGAGTCGCCAGCAATTAATTTTGAAAAGTTTGAAGCATTCACGGAACCTCACCCAAAGTAATAGGCAGAAACAAAACGATATCGTTGAAATTGGCAAACTTTGAAGTTGAAAAAATAGTCAGAATTCATGTGGTCGTGTATTTTGATATTAATATTCAAATTGCGCAATACCAAATCCAAGCAGGTGTTGGCAAATGATAGTGCATTATTGGTGAACACAACACTCGATCCAGATCCTCTCTTATCCACAAGAAGGAGACCTTCGCTTAGTTTGCTGTTGCCGTTGAATTTCCTACCCTGTATTTTTTTTCTCTCTCTCTCTGATCTCTACCCGAAATTCTCTTTCGCTAAACTCGCTAAACAAAAACACCTTTCCCGTAAGAAACAAAATAACTACTGATCTTTATTTCTCGAGTATATTTAGAGCGTTAAGCCTGTGAAAAAAAAAAGGATTTTTCAATTTGGAACAATGCCTTTTGCATCGGATTCAAAGTGAGCACATGGAGACGGATTCAAGATTTCAATTCCTATGCAAACCACTGGAATCAGGTTAGTCATTTTCGAGAAACTATCAAAGAAAGTAGACTGTCTATGAGTTAAGCTGGCTAAAGACTTAATATTTGAATACGTGGCTCCAAGAGAAACGTTTTCGAGTTATGTAATCATACTAATTCAATTGAGTTGGCAAGGCGGCATCAGTTAGTACATTATTCTTTGGAAAGTTCTCTACTAGGTTAGATATTAAACTGAAGACCTAGCTGTTGTATTCATTGTCTACTGAAATTACATTCCTTTGTGGAGAAAATTTTAAAAGTATTTTATTCTGCCGGAATCTTTGATTTCCTTTTGAATTAGTTTAAATTGACAACTGATTTCAGTTGAAACACACTGTTGTACGCTCAGCTGGAATATTAAAAGGACTAGAGACTTTACGTTTGTGTTTCAGTTACTGACAAATACAGGCACTTACTGACTGTACGATGACTCTTTACTGTATTCGGCCTCCGGCCTCATGCAGTATTCATTATTTTTCGTTCATCGTATACAGTCAGCACGTGCCTGTATTTGTCGATAAAGCACGTACTTCAGTCTCTAAACCTTAAATAATACTAATAAAATGACTTGTGTAATTTTTTTCAGCCCTGAGACTCAGTTAGATTCGATGAGTACTTGTGCATTTGTGTTTTCCGAGAGCACGCTACGGATTGGGTTTCCCGTGTTTGAATGTGCGCTGAAATGATAATCAAACTGAAAATATTCAAGATCAGATTGAAATAAAGCATCAATGTCTGTATGAGCAAGGTTGGACAAATCCTGATGAACATTTACTTCGACAATATGACGTAATGGTCGTGAGGCTTCGGCGCTTAAGATATTGCTACGTATTCGGTCAGACGCACGGCAAAGTGTCATCTATTTGTTAAGTAAGACAAACCACAACCTGAGTATTTGCATTTAAAAAAAAGAAAAATATAAACCGAGTGTTGGCGAGTGAGGGTTGCACCCGATGTGAATTGTGACGTACGGTGAAGAATATCTGACGCCATTTCAAACTTCCACGCTCTGTTTATGACGATAGCAATACGTCATAAGTGCTCGGGCAATGTTTCAGTTCGTTACCATTTTTACCGCTGTCACAATCAGATTTGTTATGGGGTTTAAAACAATGGTCGTTAGACTCACTGTATTGCACGAAATATGATCCAGTAAGGCGGTACATTCAAACCTGTATAACGTTTGATACATGCAGGTTTGACTGTAATACGTAGAATGTGGCGATCATTCTCTTCTTGCCGCAAATGAGAAGTGAGCTATACCAACTCACCCAAGTGGGCTCGAATTTAACGGTATCCCGTTACTTTAGGTTACTAAAAAATTGAATTCTTTAGGTAACCCAAAGTGGTTAGTGACATCAATTTTGTGATGTAAATTAATTATACATCCAGGGAAAGTTCCTGAAAATTCTAGGACAGTCAAATCTCACAGTTTGTTCGTAAACAAGTTTCGGAAGAGCCAGTGGTTAAGCGTTTCGTCCCTCCCCTCCACAAAAACCAACACGCTAAATTCCAATTCGACCTGTGAATTAGCCGGGTCCTGACTTTGATCAGCCTCTATCGTCGTTTCAGATCTCATTAGAAATTGGTTAATTCTCCTCAAAGTTAAGTCTATAGCTAATGTCAGCTAGGAAATCAGGTGGAACGACTGGTTCATTTTCTAGGTTGTGCACTTGTGTATTCGAATCGCGGAGAAGGCAATCCTCTTGTTACCGATTCAGTTGCATGTCGTCCCCTTTGAACTTCAGCACTTTTATTTCTGTTTTCTTTTCTCGCAGCATCGGAGGACACGAAGCGCAAGATGTACGCCAGCATCTTGTTGATCGGGGGAGGATTCAATTTTAACGGTGCAGCTGCCGTGCTCCAGACACGAATACAGGCCAAGCTGCCACAGTACTTCCGTAAGATGGTGGATCAGGTGGACGTTATAGCGAAGCCAAAGGTACCTTATAGGGCGATCTTTGTCTGCATCTTTGCCTCATTAACATAAAATAGTATACCTAATAGGTAGTGAATGCTGCCGCTCAGTTAAGGAAATGTATTAGAAGAAAACCTACAGTAACTCTTTGGAAGGAAAAATATATTATTGGGTAACAGAAATGTGTGTTAGCTGTGGCGTATTTTCTCAAAAGTTGTCCCGTTTTATTTTCAGTGTGTCCCGATATATCAATAATTTCCCGGTTAATTCCCTGAATCTACCAATTCTCGACATTTTGTTGATTTGGTTTTTTCCGGAAACAGGCATGCATATATTGGATGGAGTCCAATATCACCCGAAATCAACTGTTATTGATATGCTAATTTGTGTTTGAACCCCGCTGTCACTTTCCAAATTGTAACTATATTGATTCGACTTTATCGAAGGTAATAGAAGAAAATTGCTAATCATGTTGATAAGAGGAGAGATCTTGTTCTTTGGAAAATAGTCATTATCTCCTCTCATTGTGTAGAAAATAGCATTACAAATTGGTTTTGTTAATAAATCTACCGATCTCGCACGAGTGCCTTTAAATAAATGAAATCAGATATGTTGTGCCACCCAGTACTCCCACGTGTTTGTATCCTGTAAGACCTATTGCTCTACGTGTAAATCGACCCTACAACTTGCTAAGACTGTTGCATACAACACGAAAAATGTTGTAGGATTTTAATGTTCTGGGCCGCCTGCTAGACCTTATGCAATGCTCGGAAATATTAGTTTTTATTTACATTGATCACCGAGTAGCATGCAAAAATAAGCAATTATGTGAAATTTGAGTGCCACAGCTTACATTGCTAGATTTAATAGGGTTTCAATTGTACTGAAATATATAGAGAATTTTGTATGAAATCAGTCAGCCATTACACTACAAGCCTCGCTTTCATGTTGTTATTGTTGGTTTTAAGGATGATAAACTGCTACCTTATGGGAAATTAACGATGCACTAAATTACCGCGACATAAATTAACGCGGATTGTCTATAGGTCTTTTGAAACGCGAATCTGATCTCCATGGTGAAAAAGTTAATTAAATTAACGCGAGTCGGAAAAATAAAAACAAAATATCAACAGCATGTTTAATATTCGTATACTATTTATACTGCTACATCAAAATGTCAGTCTTTAGGCAAACGGGTCTAAAGATGGACTGATGTTGTTATCTTATACTGTATTTTTGACAGTAATTTTGTTGAGAATAGTTAGTGTTATTTAAAACAAATCAAGGTCTTTTGAATTAACGAAAACGAAAAATTGCATACTTGAAATTAACGATGACGCAAATTAATGTTAATTAAATTAATAAAATTCCCGTTAATAAGTGCATTGTTAATTTCCCATAAGGTGATTCTCAGCAGTCCAAAGTTTAGGAACATTTATTCTCAAACTCATTAATAATGATTTAGAAATCGTTTCCAAATAAAGCTCGTATTTCAAGACTTTTAGATCGCTAATTTTATCGTTAAAGTGGAGTTTTAGAAGTCTTGTAAAACACTCTAGGCTTGTTTTAGAAGCGAGTTTCTAAATACAGAGAGAGGAGGTTGAAAAACCTCGGTTTTGCCTCGGTTTTCAACCCCCTCTCACTGTATTTAGAAAACGCTTATTGTGTTTTACATATTACTTGACACAATGGTAAGGGGGCACTTAAGTAAAAGCCAGAATGTTTTAAATTTTGATCGGTCAGCTAGACAAACTGACCGACCTCGCTATCATGAGTCTATCCCCTTGGTCCCATGCCCTGGCATTTAGTGTATGGATATCCCATCTGAGTATGCCAACACATCCTCCCCGTTGAATTAACAACTATCCTTAAATGGAAAACACGCTTGAAATAATGATAATCGTTAATTCTAATGCCATTCTTAAAACCAGTCAAGGATAAAGATAAACATTTGTTACATTCCGAACGGCGGTAGACCGGCTTAGTGTAGTAGTGATGACGTCTGCACTACACTGCACTGAGTACACGCAAAGGGCTACGAGTCCGAGTCCGAGTAGGAGCGCTCAAAAAATATGTTCTCTTCTTGTTTACCTGTGAACCCTAGCTCTAGGCATAGTTAGGTTCTCACTAACTATGCTCTAGGTGAGTGAGAACCTGATGGTTAGGATTTGTCGTAGAATTAACGATTATCATTATTTCAAGCGCGTTTGCCATTTAAGGATAATTGTTAATTCAACGGGGAGAATACGTTGAGTATGCTAATGTTCTTTATGTGCATCTTTTTATCTCATGTCAACAGGAAATGGACCCTCGTACAGTGGCCTGGAAGGGAGGGGCGATTCTCAGCATTCTCGACTCGGCCCAGGAATTATGGGTCACGGAGCGAGAGTGGAATGTGATTGGGGTGCGGTCACTGCGCGAGAGGTCGCCATTTGTGTGGGCTACAACATAACATTTCCCTTCATCAGCTCTTGTAAACAGCTATATCAAAAAGGCTGCCCGGACAAGCGACGTACCCAGACCGCAATGGATTCTGGTTATCACTGCCCAGCTCGCTAAGGTGTGATTCGAAAATCGTTTCGCAGGAGACCATTAAAGGGGCTGTGTCAAGGTAATAGACTTTACATTCGCCTTCCGGGCCGGAAACAGGTATTTCCACAGAGTTTGATATGAACTAACTAACCTCTCGGCCAGGTGGGATGCTTAAAATCAAAGCAAATATGCAAAAATAACTAACAACCAGTGTGTAGAAACAGTTTCTAGGGAAAATATTGAAAATCCTTTCAATCAAGCATTGAGGGAGGGAAGTTTAAAGTGCACATAAGCCCTGGCCAGTTATGCTTTTTTTTTTACAGCTTAGACCTTAAAATGTTTTCATAATTTTTTTAGCGACTAAACTTCCAAATGTAGAATAAATTCCGCGTACGTTCGGGGACTGGGATGAGAATAAAACGTGACGTCATCAACAGAACTAGTCTCTTCGCGGGTATAAAGCGTTGGCAGGAGCCCATTACCAGGAGCGTCCATCTTCCCCAGTGGGTCTGTTCCCAGCACAGGAGTATATGTGGCTATATTTAGAATTGCATTTCTCGCGAAATAAACAAAGGCCATGTTGTCTTAGCCAATCAGATAGCTAACGTCACTTCTCATTTTATTCATTATCATTCTTCTCACTTTCAACGCGGGAATTGCCCTATATCATTATGACGTCAAATTAAAACAATCTATTGTTTAAACGCTAAGGATCACGGTCGTGGGAGGGGGACAAAACGGCAACAACACAAATGAAATCGCTATCAAATGCATTTTGTAGAACGTAGAATAGCGGTAACAGCCACCAAATACGGTAAATATTGTGGGATAAACATTAATACAGCTGATATCTGGAAACCAGACAATTTAAAGTTAAATTTTCCTCAGCAGAGCAGATTTATTTCAAAATTCTATTGTTCATGTCGATTCCCCTCATAAACAAGCCGTGACGTCATAATGATGTAGAGCAATTCCAATTGCTGGTTTTCATTCTATTCCCAGAGATTCAAATGACAGAGGGCATGGCGGCCATGTTGGTGCCCCAACAAAAGAAGCTAACGAGGAATCGATTGTTTAAGGGCACCAACATGGCGGCTATGACGTCAAGTGAAAACCAGCAATTCTAAATATAGCCACATCTATTCCTGTGCTGGGGGCCCTGTGCTGGGGGCCCTGTGCTGGGGGCCCAGCCCGTGACATAGGGACGCTCCTGGTATTGGGCTCCTGGCGTTGGCTTATTTGCAAAATAATAGATAACCAAGAAAGATGATACTATCGCGCTAAACGTTTCGGAGAGCTTTATTCGGCAAGCATCGAGTGTGTTCTGTTGATGACGTCAAAACTAGACCCAGTGCCAATTTTGTAAAGCGCTCGTGCGCTTGATTTTCGTCCACAGGCAGCCCAATACACGTTTTTGGGGTACTTTGAACGGGCAAATAACATAACAAATAAATCAACCAAACTTTTTTTCCGGAATCCTTTGTCTATGGCCTCTAGTCTCTTCGTAAGAAATATAATTAGCCAGGGCTTATATGCACTTTAACTCTGTGTATCCAATTAAACAGCCACCAACCTTGCGATTACTCGATACATGCGCAGTACCATGACATAGCCTTTACTACAGCCAAAAACTTGGGCTTGACATTCGAATTGAAGGTAAGCAGATTGAGAGAGTTCATAATACCAAATCCCAAGGACTATACATTGACGAAAGGTTATCCTGGGAGAAACATATTTGCGAAGTATCAAAGAAAATATCGTCCGGTATCGGTGCGCTTAAAAGGCTCAGACCATTTATCTCTCGGAGTACGGCAACTATTGTTGTCCAGTATGGGATGGTCTAAGCCAGAAATTAAGTGAAAAGCTACAAATACTACAACACCGTGCCGCCAGAGTAATAACGAAATCAGATTATTACGCAAATGCAAATGAGCTCCTCAATCTGCTTAACTGGGATAAACTAACAAGTAGAAAACAAATGGCAATAACAATGTTTAAGTCCATTAAGGGTATAATAATTTCACCTTCTTACAGAGTTGTTTGTTTCTAGCAACACAGGATATCGATTACGAAACGCGCAAAATAAACTGGCCCTCCCCAAACCTAGAACTGATTATCGAAAGCGAAGTATCAGTTACAGAGGGCCCTTTTATGGAATACTCTTCCAAGCTCACTACGAAATCTTGATTCTCTTTCAATAAATTTCACTCCCAATCTGACTCACACACGGCAATCATGTAAAGCAGTTATTTTAACATGTTATGTAAATAAGCCGCCATTTTTAAGGCATACTGATGATTTTAGCGTGTATAAATAAAGTTATATGTATGTATGTACAACCATCTCGGGCAGGGCCAACGTCGCTTGTCTTGAACAACCTTTTTGAGCTAGCTGGATCTACCACATATTTGAGCACAGGGGTGAGAGATTTGAACGATTACACAGGACTAGAAAAGCAATGCATGGCCATGTTTATATCATGTGCATTTAGACACTTCTTAAACCATAATTACACTTTAATGTACAGAAGTTCAGAACTCTATTTTTTTACAGAATCGACGCGATGGGTCGTCGTCTAGATAACTCAATTTACACCAAAACATGGTTTTAGAGTTCTTCCCAATAAGAACTAAATACCTTTGAGTGCATTGAAGACAATTTTCAAACGCTACAACTTAATACACTTATCAAGGGATAATTTCAAATAACTTGTTTCTTTTCTATTAGACAAACGTTTCGGATCACAGTATTCAACGGCTATTTGTAGCTTCAATAGGGACTAGAAATAATTTAGTTAGTGCTTCTGAAGAGGCACACGGGTTTTTAAGAACATATCTATTACAAACACTTTACTAGATGTGATTGTGAGCATGAAAATATCAAAATAAAGATACCACATCTTCCCAAAATTCAGAATTGGTGGTGCCAACGTTTCCATTTGGAACACCGACTGCATATTCCAAAACTTTCTTCAAAACTCTCAGTTGTTTATATCAAAAAGAGTTCTCTGGACTTGCATTTAAATGCGACATTGGACCTGACGCAGGTAAAATTGTTCTCTTGGTTGTTAAAGGTATGTGTGTCCTTGCGGCTGTTGATTTTAGTAAGGGTACTTCCATCTCAGGATTGCGCCGTCCGAACTAACACTGACAATCCATTTGGAGTTGGGACAAATCTTGAGTCGTGTAATGTCACCACTGTGCCCACTCCCCACATGGGTGACTTTGCCTTCGTTGTATTTCCACACCTTGTAACAGAATTTACGATAGTTTACAGGTTAGTTAAGTCTTCCAGCGCTCGCCTGCGAATACACCCGTCTCGCATCGGGAGCCGCAATCAAAACGCGTCTGCGATTTGAGGCCAAAAAATCCATATTGATGACGTTATGCAGCCAGGATCTGATCGCGTTATTTGATTGGCTTGTATATGATAGTTAGACATACAAGCCAATCAAATGATGCGACCAGATCCTGGCCGCATAACGTCATCAGTATGGAATTTTTGGCCTCGAATCGCAGACGTCTCTATTGGGGGACGCGTTTTGACTGTGGCTCCCGATGCGAGACGGCTGTATTCGCAGGCTAACGTTCTTCAGAAGCGCATTCAAGAATTACCGCGAGAAGGTGCAGAAGTTCAAACTACAACAATACATAGAATTGTGAATAACCCGGTAACATCAAAATGAGCGTTGAATTGACGCATCTGTAGTCATCGTATCCAACGGTAATTCTTAAATGTGAAACTGGACTCTTCTGAAGCGCTGGTTCGAAAATTGCGTCCAATTTCAATATGAATGGTCCTGGACTGACTAGCCTAAGAGCGTTTTCACGTGTGCGAGGCTTGCCTGTCCTAAACAATAGTTATACCATGGTAGCCTCGGATTCTTTTTTTCGCCAAGGCACATTTAATACCACTAATTTTCCCTGATGGGAGGGATATTTAGAAATATGCATTGTCTCGAAATTTCCCCTGCATGCGTAATGAGGGAAAATTAGAAGAGAATACAGGCTGGAAGTGAGAGGGTCGAAAGCATCAACTCCTGCTCCCCTCTGGCACGACTAGCCCTGCGCTCCCGGGTGAAAAATACTAAATCCAAACTGACCTGTCTTCATTATACCCGTCAACGTAATCCATGTGGGATGAGCTATTTCAATCTGCGCGTTATTCTCTTCATTTCTCAAGCCCGCTTCTTCCATGTGGGATACTTAAAACCATAAACGTGCATGCTCTTTGGATATTTAGTCAACCGCATAATTACATTGTATTTTAGTGTTATTCTTCTCAAAAACAACACGCTTGTCCCCAAGGAAAGCCAGGGTCGTTCAATCAATGGCGCTCAGTCAAGCATTAAACAAAACGTTTTCGAAAGCAACTCAACTGCGACGTCTTTAGTTTCGGCAGAGAAAACTAAATTTCTCAGAGATTTGTTCCGTTCCTCGGCGATCATGGTATAACAAACTTATACCATGGCATTTCGGGGTATTAGTGATTTAAATTGCCCCTCGGCTCTAGGGGCAATTTAAATCACTAATACCCCTCATGCCATGGTATAAATTATAATTCTTTGAATTAGACGCCATTTTTTTAATGGGTTTTACATTTCTAAGGGCACCCATTCAATGCCTCTTATGATGGAAGAGGTCCAGTTTGCCAGAGACTCCTATCCCTACGATTCACTGCGTACCTCATTTTTTTGCATTTCGTTATTTTACCATAAACATCGTTCAGTAGTATGAAGAGAACAAATGTGAACCACAACAAAATAAACTCGGTGAAAAAATCCCCATGTGACTACCAGACGCGAAAACGGCAAGTCTGGTGAGAGTCGTCGTGTGTGGCTGGCTGAATAAACTGTAAAACAGTCGCGAAAATAGACGCGAAAACACGACTTTAAGAACGGCAGGTCTGGTGAGAGTCGTCATGTGTGGCTGGCTGAATAAACTGTAAAACAGTCGCGAAAATAGGCGCGAAAACACGACTTTAAGAACGGCAAGTCTGGTGAGAGTCGTTGTGTGTGCTGACTGAATAAACTGTAAAACAGTCGCGAAAATAGACGCGAAAACACGACTTTAAGAACGGCAGGTCTGGTGAAAGTCGTCTGGTGAGAGTCGTCGTGTGTGGCTGGCTGAATAAACTGTAAAACAGTCGCGAAAACACGACTTTAAGAACGGCAGGTCTGGTGAGAGTCGTCGTGTGTGGCTGGCCGTATAAACTGTAAAACAGTCGCGAAAATCAGTCGAGAAACAGGGCTATGAGCTGGCCGCGTGACCTCTCGCTGTTATTTCTGACGACGCGCGCTCGTAGCACTTTCACATGGCTTCATGAACTGCTTTAAATAGTACTCTACCTTGATAAGCTTGTCGGATCCACCAGTAATGAAGAACATGCCATCGGGAGATATATCCATGCCTTCTATAGAGCCTGACTTGGAGCCTTCTAGTTCTCTGATCTGTGTTCCATCATGCGTCTCCCAATAGGCGATCTACACGGAGAGAGCAATGATAATCAGTTACTTTTTTTTACTTCAGTCTTGTAATCTATATTACGTTACTTCGTAAATGGCAGTTGAAAAGCCTGTCAAGAAACTTCTATTAAACATATGTATGTAATTGTGATGTTGCCATGGAAACACTCTAGATTCCAGACTCCCTCGATGAGAAAAATAAATTTCGTAATTTCTCCTTTGCCAAACACAATTGTTCTATCGTGCATGTGGGCATATCAGAAGTTTTGGAATAGTGTAGGCATTGTGTGCGAGTGGCACAAAATAAATTATTTTGTTTAACAGAGACAAAAACTACAATTATATGTTCAAGGTCAAAGGAGCCTGGGGCCAAGAGTGTTTCCATGGCAACATCCTAATTAGCACAGTGATGTGTATTTGCGTTAGTACCGTGCATGTTCAAAGTTTCAATTGTTTTTACTTTCTATTTGCAGAGATATTCTTTATTATGTTAATGTGATTTGTCATCAAGGATGTGTCTAATTTAATCTAATTTGCATATTCCAAAAACCTCAATATCTCTTGAACGAGATGATATATTAACAAACAGAAAACGCCATTCTTCCTCATTTTAATGACGAACATTTCGCTTCATAGGCACTTTAACTATTTATTTGGGGCGGCCTTCACCTCCTCGGAACGTGGAATAGTACTGGCTATCCAAACAATGCCTAACCCTGAAACAATACAAACCCTAACCCTAAAACAATGCAATTCTTTGTCAGTGCAGTCCAACTGGGGTCCAATAAAATGCAAGGTTTTGAGAGGTGAAGGGCTGCTGATTTATTTGAAGTCACCTAAATTAGTGTAACCGCAAAACCAACGGACACAGCTAAATCAGGGCGGTTGCACATAAACTTCAGGTGAAAATAAAACCGTTGACCCCATATAAAAGTATACTAGTCTAGATGATTCGGCGAGTCGATGTCTCCCCCGGAGCTGTCGGAAGACAGTTGGCACATGAAATTTCAAATTAGGTGACGTCTACTAAATTAGTACTAAACTTAGTTAATTATCGTCAATACCGACGATGGAGCGACTCTATCCCTTTATGAAACAACTGAGTTGTTCGGTCTCTCATCGGTACCTTTCTATCCGTTCCTGCGGTGATCACCTGAGCTTCTTGAGGATGGTAACAGACAGCTTTGAACATGGTGTTAGCAAACACGATCTGATTTCTCATAAATGTCCTGGGTGGAATATACAATAACGGCGATGTTATAAAATGCAAGGACATATTACAGGAGCTGTGTCACGGTGAGGGACACGCCTTTATGTTCCGGGCCGGAACACAATTATTTAAAGTGATTTTCATATAAACTGACTATCTTAGCACACGTGTGGGATGGTGAAATCAAGTAAATGTGCAAAAATGACTAACAAACTGCGTAGAACTAGTCTTCAAGGAAAATATTGCATATCTTTTCAATCAAGCATAAGGGAGGGGACTTTAACTGTTTGAAGCCAATAAACAGCCACCAATCGAACATTGATTCCAAACATGCGCAAAACCATGACTCAGCGCCATTAAAGACTACAACAGAAGTTCCCTGCTAGCAGGTAAAATGGTAAAATGGAAGGCGAGAGAGAGACCTCTGCCGACATCTGACGCTTTCTCTGTCGCGCATGCGTGAAGTTTCATTGGCAACAAGTGACGCAATCTGACGTGTACTTATGAGCGCACGAAACAACTGTAAAAAAAAAACCTGACTCGTACAGTTATTTCCAGTAAAGCGTGTTTTCGAAACTGGTTTGACTCGTCCATGAATGTGGACGGCAAGCGTCGGTGTCGGCAGAGGTCTCTCCCTCGCCTTCCATTTTACCAAGACAGAGAGACCTCTGCTAGGAGGGAACAGCAGAAGCCTCCTCAGCAAATATTAGACCACATTCACAATGGCCACCTCATTATTTGCATAATTTGGAAGATAAATGTTTAGAGGGAAGCTAATGTACCACATGGAAGATCACATTAAAACTAGCAATCGTGTCGAATGGACCTTTTGCAGGAATGTGATCACGTGGTTGTACTGGGTGGCAAACAATTCAGTCTTAATTCATGTTATTAGCAAAACCTGTTTGTAAATTTTCCACCTCCTCTTTCTAAAATAGCGTTTTTAAAGAGAGCTTGCCATCCAGCATCCATGGCAACGCCTTTCCCATGGGGATAACGAGCTCAATTCATTCGTTAACGAAGTATTATATCAGCACGTGACTGTTTCCTGCAAAAGGGCCATTTCAGATCAATGTGGAGAATTTCTGTTGAGTAAAAGGCATTTGAAATGCAGAAGAAAAAACACCAAAGCGAGGCTAAACAGGCATCATTTTTTTTTCTGAAACATCTCTAAATTTCAAATCAATAAAACTTTTTTTTTTAAGCTACAGTACTAGGATCACTAATGTTGATATGCTTCTTTTTTTACATGCTAATGATGTTTTCTGCACATGTGGATCAACTATTGAAACAGAAATACGCATTTATGAGTTGAGCAAGTTCATATTTCTGAGTTCAATAAAAAAGATTCATTCAACAAAATAATTTGACCGTTCGCCACAGGTAACCCAATCTGAAAAAAAAAAGACTTCTAGATTTTTGTTACTATTGAAACAGAAATACCCATTTATGAGTTGAGCAAGTTCATATTTCTGAGTTCAATAAAAAAATATTTATTCAACAAAAAAATTTGACCGTTCGCCACAGGTAGCCCAATCTGAAAAAAAAAGACGTCTAGATTTTTGTTACAGAAGAGCCGGCACGCAGGCTAATGCAAATCAAGCTGCGATGTTTACAAAACGGCGTGGTCAATAGCTAGTGCGCATGCTCAAAAATTTGCAGCAAAGTTATTTGGACGCAGTTGCAAAGATGGTGGTTAATCAACCAATCAGAATTCGGAATGGGAATGAGTCGAATGATAAAACGTGGTTAATATTAGTATGACCCCCCCCCCCTTTTACGGATGGTGGAATAATTTACTGCGTGACACTAGCGTTACTTCTAATTATACTGCTGGTTAAATAAAAAAAAAACGTGCAGAAGTGATAAGGCAAAGTAACAAAATATACGTACAATAAATTCCAGATAATGCAAGTCCCATCTGTACTGGCAGAGATACACTGCAAGAAAACAACATTTAATAAGGGCACGTTTTGGGACATATTCCAGGTATTCCGAAAAAGGAATGCAGTTACACCAAAAAAAACTGTTGTTTATTGTAGCAAACACAACAAATAATCCCCAAAGTACGTAATAAAAATAGCGACTACTTTCTACATTTCAGAAGAGCCAGGATATCTGCAGGATTTCGATGTATTCTGCTTTAGGAAAAGCTGGAATAAGTCCCAAGCAACGCGCACTAAATAATGATCATTGTGTGGCATATTATTCATAATAAATCCTGAACACAGGCTGATATTTAATTAGAGAATATAGAAATCGTATACAATATAAGTAAACTAGGGAATGTAAAGCCCCTGAGGGACAGGTCATGTAGATGGTAGGGCATGAACCTTTTTGCCGGTTGTCCAGAAGTGAATAACTTGTTATCCACCCTATCCAGTGGATAAGAGTAATTAGTTAGGTTAATACCTATCCAATGGATAACCTTATCACTTGTTGGACAGCTGGTGCCTGGACAGTTACCAGGTCAGAAGTTACAACGTCTCAGATTTCGTATCTTACCTCCGCGTCATTTTTCCGTACTTTGATACAAGTGACAGAACCTGAAAAAAGGTGATATTAAGGGTTGATCAAAATTATTTCAAAACCCTGCGAACCCCTATAGAGCATGTACCCGTTGGCTTGTTAAAAGAGCATGTACGCATGAAAGTGACACGTCATGTCCAGTTGGAACAATACACGCCTTTCATAAGTTTTACTTCCGGTCACGAAAACGAGGCTCCAGGTGGTTTGAAATCCAAGATGGCGGACAACTGCTCAGTCTCAGCTAGAAAGTACCTCCGAAAATACTCCCAAAAGTATGTTATTCAGTAAATCATACCTGTGTATGGTTTTACAATCACTGTATTTATGTCCATGTGTAGTCTGCATTATTTTAGTATATTGTTTAGCGCACAGAAAAGTACTTTTCTACTTGATCAAGTCATCAGTCATTTCCGAACAATGTACACCCGACAGGTTGCAAATCTAAAAAACGTTTGCAGCTTAGAGGACGATATTAATTATTTCAGGGGCATCTTTCCGTCGAAGATATCTAAGCTAACTTAAAGGAGTCGGAAATATCTTCTGCCTAAAGTAAATTAGTAGTGTGGTCTAAAATTGAGGCAAAGTGATTTATGAGGTGCAAAGCAAATTTTAGTTTATTTCTGATAGGCTGTTTAATAAGCTCATGTCATGATATCTAATCTCTTTTGCTATTTAATGCAGCAAGTGAAGTGCTATCGATGGGAAATGTAACTACTGTTCACCTAACAGAAAACAAACATTGGAAAAAGCTGGAGTCAACTGATAAGATGCAGGCAACGAGTATACCGAAACAGCAGCCATTATATACTGGATAACCATCCAGACATAGTTCCAGTTAGAATATGGTTTATCCGTTCATAGTTCTCCAAAGCCGTTTTCGCTTAAATTTTGTACAGAACTTTTACATTAATAAAGCATGATAGCACGTTTTCTTTCCCCTATCCCTACCCTTTATATGGTAAATTCTATTTTTTCATACCTTTTTTCACATTGTATACAATTCATACCCTACCCTTCAATGTATATTCCCTGACTTTGTATCACTTACATTATTGTGTAACAGCATACGGTATTGATTTTATTATTCATATACCATTAAAATAAGTTTATTTGTAGTTAGAATATATCTAGCAGAGGATTTTGGACACTGCTTGGGCTTTTTGAATGGAATTCAAATTTCTAACACTACCGTTTTGTACAGAATATTCTTTTGTGCAATTATTGATAATTTGATAATTATATATAATAAAAAAGCTTAGCACAAACCGATTGTAATTAGTAGTGGTTCCTATTCCCCTATCCCTGCATGCTCTGTGTGGTATATTAGCTCACCCTATCTAGGGTTTTAGCCAGTCAAATAAGGGGAGATGGGG
Source organism: Actinernus sp. WN-2022 (assembly GCA_030867875.1). Lineage (NCBI taxonomy): Eukaryota > Metazoa > Cnidaria > Anthozoa > Actiniaria > Actinernidae > Actinernus > Actinernus sp. WN-2022. Next base: position 72,695,481 of record JAOWCC010001634.1, on the reverse strand, counting down.
CAGGGGTGCCAATGCCCTCCTTTCCCCAAGCAACTTCCCCCACTCCCTTCACTCTCATATCATCAGGCCACCACATTGTTATATCAGTTATTGTTTATTTAGCAGCTCTCACTCGAATATATATGCATTCACAACTCATAATTTTCCTTTTTTTTAGTGTTTTTCTCATTTCTGATTTTGCTTCACCTTACCCCAAACCTTCTGGGCTAAAACCCTGCTATCCATACACACATTTAATCACTCATCTTATGATTCCCCCAATTTCATGTGGACTAATTTTAATATCACCTTCAACCACCACTTAACACCTATTTTATACCAGTTAATAGTTTTAATATGTTTGTTACAATTTATTTAGTACTTAATGTTTTCATATTTTTATTGACCTGAATTGCTTGTATAGCCACTGTTTATAAGTGGTATTCCCTTCCCATATTACTGTTAGCCTCAATTAAACATTTATTTCAGTAAATGATATTTCTCCCTTCTCCCAAACATTATAAAAATCATAAGTTAGACCTGAAATATTTTAGAAGATGAGATTCCTGTGTAGAAACTAATATTATTTTTTATTTCCTTGAAGAAGAAAAACGAGCAGGTTTTTCAATAGCGGTCGGTTGAATCTGTATTTTCATCGTTTGACTGATGCCCATTGATTGAATATCATCAACAGTCTTTTCTTCATTCTGGTAGCTGTAGCTATTATTGTTTCCAAGAGTCAGAATTATGCTTGAAGATTTCTCTTCTCTTGAGTACGTTGACACCAAGGGAACATATTTTTCCGGGAATGCCTGTACCTAATACGACGCCTGATGCCCGCATACTTCAAATATCACTTTTCTGGGTGCTTCTTGGTGAAGCAGATTCATTGTTTGATTCATTGTTTCTGGGGATAGGGTTCTTTGTATTTCAAGGTATTGGTTTGCTTTAGAAGACATTAGCTTTCTTTGTGTTACATATGTGGTGATCTGTAACACCAAGAAACCCCCACTTCCCTCAAAGGTATACGTTAACTGAACAACCATAAGTTAGTCATATTTCAAGCAACCGTATCAGCCATACTCTTTCTCAGTTTTGGGTCGGCTTACACTACAAATCACGTCTCAAGAGTTATTCCAGTACATATTGTACACAGCAATGCAGTATTTCATACGGCGTGTGCTGTTTGTGGTACTGATCTGTGGAGATTTTCAACAAAAGTTAATAGTTTAGAAGTTTCATCCGCGCTCTTTCGGTATTTTGCCCAAAACGTGGACGTTTTTCATGCAAATCATCAGTTAATATACGGTAAACTATACATGAACATAAATACAGTGATTCTGAAGCCAAATTCAGGTACGATCTACTAAATAACACACATTCCGAGTCCTTTTCGGAGGTACTTTCTAGCTGAGACTGAGCAGTTGTCCGCCATCTTGGATTTCAAACCACCTGGAGCCTCGTTTTCGTAACCGGAAGTAAAACTTATGAAAGGCGTGTATTGAGTGTTCCTCTCTAAGAATATAGACCTACCGTAATGCTTTGCGCGCTATGCCGGCTATTGTACGAGTTGTCTTCCAATCTTTTAAAAATCGTCACAGTCATGTTTAGTGTGATAGTTCCAATTTGAATCTTTTTGGGGAAAGTTTCTTTTGTAGTTTTCCTGTTTAGTTTGATAGTTTCTCTAAGCGGAAATAACCAAAAGGCCGCTAAGCATCATGGTCGGTCCACATTCTTTAAGGACTGGGAAAGATGTGAGTGGTGCATGGTGATGTTTTAGTTTAATTTCCTTTTTTTCAATCAAACGATTTGGGGGAAGACGGTACAATGTACTGGGAACACTGCAGAAATCAAACTCTTTGTACTGTTACTGTTGTCGAAACCTTTTAAATCAAAAATACATTTTTCTAGATCTGAACAGTTTCATTGTAGATTTTGTGGAAACGAGTGTTATTATATTTTATTTGCTTCGCCAACCGCAATATATAGAATGAAATATAAAGGAAAAGCAAAAAAATAAATTTGGTTGGCAGGGGAACCGCAACAGCGAATGGCCAATTACTGCGGGCCCATGACGTTAAGAACCATAAAACCTGAATACAAATATGATGATAAGATGAAGTATGATGCAGCAATTACATACAGTAAGAAACTGGACGAGTTAGACTGCGGGAAGAATTACACTTCGGACATATGGTTATAAACGTGCGTGGGTTTTCACAATCATACCAGGATGCGAGAGATGGAAAATAATAGGTTGAGTTCGTCAGCAAGAATGTTCCAAGTTCTACTCGTGCTGATAAAGGGAGGTACGAACACCAGTATGCCATGCCATATAAGTATTTATTTACTTGGCAAATATTTTCTTATGTAAACCCTGAAAATGGAACAAAAATTTAATCTCGTAGATGAATGCTATACCTTTGTGTTCCTTCATAGCTTCCTTGAGGGTCTGTCTGGAAGGTCCAAGATCCCACACACGTACCTGACCCTCCCCTCCCCCACTAATAATCCTCTTGCCATCAGAGGTGGTGACCACTGCCGTCACTCCCTTGCCGTGGGCGTCGCTGATGACGTAAAGAAGTTTACCCTTCTCTGGAGAGAAGGCACGGATCTTACCATCATCCCACCCTGCGAGTTGAAAAGACAACGGTTAAATAGTATAACGAGTCAAAAAGGGGATGAGCGCGAGAATAAGCCTTTTCATGGTATTAACTTCATGGTAGTGTTTCGTTCCATACAGTCTCCCTGCATAATCATTTTCTCTACTGTTTTTCAGTATTATGCAGGGAGACTATATGGAACGAAACACTACCATGAAGTATATACCGTTTTCATGGTATATCGTCCACCATTTTGAAAATGACGATGCACCTTATTCACACGTGCTGATTTTCGAGATCAGCAAACTGGGATCTCCAACACCAAATAACTACTTAATCAAGTTTTTTTGGGATGAAATCCTGAAAAGATATTAAGGATGGGCCTTTATTTGAATGGGATTTTGCAGCTTCGTTTTGATGTTTTTTTGTTTCAGATTCAAAAACGTCAATGAGTACACAGAGAAATATCATTTCATTTTCAAACAACAGTTTACTTACACATGCAAACATCCTATTTTAGAGGAAAGAGTTATTTCTCCTTAAAAATTTTAACTTTGACTTTATGCACATTAGTCTAAATCCCACCTTTTCGGAATTTCATCCTATACTATTAAAACCGGCTTTCCAATTATGTTGATATATAGGTGCTCTTTGAGATGACAATGGCTGTTTCCATGTTGGAGATCCCAGTTTGCTGATCTCTTTGAGATGACTGGCTATTTCCATGTTGGAGATCCTAGTTTGCTGATCTCAAAAATCAGGACCTGAATAATATGATGTATTGATCAACTTCGATCTCGCGTATCTCTTTCCCAACTCCTCAGAGAGCAAAAATCTAATATTTTCTGAACCGATACTGCCTCTGACATGCTTAGTCTTATCAATGCGATGATCACTGGTTAGCTCAGTTGGTAGAGCACGGTCTAGAGTGCGGGAGGTCGGGGGTTCGAACCGGGCCGCGTCCTTGGGCAGGGACGTTTATTAGCCGTTGGCCTTGTCTCCTACTTCTAATCAGTATTTGAAGGGGACGTGAAAGAACCTGTTGTACTACTCGAAAAAGAGAAGGGGATTGTCACCCGGTACAGCAGTCTGGCCATTGCACTAACCACACACTCAACATTGTAAACTCCGAAAAATTCACTGACGGGATATCTCAGTAAAATGTAAAGCACCATGAGACTGTGGTGAAATGGCGCTATATAAATATGGCCTATTATTATTATAAACTGAAATTTCATTATATTTGCTTACTTATGTCTCGGATTTGTAAGAAGTTTAGATTTTGAGATTACTGAAGTCATGGTTTACATTCAAGTATGATTTTTAGTCTGTTATTAATCGCAGAGCAAGTATCTACTTGAGAAAATTTGCATTTGGCCATCCGATTAATTTGAGCTGAGTCTAGCGGAATCACAAAAGTTGACCAATTGATATTTCTTGAGTCCAAAACAAGTCGGTAACACCTGGAGCAATCTGAAAATAACGTTCCTCCATACTATAGAAACAGAGAAAGTTGAGCGCGAGCTTGAACTAGTAGGGAGAATTGACGTTTTGATGATCAAATAAAACGAGCGTTTTCCCGTGTTTTTAGTCAAGAATGTTCCAAGTTCTACTCGTGCTGATAAAGGGAGGTACGAAGGACATTTTTTTTTTCGAGTTCCCATAGTTATAGAAACACTTGTGGCAAGATTGGAAGAACTCGAAATAGTAGTGGAAATACTCGAGTTCCCATTGCCATTTCTCGTTCTCCCAAACTCTGTAACTGGAAACAAGAAAAATGTTCTGTTTCTTAAAAATTGCACGGGAATGTTGCTAGACGTCATTACGTTTGGTAAAACCAAATTCTGACTACACTGACAAGAGACTTCATAAGTATAGTTTATTGTGGGATAGTCGCCAGACACTCCGTACTACAATACAATTAACTAATATAAATTGTATTCCTAACTAATGGGAAACTGCCAGATACGAAAAACCTCTTAAACCAAGAAAAAACCACCCTGGGATTGTGGCCAAAAAACGTGGGGAAATGCGGAAACGTACTCCTCGACCTAATGCAACAACCCGAATTCTCCGAGGGCTAGAGAACTAACAATCCACTTACTAAGTCAATACAAAGTAACCGTACTATAATCAATAAGATAAATAAAATAAATTCGAAACAAACGTGGAGCTGACTGGCCTAGAATGACTACTTTTCCCGCTCGAAGCATTACCCATAGTGCTATAGTCTCCTCCCCAGACCCCTTTACTGTGCCGGCAGAATATCAATTTCTGACGATATCGCTCCTGCGTCGCTCAATCGCCAGAAATTACATATTGTGCATATACTATCAAATTGAATTATTTTACATGTCTTTTTTTTCGCAATTTTATTTCTAAAAAATGAGCGTACTAAGAAATTCAAGGGCTTTTCAAGACTGTACGAAACATGTATGGGTTACTTTACTCCAGTTTTCGATTGAGTGTCGTAAAACCAAAGCCAAAATAACTACAGAACCAATCACGAGCAAGTAAAACGCAACGAGCCAATCACGAACTGAAGTAATCCGTGATTGGTTTCACTTGAACCAATCATATCCCTGAAACGAAAATTGATTGCGTGACGGACCAAAACAGTGTTTGGTTTTAGTTAAGAAATTGATTGGCTGACAATAACAAAACAGTTTTTCACAGCCAATAGAAAAGCTAAGCAAACGCAAAACCAAAGCAATCACTTATTACTTTCGACGCTCAATCGAAAACCGCTTTAACTTACTAACAGGAGGCACACTAAAGATTGAAAATGTTATGAACATTTGACCGTTCTGTGTTATGAGTAACGTTAACTAATACTTACCACTGACAATGGCTTTTCCATCTCTTACAATATGTACTGTGTTGCACGTCATGTTTGGCACCTCAATTCTGATCAGTTCTTTACTGGTGTTAGTATTCCACACCCTGATCTCATTCAAGGAACAGGTTATAAACACGTCAGAGTAGCCACTGAAACAGAACAATGAGAGGGAAGAGCGAACGTTTACACTACACGGATCTCCTCATTTACCCTATACTGATCAAGAGTCGTACATGCATCTCCAAACAGCACATGTCCTTGTAGTCATAGAGACCGCATTCATAATGCCTCCTCCTAATTTGCATAATTTGGGAGATAAACTAATGCTACCACATGAAAGATCACATTAAAATGAGTAATTGTGCATATCACATAGCGACAAAACGTCGTGCACACGCACGTTTGATAAGCCCAGCACGCGCGTGTCCAGTCAGTTTCCCACCCAGACTGAAAGAAAAGAAACTTTAACGCAATCATCCCTGTTTCTAATTTGAGGTACGTATTCGGTATAGTGAATTAATGTTTCGCCAAAACAAGAAAACTACTTCAAAGCTAAGCCTACGACTTAAACAGCTTGAAATTTTCTTAATTTGTAATTCACTGCGAGTTTATAAAGTTAAATTTTTTTTACTTAAAACGTTTAAGCCCTTAGAAACTTAAATTTGAACTCAAGAGCCTTCATTCTTATCGGCCAGCGGCGCGGAGCATAACGTTATTGCGGTATCGTTGCATATAGCCACTTCACACTGGTGGGGAGTGAACCCTGAAAATTATGAGATGGCTGTATTTCATGCATGTTGCATAGGGTTGCAATCAGTTTGAACTACACTCACAACTCTGTAAGTACTCACAATGGAAACACAACATCATTGATTTGACTGTAGTGGCACGTGTTGACTCTCTCGAAGGTAAACTCGGAATATTCAAATCTGTATATTTGAGAGGTTCCTGTACCAACAAAGAACTGAAAATGAAAGGGAGATGAAATTAATCAGCACGACGAAACTTACTGAAGATCTTAGGGGTGCTCTTCGCACGCAAAAGGAGCTCTACAGACAAAGAAAGTCAATAAGAGAAAATGGGCCGGGAAAAAAGATATCCCATGCAAGTAAAAAATGTCACACCTCCTCACCCTCCCGTGCCTCGCCTCATCTTTGCGCTCCCTTTTCTCATCGCTCTTTGCACTCGCTTTTCAGACAGATACCCGAGGATGCCAGGCAGCGATCACCGAGCGAAACTGTGAAATCTTAGTGTCTATGAAACGAAATTATTTTTTTACGGTTTTAAGGGAAAATTATTTAAAATTACATAACTATACACAAAAATTGATGTAAAAGAAAATTTGAAATGGAAAAAAAAATTCCTAACCCAAAATAACCACTTTTTGTGCGACAGATTCTAAGGAGCCTGGAACACAATTGTGACGTAAATACCTTTGCAGTCGCTTTTGTTTGGAGTTTGAAAACAAAAGCGCGTGCAAAGATATTTACGTCACAGGCCTAATTTACATGCTTCTGCCCAGCGAAATTTGTCGCATGAATTTTGCCATGTTCGACTGAGCTTTTGCATTTTTGGAGGGTAGGATATATATTCAGTTCTAAAAACAGAAGCCGATAACTTATACCTTGTTTCATAAAATTAAGTGAAAACGCACAGATGACGTCACAATGTGAAAAGAACAAAGAAGTGTGCCCCGAGCTGCAGTGGAGTGGCGTATTGGTTTACCTGGTGGCCTTGCCCTCTGAGTGCGAGGGATGTTATTCCCCCCTCTACTTTACGGGACCTGATACAAGAAATTGATTTTAAATTCAGTCTTAGTAACCAACAATTATAAGGCATGCTAATAGACTGAGATACATGATGTTTGACGTGTTCGTTTATATTTGTCTTAAATATCCTTATATCTTTAAATGAATAAATAAATCTTCTATTTATTTATGTATGTTCGTAACGTTATATATTGTATATATTTATTATGAGTCAAATAAACTATCGTTGTATTGTATTGTAAAGACAACATTCCAAAGCTGATTTGTATATATGTCATAATTTAATATTACAATTTCGTGTGCACACTACATAGTCCAAGTAGGTGAGTTCATGGCTATAATATATATTCCCCTGCATATTTAATTAGCAAGGGAGCACGACAGACTTGCCTGTTTTGTTTCACTCGCGATCTCTTCCAACAATGCGACTTTTCGCTGACAATAATTAATATTCGCGCTCAAAGGGACGTAGTACCGAGCGAGCCCCGAAGGGGATAGAAAAGGCGGGGAGTGAAATCGTTAAAATTATGTTGCTTGATGCTCGTAGCAAATTGCTAGGCACAGGAGCCGTTGCTAGGCACGGATACTGTAAACACAACATAAACAAAAAGGAAGGTGGGAGTACCTAAACGAATTAATTACATACGGATGAAGAAGCTATTGCTAGGCACGGATTTGAACAAAGTACTGGGAACACAACACAAACTAGAAGGGAGGTGGGAGAATTACATACGGATGAAGAAGCTATTAAATTAAATTGGTGTACAATTAATCAAAAGTCTGTTGTGAATTATTTCGTGTCGAAAATCGTATGTTTAAACCAAAATTTCCCACTGGAAATTTAGTATACATACCCTAGATGTTTCATAGAGTTTTTATTTGGTGAAAATCCATGTAGAAATCAATTTTCTCGCCTTTGTGTGCGAAGGCAGTTGAAAATGGCGGCTCTTCTTGTCCAATCAGCAAATAGACTAGGCCAACTTATATGGGGGCCCGTTCTGTTCAAAGTTACCTAATTATTTTTTTGGTAACCAGAATTAATTTTATGTATACAAGAATATTTATTTGCATGGGCGAATTATTTTTTCGTATGGGCGAATTATATTTTCGTTTGGGCGAATTATATTTTCGTATGGGCGAATTTGTTTTTCGTATGCACGAATTAATTTTTCGTATGCACGAAATATTTGTTTCGTTCAATAATTTCTTGGCATATCCCATAAGCCACTGCGAGCTCGACCACCACCACATGCCTGATGGCATGTGGACGAGTTCCTAAGGAGTGGAATCGCTCACCAAAGAACATATTGCTCACGATCATTCATGGCATCATAGTGCAGAACTTTATGTCACCACGGTTCAATGTCCATCCCGGTTCTCATTCAAGTGCATTCGCCTACATAAGTTCAGGGTTTTGAGCTCAGTTTGGGCAGATATGGTCAGGGTTTTGACCTGATTTTGGCAAGATCAGGGTCAGGATTTGAGACTGATTAATTTGGGTTAAGACAGGGCCGGGGTTCAGTATTTTTAGGCATCAGCGTTTTTCCCCCAAAAAAGGGGGCAATCAGGGTTTTGGAGCTCGGATTTTGGGTCAAACAGGGTCAGGGTCTGAGCCTCTTGGCCTCACATACATACCATTTTTCATGTAAGTAACCTCCCCTCACCCCGGGATTTAGATTCTGCAGTGGGGCTTGTATCAACCTCGTGATCAGGGTCTTAATGTACTGAAGGTTGTGTTTAATTGCTACGCCAGTGTTTTCAAAATCACAGAACGACTGCCAATAATTGAAAACTTCTGAAGTATTAGAACCTATTAAAAATATCCGGTCAGCTGAATTCAATGAGGATTTTCCCCGTTTGTAGGTTGTTCCTTGTTTGATTGTAACTGTTAATAACTGCCATACTGTTAACGGTTCTTCAAAACGTTGAGAGAAAAACATTTTCCCAGCGATTAGACTTTGAAATCAACAAGGCAGTCGCAATCATTCTTTCTACTGCCGAAATCGTTTCCTAGGAAACTGCTACGAGCATCAGGATAAGACACACACTGAGTTCTTGTTTCCAATTGGTTCATAGACGTCACGTGCACCACAACTCCGCTTCGGGGCTCGCTCGGCACTACGAGTCTCGTGCGCGCCAACATTAATTATTGTCAGCGGAAAGTCGCATTGTAGAATTTCAAGATGGCGGCTAAACCTGGAAGAGATACGATCGTGAGTGAAACAAAACAGGCAAGTCTGCCGTGCTCCCTTGATTGGGTCAGAACAAATACGGAGTGATATTTTCTGGACTAACCCTGCCCCCTGCATTGATATCGCTATGAAACACCATTTTACTTACTAAAGGTATTCGCCGTAGTCCATGTGGGTCTATTATAGAAATGTATCAGTCAATTCCAAACCCGTGCATGCGCCCCCCTCCCCCCCGGGTCACCCCCCGGGCATTTGAACATTTTGAAAAAAAATCGATCAAATGCCCCACTACCAAGGCAGAAAAACTGTTCAAATGCCCCTCCAGTTTTTCATCCAGGCTGTTCAAATGCCCCACCATCGGGGACCGAATCAGAAAATGTTACAAGGCAAAGACTATTGACAAATAAATGAAACCATTGTTTTATTCAGAATCTCTGACTCAAGCAATTCACAGGAAACACCGACGGTGAAAACCACCTTCAACCGGTCAGGGATGAGAACAATCATTTCTACTGGCTCGATCGTTCTGGGTTTCAGTTATATACTTTATAATAAACGTATTAATGGTTTGAAATTGAATATCTTGGTATATAAAGTATGCAACAGGCACCAATCGGCCCGTCTTTTACCGATATAATAATTAGGTTTTTAACTCGCGCGCTGTCGAGGGTCGCAGCAAATTCAACTTATCACAAATCTTGTCACGCACTTAATATCACGCAGTCGGTCAAAGTTCATGAAGCAAAACGTTTATACGTTTTAAACATAAGCAATTTACCTCTGAAAGTGGCCTTCAAATTTGGCAGGTTTACTCTATCAAGCCTCTACAAATGCGCTATCATTATCCTGGAATTCCTCGAAGACACGTACGTTCGCCATTTCGACGCGAGCGATGCGAATTTGTAGACAGAAAGAATGTATTTTTTTAACACCGATCAAATGCCCCACCCCCACCCCCACTGTTTGTCAAATACCCGCCCCTGAGGGCTTAGATACTCGTCAAATTCCCCACCCTCGGGAGCAAGCCTCTGATACAAAACATCTACGAATGCTCAAGGACACTGGCAGTGTGAATTCATCTAGAATAAGTCTTATATATTTCGAGCTATTCTGTTATCTTTCCCTTTGTTTATAGTTCAGAATTTGCTTAAGACCAATCATGGAAAAAAAATCCTTTTTTTCCCCTCGAATCAGTGTATTGAACTTGTTAATGAAAATATGTAAAAAAAAGGCGTAATATATCGCGTAATTGAGCTTTTTTCCGCGTAATTGGGCAAAAATTTCCGAAATTTTTCCGCATCCTGTTTATTGGTCATGATCACAGCCAGGAGCCTGTCGCAGCACGCTGAGGTGGAATTATATTAAAAGGGTTAGAGACATTATGTTTGTGTTTTATTGACAAACAAGAGGCCCTGAGTGGCCTGAACTCGGGCCATCTAGGCCTAGGTATTAATACATAAAGTTCTAGCATATTTTGTCATACATGAAGAAGCTATTGTCCTGGTAACGTGAACACAAGGCTAGTCAGTCCACACGAAAGCTTTTGACCATGTAAGCGAGGCTAGTCAGTCCTAAACAATAGTTAATTAAATTGGACGCCATTTTTCGAATGGGTCTATTAGCATACTGGAAATATAAACCTTTATATTTTGTAGATGCAACACCCAAATCAAGAAATATTCTACTATTTTGGACTATCCACTTCATGTACAATCAATATCAAATAACTAATTTGGGCTTAATTTATGCACTTTAAGCCTGGAGCCCTTTGGACCCTATGCATAAATTAGACATAGAATGCACTTTAAGCCAGGACCACCTCAGATAGAAAACATTGCAAATAAAATAAAACCTCTCAATTTCTAACGAAACCTGAAACAACCATAGGGGCTGATCAAAGTCAGGGCCTTGCTAAACTACAGATCAAATTGGGAATGGATAGAATGTTGTTTTTTGTGGAGCCTGGGAGGACAACCAGAGAAAAACCCTAGGAGCAAAGGGGAGATACCAACAAACTCAACTCACATTTGGTGCTGCAATCGGCAATCGAACCCATGCCACAGAGGTGAGAGGCGAGGCACTTAACCATTGCGCCATGCCAGCTCCCCATGTGCCACCCCAACTCCCCATTTGTAATTAAGTAGTACATATTAAACTGTATACTTTAGAATTTAGGAATAAGAGAAGAGAGAAGTTGAAACTGATGCAAATAAATATTATTACAAAGAGTAGCAGCAATCATGTGAATAGAACGAAGTCATTAGAGAAAATGTCAGAAAAGTTGTAAAATTCATAAATATTTTTCAGTCAATTTTAGTATATTTGGTAAGAATATAGTTTTTGCTTGAAAAAATATTCTATTTTTTTATTTTATTTCTTGTGCCAGTTTTTTAAACATACTTTTAACTGAAACGAATATTAAATAACAACACTGCAAATCTGGTAAGTGTTTATGTGTTTTACTTACATTTACAAATGTCGCCATGGTTGGTTCACATTATTTAACTGTCAAGCCACGTGCGTTTGGGAGCGCCAGACACTTTCGTAGACATATATTCTAAAATGTGAGAATTTCCATTCAAAGCCCGTATAACTCCAGTCAGCCCTAGAAAAACTCAATTTTTTTTCCATTTCCGTCAAAGAAACCTTCGGATTCAGCAACATAATGGCTACGAATGGGACAAAACTTCGCTCACGTTTTAGTCGTGTCTCGTGGTGCATGGTGTTTAGAGACTTGAAAACTCGTAGGTGCTTTTTGTAGAATGTTACTTTCATTTCATCCCGCAACATCACTACAGATCGAAAGCTCCTACGTAGGTACCTCCATAAAATGTTTCCGAGATTTCTCTTTACGGAAAATTAAATATTTATGTACTTGTACTCACGGATCTTGTCTGGCTGGCTGGCTAGCTTTACAATCATCGAAAGTGCTCTCACAAATTTTAGGGTGTTATAATCACTTGCTGTCACAATCCGTAGGAGAATCAATTGCACAGAATTCCGAATGAAGAAAAACGATGAAAGATTGAACGATTTATCCACAACAACAACTCATCCAGTGGTTTTGCTCATAGCGGCATTGGCCTTGGGAGAAAAAAATCACGTCCTGCAGACTGCAGTTGACGTAACGATGGCAATGTAAAAAAAAACGCGAGCTGATTGGTTGACGGCCCCGGAAGTCGATAAAATGTCACGGCCGCCACGTGAACAGTGCAATCGGATTGGTTTGGCGGTTGGCGGCGACTTCCGGGTCGACACAAAAAATAATAAAGGATAAAAAAAGACTTGCGAAACTTGACTCGGGCGGCCAAAGGCCTGGCCCGAGTAACAAGAGGCCTTGAGTGGCCTTAACTCGGGCCATCTATAGCATGTACTGCATGGAGTTCTAGCATAAATTTGTGTCAACATGGTTTGTGCTAGAGTAGCCAGAGAATTGGTTCTCTACTGATGCTCTTGTCTATCAAATGTCAATGTGTAAATGCCCCACGTATTCCGGGGGGGTTAGGTTAGGGTGTGCCTGGGGGGGGGGGGGGGGGGGGGTTGGAAATGATAGAGCCATAATACACACACAACTCACACATACATACTTGCTGTGCATGTACATTTCAGCCACAATTTCCCTCAATTCTGTAGTTTAATATTACTTTCTTTTCAATATCATTGTTCCTTGAGGGTCGTTAGAATTACAAAAAAAACTTGGTATGGGTGTTGTTGATTGAAGTGCAATGGTTATTTGAGTAGTCTGCACGATATTAAGTCACTCAAATTTGATGCATTGTAATTATATCAGGTGCAGTACAACTATGAGAAATCAAGCAATTTAGAACAACAAATTCCACATAATGTTGCTATTCATTGTGAATAGTTAGGTAATGTCATTCTACATGTGAAATAAAGTAATCTATTTGTAATTCTCAATTATTAACAAACCAGTGGAGACGGCTGACATTCAGGCTAAATTCTCAATACAATATTTTCGATTGAGGTCGTAATTAAGCTACAGACCACCATTTTCTAGTTTTAGTGAGCTGCCACTGTGCTAGTGCTCATTTTCTACATCTTGAAGGAGACTGAAACGTATAATGGCAGGCCACAAATAAACATGCAATGTCCACTCTTTTTATATCATTGGGGTCGCGGCAAGATAAATTTTCATTCCCAAATAATTTGTAAAAGTACTCGTACTCCTGATCATGACCGAGTGAAAGTGACGATGCTGACGCCAAGAACTGAGGAACAACAACAACAATTACATTTATTGTCTCATAAGATGATGGAAATGTTTACGAGTAATAAGGCATAATAAGAAATACAATGATGAGAAGGTAGGTCCTTAAAGTAACCTTAGGGTTATCTTAAGCCAGGACCAGCTCAGATGGAAAACACTGAAACAAGATCTAGCTTGCATGGATATATAATGGTACCAAGAAAGGGGAAGGGAAAGAAAGAGTGCCACTTGCATGTAAGTATACTCTCAGTTCTGGACCCAATTTAGTTATGTTATGTTATGAACTTGAAATAATGATAAATACACTACTCTATACATAATATCATTATGTCAGTTCTAAAAAAAAAAACATTAAATACACTGTAGAATGCCTAAACCAAGAGATAATAATCAAATACAAAGAGGTACAGGCCAGATGTAAATAGACCCGGAAAATAGAACAAAATAAAACCAGTGTCAATAACACGCCACAGATAAATATGCGATTTCCACATCAGTCATTTATCGTTCGTTTGAAAAAATCTTCATTTCGGATTACTTACTCAGTTTATACTCACTCACTGCATGCTGGATTTTCGTTCCCGAATTTATAAACATTTAAATACATGTGCATGGGGGGCGAAACGACTGTAATTCTTTTAAAAGGCCCCTGTCAGTCAGAGAACTGAGAAATCGGGTCATTTCTACTACACTTTCGAGGTTAATAACAATAAATAACAACACAACGACAGTCAATTGGTATAAAGGTTATCATGTTCAGATTAGCGGCTATGTTGTAGGTTGTTTCTCAATTCAGGTTGTTTTTAAAACAACCTAGGTCATTTTAAAAAAGAAAGAAAAAATCACCCACCCCTCCCCTACAAAATATTTTTTGACGATCTACCCCTCCCCTCTACTTCCTTCCCCTCCCTTACCACTGCCTCTCAACTTTCTCCTTGTCCCACCTGATACACCTTACTGTACTGTACCACTTACCTCAACGGTCACCCATCCACATACTAACCTTGCCCGGTCGGGCTTAACTTGGCCGAATCACAAGGAACGCCTGGTAGATATTAATCCAGTGGATTATCGCACTGCGCCACGAAAGCGCTTGTTGATTTGAACACATCATTTATTCTCCAAGTGACTTATCGTCGAACCCAGTAACAAAATCGGACTTTGAAACATCTTTCGAAAACATTGTATGGACGACATTAAACAACACGTTTGTGTTGACTCTGCGTTCTTTTATGAAAGCTGCGGCAAATCAAGGGAAGTAAGGAAGTTAAATCCAGAAAAAATACTTTGTTTCTTGACTTTATTACGGCTCCACTCGTACTTCGAAACAAACTGTGTCAACCGAACCGACTTAGAGTAATCACTAACCGAAAGTAAAGACAAAAGAAAGCGCATCACCTCTAACATTAACTGTATTATATTGTCTTGTCAGTCTCTAATCAAAGAACTCCGAGAATGTGAAAAGACGTAAAAAATGGATAAATGATCGGGCGCTTTCTCAGTGTAAGCATATTAATTATTCATATTGTCGAATTTTCATACAAACCTTCTAAAACCTAACCCCAAATTTGAAAAAACCCTAACCATTTTAAATCCCAAATCATTAATAGAACGAGTCTAAATACATCTGAACTTAATGGAGAATTTAGCGAAGTTTTCAAGTGTTTTCAAGTGCACTTTTCTTCAATGGTCCTGTGAACTAATTAATCCAAAACCTAACCCTGTATTTTAAAAAAACCTAACCGTCAACAAGAGCTGTTCACTTACTTTGAAGTCAATGATTTTAGAGCTATAGTCACTAAATTAAGCTTTTTAAATAATGCTTCTTCAATGGTCCTGTGAACTAATCCAAACCCTACCCCTACATTTAAAAACACCCTAACCGTCAACAATGGGTGCTCACTAATTTAGGGTTTTTAGAGCTAAGTCGCAACGTAGAAATGTAATACTTTAAATTCTTCAATAGTCATACAAACCCTAACCCTACATTTAAAAGACCCTAAAATGACCTAGGTCGTTTTAAAAATAACCTAGGTTGTTTAAAAATGACCTAGGTTATTTATATTTTAAAAATAACCTAGGTTATTTAAAAATGACCTAGGTTGTTTAAAAATGACCTGAATTGAGAAACAACCTACAACAGCTACTTACATTTACAAGTCAGTGTTGATCGCAGAGCGGAATGTCACGTATCTTAGCTAAAAGAATGTCGCATAATATGTGATAAATTCCCGTCCAAAGCCTGTGAAACACCTCTCAGCTTTAGAAAAGGCAAAAATATTGGTATTGCACTTGAAGGAACCTTTGGTTTACACAAAAAACAGCTGATATTAAAGTCAAAACTCCCACTCGCCGCCATCTTGAAAAACATGTAAATGTTGTCCACTGTCCACGTGACCAGCACAGTGCAATCTGATTGGTACGGTGGCAAAAAGAACTTCCAAAGAAGGCGCAATCTGATTGGTTGACAGCGCAAAAATAAAAATAAAGGAAAAAAACTTGCGATTTCTGACTCGAGCCAGCCGAAGGCCTGGCCTGAGTAATAAACTCAAAATGTCTTCATACATGCTTAGTATTCATAATATTTTCTCGTTCATCGTACAGTTAGTGTGTGCTTGTATTTGTCAATAAAACATGCATGGCAGTCTCTAAACATCGCCTCCTTGGTAAGCCATGGTTACTGTCAGTACAAATCTGTATAATAATTATAATTTAGCCATAACGCACCTGCACTTTTTGAAGGTTTCTCCATTAACAACAGCCACAGTTCCATCACCAGCTCCCACAAGAATCTCTCCAGTCTTCATCAGTTCAATAGCTTGTACACCCTGACTGTACTTTTCTTTCTGAGGCCCATAGTGTCTGAACAGACGAGTCGCTATATTCATCTGCCAGCAACAAACAAATAAACTAAGGCAACTTTATTTCAATTTATAAACTATTTATAAAGGGATCGTCGGCCTCCAAGGATAACTGTCTGCTAGACTGAAGAGGTTGCTGACGTTAAATAAACTTAAGACACTTTTTTGCTAAGTTAATTTACAGCACAAGTTCATTGGTTAAAAGACTTCAGCTCACTGCATGTGTATGATTTTCTTAATATAAAAGAATGCCTGAGAGGAGAACTGCGTATATCAAATTTTCTATTTTTAAACAAGTCAAACAGGAGATGAACACTGATAAAATCAACTACAGTCGATCGAGGTATGTTTCCCTGTGGCAACTCGGGTGCCGTGTGTCAGCGTCCATCCGGGTCCTGCTGTCACGGCTTGTTTGTTGCGTTTCCCGCTCTTGTCAATTGCCTTCAGTCGATCGCTCGAGTTGATTCACGTACGGCTATCTTGTCAATCGGGTCTCCTATATTGTGCTAGTTCGTTCATTTTCAAAACTTTCGGTCACGTTTCATTCAAGTTTGTTATTTTCAGTGATCTGGTTTGCCAGGTTATTCGTCTTCATCGTAGGCCTGATTTTCTCGCTGATTTGTTGCGAATGGCTGATCGTGATCTTCCAGTGGCAACTCCCGCCACGGATTCTGATGTTGGCCAGCCGTTAACTTCTTCAATTGACTTCGCGGCCCTCTTCTCGGCTCTCCATCAAGCTGGGTTTCGGCATTCCTGTTCGCCGAGCTCTTCCGCTATCGAGCCTGGTTTGGCTCGTGTCCATTTCTCCGTCGGTGTGTCCCGCTGTCGCCGGCCCGTCTTCGAGCTCCGTGGTGTTCCCATCTTCGGCTCATGCTCTTGCTCCGGTCTCTTCGCTGGCTGGGCAACCTCCTATCATTTCGTCAGGTACGTTTCGCCCCTTCTTGTCTGCTCACTCTTTCATTTGCGCGGTCAAGTCTGCTCCATTTCCTATTCCGTCATTGGCTCTGGCGTTTGTTCCAGTCCCGTCAGCTCTACCTTCTTGGTCCTCCTTGTCAGTTCCTCCAGCGGCTTCCACTACTCGCCCGTTTCTGGTTTTCGATTCGCTCCCTCCTGTTCACGCCAAACTGGTCAATCGGGCGATGTCCGACCAGTTCGTTGACCACACAGAGTTTGTGCCCGCCAATCTCTGTGCCAGTCCTGATCCTCTGCAGCCGGCTTCCCTTCGTCTCTCTTCGAGCAGTAGTCTGTTTCCCCAATCTCTCAAAGTTTCTCCTCAAAAGTCTAAATACAAGGCTGTGCTGTGCTCCATTTCCACGATTGGGTAGAGGCATTTTGCGTTATGTCGCGATCATCCTCTCCAGTCAGCCTCGTCGTTCATCTGAGCTACTCGCTTACCTCCTCCTGAT
This sequence comes from Actinernus sp. WN-2022, assembly GCA_030867875.1. NCBI lineage: Eukaryota > Metazoa > Cnidaria > Anthozoa > Actiniaria > Actinernidae > Actinernus > Actinernus sp. WN-2022. The sequence goes on along the minus strand of JAOWCC010001634.1, from coordinate 72,677,604 downwards.
ATGCCGCACCCCACTGGTTTGCGTACGACCGCGGCTTTCGCTCCCTAGCCCCTTCCAAACCTTCACTTCTATGGGATGAACCTCATCCGAGCCTGTAGAGTTTGAACTTTACCAACGCCAATAGAGTTTCTATAATCTGCTGGAAATGTCATGCCGTGGACCATTTCTCTAAGCTTTGCCCTTGGACCTCTTCCGTCTGGTCGACTAGAATTCCTTCCATCTCTGCTGAAGTATCTGGAACTCCGTCATCGTCTCTCTTTTGCATGGCCTGGAACTCGGGCCGTTGTATTGCTCGCTTTTCTCCCTGCATATTCCGCCATTCTTTTAATCTTGCGGGCTGTTATGGGGATCATAGAGCCTGCAACTGTCCGTCCTTGTTGAAGCTCACTCCAGACTTCTTGTTGTCGACTTCTTCCAAGCGCCGTGCTCATAGTCCGCCCTTTCGCAAGGAGAGGAGAAAGTGATTCTCTTGCTTCCTGCTCTGCCTCACAGACTCCAATATGCCATCTGCAGCGTTGCGACCTTCAGTCATTGACGACTACCTGTCAAAGGTGTACCCTTGGTCGGGTTTCCAGTCCTTTCACCTCTCCTCCTCTACACTGTCTGCACATTAGTCGTTTCTGGGTTATTCCTAAACACGCTCAGCCTGGGAAATGGCGGCTGGTTCTCGATCACTTCTTCCCGTTTGGGTCCAGTGTAACCGATGGTATCTGTAAGGATGGCTTCCCAGTACATTATACTAGCGTTGATGAAGCTAATTCCCTCATCTTGGCATTTGGTCAGGGCTCGCTCATGGCTAAATTGGACATTGAGAGTGCTTACGTTTGGTTCCCATCCACCCCGATGATCTCCTTCTTCTGGGGATGATCTGGAGGGATTCATTCTACATCGACTTAGTTCTTCCGTTCAGTCTTCGCTCGGCCCCGAACTGTTGAGGATTGCTCAACACCATCGTGGCGTAGCCTCCATGATTCATTATCTTGACGACTTCTTTACGGTTGGTCCTTGTAATTATCCAGTCTGCCAGCAGAACATGGATAGGTTCGCGTGGGTTTGCCGATATCTTGGTGTTCTGCTCGCTTCACATAAGACTGAACAATTGTCCTTTCTAGGGTTTCTCCTAGATTCCATCCGCCTTGAAGAGAGTCTTCCTCAGGACAAATTGGTGAAAGTTCAAGCCGAAGTGCGTTCCTGGCTGGCTCGGCGTTCGTGCACGTGATGGGTCCAGCTCCAGTCCCTCATTGGTCTTCTCCATCACTGTTGCAAGGTTATTCCGCCCGGTCGTACCTTTCTTCATAGACTTATCAATCTCACCATCAGCATGTCCAATCCCTCCACCATATTCAGCTCCGGGCAATTGCTAAGGCCGACCTCTTATGGTGGAATATCTTCCTGAAGGATTGGAACGGCAAGAGCTTCTTCTTGATGTCCCCATGGCTTCCTTCTCCTGATTTACAAGTATACAGTGATGCATCCGGGTCTATTGGCTTCGGTGCTGTTTTCTCGAAGCATTGGTTCCAAGGCCATTGGCCCACTCAGGTGCAGTCTCTTGACATCACTTACAAGGAACTTTTCCCAATTGTGGTGGCGTCCCACATCTGGGGTATTCTCTGGTCTTCTAAGGCGCATCTTGTTCAAACTCGACAACAAAGTAGTAGTAGCCATCCTGCGCTGTGGAACTTCTCGGTCTCCTTCCGTCATGCAGCACTGCTGCCAAGTTCTCCTTTGATGTTTCTTCTTGTCACATCCTTGGTATCTCTAACCATGTCGCTGATGCTCTCTCTCGTTTTCAGATGGACAGATTCAGCCATCTCGCTCCATTCACCGATCCTTCCCCAGCCTTCATTCCTCCATACCTCTGTCAGTGCCTGACAAGTTGGAACTGAGCTTTCAGGTCTCGTCTCTTCTGTCCGCGGGTTTGTAGTTGATTTGCATGCTCAACCCCGCAAGTTCTTCATCCGAATTAAATCATCTAAAACTGATCCCTTCTGTCAGGGTTCAACAATTGTGGTTGAGCATACTTTCTCTCCCATTTGTGCAGTGGACGTGTTGCTCCGTTACCTACATGTAGCGTGCCGGGGTCCAGCTGTGAATCCCCCAATTTTGTGTCAAGATGCTTCCCCTCTCACTAAGGACAAATTTAACTCATTACTCCAGAAAGGTCTCCAAGCCGCCAATATCTTCGGAAATTACACTTCGCGCAGCTAACGCATCAGGGCTGCTGGCCGGTCTGTCTGAATCCATGATCAAAGTCCTCGGGCGTTGGTGAAGTGACGCCTACAAATCATACGTTTGGTTATCTCCTGAGGATGTGGCTGCCATGGCTCCCCATCTGCTGCAACCATGGTCCAACCTCTGTTAGTCTCCAGCTAGGTGGAGTTTGATGCTCCTCCTCCGCATTTACACTTTTGCAGATCTTGTTCTTCCAGCATGCTTACGGACTGATTAGAGCCTTGCTCTGCCAGTAACAGACATGGTCTTGGCTGGGCGGAGTCCACGGCTCCTCCAGTTGAGTTTCGCATTTACGCACAGGCTGGGTAGAGCTTCTGTTCTTCCAGCCTGCTTACGGACTGGTTAGGGCCTTGCTCTGCCAGTAATAGACACGGTCTCGGCTGGTGGAGTCCTCTGCTCCTCCAGTTGAGTTACGCTTACGCTCGGGCTGGGTAGAGCTTCATTCTTCCAGCATGCTCATGGTTTGGTTGTGCAACGCTGCCGTGTTAGTACTTACGCCATGTCACCTCATCTCAGCTCCTCGTCGTGTATTCGGATAGTCGGTGCGCTCGTGGCTTGGGGAAGTGGGCCAGGCCTTGGGACTCACTGGGCCTTGCTTGGGCTGGTCTGGTTGCTAGAGTTGCAACCCGCTCAAGTCCTGTCCCTTCCAGCCTTTCCCACTGACCCGCCAGTTAAAGTCTCCTCATATTGTTTGCTCCTGTCACGCTGGCTGGGTTTAATTATAATTTCGTATTTCAATTAGAGCAGGTTTCAATTGAGTGTGATTGCTTTGGTTTTGCGTTTACCTAGCTTTCTATTAACTGTGAAAATGTTTTGTAATCAGTCAGCGAATCAATCCAGAGTAAAACTAATCGTGGTTTTGGTTTTGGTCCGTCACGCCATCATCCACGATTGCGTTTACTTTTCCTCCTGATTGGTTGCTTTCTCATGCCAGTGAAACCAATCGGTATTCAATTTAGTTCGTAATTGGTTCTTTGTAATTGCTTTGGTTTTGGTTTAACCTGCTCTAATGCAGAATGGTCATACTTTGGTTTTGGATTAACCTGCTCTAATTCAGAATGGTCATACCGTCCTTTGCATCTAAGCATGAACACGTCAGGCGAAAACATGTTCTCGATGGGTATCAAACGTAATGTGATTCCTCATCAACCTTTCGAAGTTTGAAGGCGTGCTAAACTAACTTTTGCGCTCAAAATACCAAGTTATTCTCTTCTTGTATCGATAATTCTCCAACCAGCTCTACCACTTGATTTCTGCACCTGGTTTGAAGTTACGTCTGTATTTGTTTATCGTAAATATCCTCACAACTGGATCATAACTTGATATTTTGGGTGCAAAAGTTCGTCTAGCACACCTTCAAACTTCGAAAGTTTGATAACGAATCACGTTATGTTTGATACCCAGATAGAACATGTTTTCGCCTCACGTGTTCACGCTTAGATGCAAATTAATATTAATACAGTAGGTAATTAATCACAAACTTCAATCTAATTACATCTACCTTGAAGATACATTATTTTAACAATAAATATTAGAAGACGTCCTAATAACATTAAATTATATACTGTACACATACCATGAGGATATCTCCACTGGAAGTACCACAGTAGAAATGTTGATCATCTTCTGTCACCTGTTATGAGAATAGCAAATAGCATCTCAGTGCTGCTACATGCACATGTACACTACTTTTGCTAAATGTTGCATGACTTTTTGCTGCGGGCAGCAATCTATTTCGAACGTCTTTGATGTGCTGATACCGAGTTCATATGAATTATTTTGGGTTCCTCGACCTAAATTGTTCCTCGTTATCATTTCATCGGAGCAGAGAACTGGTAACTACAATCACGTGCTTTCGGTTCATGTGTCATTGGCCTTTCGCCATATTGGATAGCGAATGAGACTTCAACTATACCCACAATAATCCCCGGTTCTATCGCTTTAGGTAAGTAGGATATGGCACAAAAAGTTATTGAAACATTCTATCCAAACATTAGGATGCTGTTTACTGCTTTGGGTTGTGAAAGAAAACCCTGTTTCCTCGGTGAATGCGGTTTGTATCCGAGCAGAGTTTCCGTGTTTGATTCTTTTCTCACCAGAGTAACAGACGATACGATCATGTTTTTCCGGTGCTGTGAGAAGGCTAGAAGGATTAAAGCCTTGTCTGACGGATGTTCCTTGCTTTAACGAACCTAAGAACAGCTGCTTGACCCATTGTGTTTACGCATTTAGGATTAAAGCCTTGTCTGACGGATGTTCATTGCTTTAACGAACTTAAGAACAGCTGCTTGACCCATTGTGTTTACGCAAATGATCAAACTGAAACAATCACAAATAAACTGGGTCGTCGCACAGTCGTGACTGTCGATCTTCACACGCTGTGACGTCCTCTGTACATATGACAACAAACAAACGGGAAAATATAATCTATTTGTTTTATATAACAATTGCCAAGCTTTTTTAATGAGAGAAACACTGAAAAACCAAACTGAATACGCGCTATCGACGATAGCGATCCCTCACTACATTTCAATGTACTGCTGCGATCTCGTATAAACATATACACTATTCAATGCACCACGGACGTTCAGCGGATTATAACTTAAGAAGTCAAATACATTATCAATAATTAAGCAACTAAAGGTTTTGAGATAACCTCGGAAATGGTTTTCTCCCCTAAATGAAGTGTCGATGGCAGATTCAGGCAATTTATTTACTTGTGCACTAATATCACACGGCTCTAGCTAGGAGTCAGATTATTAAACTACAATTTAATTCATATACTCTACTGCTTGCAGCACTTCACTTTTGTTAGAAACCTCTAGTATAATTAATATTAATGTATTAATAAAACGACACCCAGGCCCCTAGTTCTTAAAATTCACATCCAATCATTATTAATTACCAAATGCAATTGGCATGATAAAAGTACTTATCATTAATTTTAACCATGGGAGGTAGTACAATCGTGTACACATAATACATCATATATATTCATATCATATTTTCACACCTTGATGCAGTGGACAATCCTCTTCAGCTGACCCATGTTGCAATCAGTAGGACGAATCTTACGGTTGGGTCTGTCTAGTTCCCAAACTCTCAATGTCTTACTGCACAATCAAAAGGGAATAGTGTTATTAACTGTCTTTATAATTTGCTAATTAAAAATGTAACATAAACGAAGGTAACCTGCCGCTAACCTCATTTGTTTTATTTCAGACATTTATGTAAATTCTCATAATATTTACAGTAATTTATTCTGCAAAAAAGTTGTGCTTTTGCTGTAATCCTGGAGGGTCTACCACCTGTTGAAGTTTGCTAAACAAGGCGAAAACCTACCAGGCTCTCTTCACGACCGAGCAACAGTATATACACTTACCCTGGTTACCAGAGACACTTACCCTGTTTACCAGAGCCACTTACCCTGGTTACCAGAGACACTTACCCTGGTTACCAGAGGCTCGAAAGTCGCGCAGGTCCACTCGATTACGTCGGTCACTGTTGTGGCCTCTGGAACCAGGGTACCGTACACTTAGAAGCATTGGCCAGCAGCCTGTACTGCTACTAAGTACATAGTGCAATGAGTGTGATGCATTAGAAACTACAACAAGTGCTAGATATTAAGTAAACATTCATAGCTTTTGCCTGTCATCTTACATCACTCGACCAAGGTCCCAAACTGTACGGTCATGAAACACAATGTGTGTGTGACTTTAATCACCTGACGATAAAAAATCAGGGATTATATCAATTTAACTTTTTTCTTTTTAATTTGTCCCTGATTTTAATCTAAATTTTGAAAAGAAATCAATTAATCTAAAATGAGGGTCAGGGTTGGGTTTAAAAATATGTTGATCATTGTTTTGTTTAATTTATTTAGTAAATAAATATTATTACACAGTTTTTAATAATAGACGTGCATGGCTGGATAATTTTACGAGTCATGCAGTAGTATTTCGGCGAGCCCATACGACAAGTCAAAATTCCATATATTATTATGACATTTTAAAATTCACTACACAGTCACTAAACTGTCTCATAAAATATTTAATATCCAACTTTTTCTAGCTCACTTCAGTTAATAAATATTTTAAGGCCCAATGTCAGAGAGTACAAAAAACTAAATGTACAATATTGCTGGATATTTGTACACTCGTCTCATTAAGTGTTCTCAGGCATTATTTGAACACCAATGAGTGCAGCTGGATAATAAAGTACATGTATTCTGTACTACATTTGTAGTTACATCGATTTGTAGCTTTTGACCAACGAAAAAATGCATGCAGTGCAACTCGGCAGGACCATGCTAGTGTCTTTTTAGGGGAGGTCTCCCAACCAATCACTGACATACCCCATCCCTGTTGGGTGAAATGTCAATTAAGGTACATGTAAAACCCCATTTTGGGACCATTTTTTGTACACCGCACATGTCCGTGACACAATTAAACTATACATGTATAGACTGAGCTGAATACGATTTTTTTACATTTTACATCAAAATTTCATATTTAAAAATATATTATATACTGTAGATTTTAGTTTCATTTCACAAGACAAGTATAGTTTACACCATTCACATCAGTGTCGTATAGTACAGCCTGTAGGATGCATGTTAACACATTTTGCGTGTAACGAACTGAGTGCAATTACACGCACTTTTGTGAACTAAACGCACGGAACTACAAGCACCTCATTAACTCGTTGAACTCTAGAGAATATTAACTGCTGAAGAATACCGTAGATCAACAATACTGGTTCGCAAATGAAAGTTTTTGACACTTCGCCGTATTAGCATTGGACTAAAGTGTAGAATCCTCAGCTAAAAGATTTACGACAATTATTCCTACATGTTTTTCAAAAATAAGTTTGTAGCAAGGAACCGAAGTGCTATACATTGTAAGTCGGTGTTTTTGTCATATCATAAATGCTAAATGCTAGCCAAATTCATTTTGTGTGCGGGCACGATACACCGTAGCCTGCTATGCAGACATATTTTTCCACTCTCATAAATTCGAAGAAAAAGGTTACTTTTTTCTTCGAATTTATGAGTGAAAAATACGTCTGCATAGCAGGCTAGATACACCGCCATTAAAAAATGCTATAAATTCTCAGACTCAGCTCGCTTAAATACACAGCAACGTTCGTTTTAGTCTTAGTCTTCGTCTTCTATTAAGATTGAGGATACTAATATTAGTCAAGTAAATTCAGTCAAATATCTTGGTGTTTCATTTGACTCTAACCTTAACTGGAAACCTCACATAAGTCAACTGTGTTTAAAATTGTCTAAAACTGTTGGAGTTCTATCCAAGATTAGACATTTTGTTAATACAGATGTGTTAGTTATGTTATATAATGCACTAATTTATCCATTTCTTAATTACGGCATCCAAGCCTGGAGTCTGACCTACCCTAGTTATTTAAATCCGATTACTATAATTCAAAAAAAATGTGTCAGGATTATAACTTTTTCAGAACCACGCTCACACTCTGAACCTATTTTAAAATCACTAAATCTGCTTAAATTTACTGATATTGTTACTCTCCAAATTTCTTGCTTTGTATTTCAATGGACTCATCATTTAACTCCTATTTCTTTTGAAAATACTTTTAAATATGTCTCCTGTGTACACTCCTATAGTACCCGTCAATCTAAGAATAATAATCTATATTTGGAATCTGTTACAACGACTCAATATGGATTACGATCGCTTAAAATTATTGGACCTAAAACATGGAATTCACTTCCTTTGAACATTAGAGATGTAAACTCTCTCTCCTCTTTCCGTAACCTTCTCTTCAGTCATTTAATAGATAACTATACTCACACTAACTGATTATATGTACGTGTTATTTTCCTACTAGAGAAATACTATTTTATAAAAAAATAAAAAAAACTGTGTTTAAACTTGATCGCATTCTTTATAAAATAATTAGCTTAAAAGGGTCATCCTCTCGATTAGCTCTGCTATTTAGGGCGGCCCTTACTCAATTGTGTACTTATATTTGTAAACTAACTTGTTCAAAACTGTAAGTAAATGTTATTATCATTAATATTTGTATTAGTATAATCCTGCTATTTTGTACACATGAGTTAAATAATAAAATGAATGAAAAATGAATGAATCCGGTTCACACTCAACAGCGCCGTTGTTTAATGTCACTCTAAAACAAATTCCTCCAAACTCGGCACGTTACACCGGCACTCAGCTCGCGTAAATATACACAGCAACGTTTTATTCTTCGTCTGGTTCATACTTGACAGCGTCGTTGTTTGTCACTCAAAAACAAATTTCTTCAAACTCGGCACGTTTCACCGCCATTATATAAAGCTTTAACTTCGACTCAGCTCGCTTAAAGTGCCTATCACCCTTTTGCAATTTTGATAGCTTATGAACCTCCGAAACGTTTTGAGTACGTTTGTGAAGAAAGTTTTGGTTTAAAGTGAATACTTTATGTTCTACGCTTGTTTGAAATCGTGTAAATGTGACCTTTCCTGACCCATGACCGCGTAAGTAAAAGCCTGGGTCGAAACCTGGGTAGACGTCATCTTGACGTCATATAATTAATTCGGCTTTGCAATCATGTGAAGAAACACTCAACGTGTTGACTAAAATGATTTTTTTTCTTTACTAACAACTCAAAACTGTTTATTTTCTATGCATCGATGTTGTTGTGATAAAAAGGCGCCATGGAGAATAATGCATTAATGAGATGATGTCTACCCAGGTTTCGACCCAGGCTTTTACTTACGCGGTCATGGGTCAGGAAAGGTCACATTTACACGATTTCAAACAAGCGTAGAACATAAAGTATTCACTTTAAACCAAATATTTATTCACAGACAGGACGTCTGCATACTGTTTATTCGTCGTTGAGTTTCGCTGTTCCCTCCTTGGGAGCAGAATTGTGAAATGATTTTATTTACAAGTCTAATTTTACGCCACTGAAATGAAATGTGCGATGTCGATCGATGTTTCATATATTCTCGTCTTGTATATATTTTTATATATTGGATATTGGTTTTGTTGCTCCTCATCTGATGCCCGGATCTGATGCTGCTGATTGAAAAACACGTGTGATTTATTTAATATGTATATAGTCTTGATCTGCCATGACCTGATTGCCTGTATAAGCTTGTATATTATATTATTGAATGTAGATACAGAGGCTACAGTACTTTGTAAAAGCCCGTACGGGTTTCTTTAGCCGTATCATTTATGATGATACTGTGAAAAAAGTAATTTCGTGAATATAAACGCGTAACACTGATTGATTGATTCAGCGCAATATCCGATAATGAAGGAGGCTTTTAACACCTCATCATCAGACTTATTTCTCAGCACGACCTTATTTCCTGGCCTTGCGGAAACATTTCGCAAAATTTATGTTTTGTTTTAGAATTTTAGAAAATTTTATAGGGGGTCCACACGGTGGTCCATGGACCGGGTCCACACGGGGTCCATGAACCGGGTCCACGAGGGGGTCCATGGACCGGGGGTCAGTGTTTTGTACCTACCCCTTCAATAGCACCGTTGCTTGTCACTCGAAAACAAATTTATTCCAACTCGGCACGTCACACCGTCATTAAAAAGAGCCTTAACTTCTCGGACTAAGTAAAGTAGTGTGAACCACGCGTAAATAATAAAATGTTACTGTAAGTTCTCGACACCCCAAACATTGTGTCTTCCTATTTTTTCACCCACATTTTTGAATCCCAGACACATAATAAATGCAGACTCTGATTTTGTATCAAACATTTTATTTCACCTATAATTACAGCAATTGCCACGCCGACTGATACTGCCACGCCAGCAGCAACAGATACATCGAGTGTACGCGTTTCTGCCACGCCACAGGTTTGATGCTATAGACTTTCTCAAAGTCCCTTAAAACGAGATTTTCGTTTCCCGCCTTCGCTTCTCTTAAAACAAAATTTTAATTTCCCGCCTTTGTCGCTCACTTCAACTCGTGCATCGCGCTCGTTCTAAGAGGCTCAGAGGAAAAGAGGTCGACTTATAGCAGGCTTAATAGAGTTTTTCAAGGAATAATTTTGCCGTTAATTGTTTAAGAGTTTTTTTTAGAAGCAGAACTGAAAGGAAAGAACATTGTTGGTGTGCCAAACTAAGCCAGGAGTAGATCCGCTTAGAATAGCCATAATTAGAAAGCAAGTTTTTAATATGTATCCCACACCGCCTTCAGTGAAACGTTTACTATGGAGTAAGTTGGCTCGAAGTAGTCCGAAAGGAAGGTATTTTACATAGTATAAGGGTAGGAATTGCAAACTTCAAAGTTTAGTGGGGGGGGGGGGGGTGTTGTCAGTTTCCATTTACAATGACAACCTTTACAAACTCGTTGCATTTACATTAAACGTTCTGCCACCCTGGAAGTTTCGAGTCTCGTTTTCAAAACTGGATGTTGTAAGCCGTCAATTAAACTCGTCCCGCGGGATATTGGGCAGAGTTTTTTCATCGTTCATATCGACAAGTGAAAAACTCCGCCCACTATCCCGCGGCACGAGTTTAACTGACGGCCGAGAAAATACTTCCAATTATAACGCGTTCGGTAGCATGGTTCATGGCGAAATCTTGATCATTCTCTCGGCTTAATAAATGAAAGCGCTACAAGTTATACGCACAACTCACGTGGAGTGATTTGCGTGCTAAAAATAAGCTTAAACGTTTTCCCGAGCCCAAAGCGATTATTTTAAAAAGAAAGAAGCTAGCTCTTACCTTCACTCAGAACCGACTGACCGTGAAAGAAAGCGGCACTGCTGAACAATAGGATTCTAGATGTATTGGCCTATATGATCTCTCGCCTCTGACTCAAGATTGTATACATGTAGGCCAATACAATTAACACTCCCGCTCATGTTGTAATCACTACTTATCAAACTCATTGATAATTCATGAAACAAAACCAAAGGAAATTAATAAAATATCAGTGTCTTCAATTCTACTAGAGCTTTCATCCTGATTTACATAAACTTTGGCTTCGATTTTCTCACCCAAAATAAGTCGTATTGCCAAAATAACTGAAAACATGACTCTCTACATCCAGACATTTTGATAAGTGCGATGAAGAATTCGCGTCCGATCTTTATGGGATTTACAAACTCTCGCTTTCAGCTCGAGTTTGTAAATCCCAAAAAGATTGTCCACTCATTCTTTATCTAGTACATACAATGTACATGTATTGTCAGTTGGCACTTACTTTCCACCAGTAATAAATAGATCATCATTATGATTGGCAAAGGCTACAGCAGTCGTTGTTCCTGCACTTGGAACAGCTGCTGGACTGCCACACACAGCTTCTCCCTGTTTAAGGTCCCACACAACAACACTAAAATAAAATGGGATTATTTTTAAATATATAATATCATTGCAAACTTCAAATACAATATTACCATGGATGCATGTATGTTTTTTAGTTTTTGAAAAAAATGGATAGAAGACAGTATATTTATAAGCCATTTTGATCTTTGAATTTCACGGGCGGCACCATCTTGGATCTGATGATGGTTTACATGTATTATGGTTCCTATTTACAATAGCCATTGTGTAAAAGGGACGTTATCAGATCCAAGATGGCAGCTAGTGCCCATGAAATTCAAAGCTCAAAATAGCTTATACTTGTATCCACTCACCAGACAATTCTTTTTATCCAATTAAAATATATTTTCCAATTTTTTCACCAAATTTTCAATTTAGACCACATTGTCAACAAACAAAAAAAAAACTTTATTTAATATGTGTCTAGTCTTCTAGCTGGATGGCCCTAGAAGGGGCCTACTTATTGGGGGCACAAATTCCTCGGTTGAGTAGGAATTTTAGGTTGTTTTTTTTAGGAGAAAGGAAAACCGAAGAACCTGGAGAAAAACCTTGAGCTCTAGGGCAAGATACCATCTCACATATGGCACCCGATTGGGAATTGAACCCGGGCCACAGTGAGAGATGAAGCACTTAATTACCACTTGCTCCTGCACCCTGGCTTATAATTAAGTCTGGGTTACCTTTAAATCCCATAGCCCCTCATCTGTACCCTACCTTCCATCATCTTGACCTCCCAGTGACACAAGGTAGACATCATTAGGTGAGAATGCCAGTGCTTCAACCTTGACTTTATGAAGTGTGAGTCGTAAAAGAAGTTTACTCTCTGTATAATCCCACACTATGACATCTGCCACAAAGCCCATGTGTGTCATCTGACCTGACGCAAGGTACTTCCCACTCTTGGACACTGCCACACATGTTACATTATCTGTGTGTCCACTCAGACACACTTGTGTGTTTGTTGCCAAGTCCTCAATAATGATAGTATTACCCAGTGGGTATATTAAGTGTTGTCGATCTGGGTGTACCAGCAGGCCATTGGGAACACCACCTTTACATACAAAAATTAACAAATGCTAATATTAACAAAATAATGTATGCTTGAGGTATAGATCGTTTTCACTGACGTCACAAAAAAATTTGCCTCAAGAAAAGACTGAGCCGAGTCTTGTGTTCATGCACATCTATAATAACTTTATTTACGTGTCAAATACATCTAGCAGAGGGGAAAAACCCACCGCTAATAGGGGACACCTACAACTAATAGGATGTTAAAAAATCTAAAAACTTGAATGACAATATCTATAATAATAATTAATGGTGACTATATTTACAAGTTAAAAAACTAACAGAAGAAACAATGCAGTTAAAGTTAAAATACATTCTAAAATAATTATGTGTTGCATAAATGGCAGCCACTACAACCGCCTAGTAAATTACTTAGGTCACGTTTCCGTATACATGCTTTAAATTCATTAAGTTTGACGGAGCATCTCTCCTTACTGGATAGTTTGCTCCATAGTTTTGGGCCTAAATATCTAATTGTGTGTTTGCCGTATGTTACTGTATTAAAACTAGGTAAGGAGAAATCCGATTGCCTTAAGTTATACGAGCTTACGACGTTATAAAGAATACCTTCAACTAACCTCTGTTTCATTTTACTTTACCAGCAAGATGTTAAGAAGCCAAGAATTTGAAATAGTTTTAATACCTTTACAATAAACTGAATCATTGACTGACTAAATGACTGGTTGAGTAAATTCTCGGATGCGAGTACAGTCCAAACTATCTAAACTTCCTCACCTGCAAAACCAACAACAGAGACAAGTTCTAGCATGGAAATGTCATCCGCCTCCTTATTACCCATTCTAGAATTCTTCTGGCCGAAGCTGCATGCATAAACTAGGCTTTAAAATGTCCAAAATGCTGTATTTCTTTACCTCCTGATTTCTCCTGAGCCTGGTGTATTTTCAACCGCGCGTAACCGTTGGTAACCAGAGAAGCAAAAACAACTACGTATGCGCGAAAGTATGAATACCGCTGACTGGTTGTTATTAATCGACCCCAGACCCTTCTCTTATTAATCGGGCTGCCTGTGGCAGCACCGAGTCTTAAAATGCAAGTCGTTATTTTTGTTGGGTGTCGCAAAATTTCTGCGCATGCGTTAAAGGTCAAATTCACACCAATCAGATTGCACTGTGCTGATCACGCAACAATCGCCAGGTTAATTTATTTACAAATTGAATACAGTAAATCAAGATGGCGGAGGACCCGCGAGGAACTTTCTCTCTAATTTGGAGTCTCATCTCTCAAATGTAAGCCAGTTTAATGTTTTATTTAACTTCACTCGTGCGAAAGCCTTCCAACAGGCTCAGGATATTTCAACTGGCGCTATTGTCGGAGCCGAAGGACCGCGTTTTTTACCCAGATGGCCAGTGATTTTATTATACGACACGTACGACGACCTGAAGCCAGTGTAGGGGCCAGGATCCGGAAAGCTAAAATTAGAAGAAATAGATATTGGAATCTATAAGCCATCGGCTCGCTGTGCTGCATTTAAAACATCCGAGGAGAACATCTTATTTTGGGTGAAGGCACTTCAAGACCAATATTATGAGTCTCTTAAAAACTGTCAGAGATTTAAGCGAGGATATTGACCTAGCGGAAACGGTACAAGCTGTGGAAGGATTTTACTTACAATCATCCACGTCTACTTAACAACAGGAATAGCTATGTGCCAAGGCATGTACAAAGATAGAGTTTCCCAGATTACAGATGAAAGTAGAGAACTTAATGAACGAAGAAACAGAGGTCACGCTCGACATGCTTGATAACATGAACATGTTCGACACTTTATGTTATACTAAGAAAACAAAACAAATTACAGAGCCTGCAAATTCACAAGTCAATGAAAAACCCCAAGAGCCTGTAGTTTTGGATCAACATATCCTTGAAACTCCAAAAGCAACATACACACGAGTCAAAATCAAACCGGAAGAGACGGAATTCTTGAGATTCTTCACGAGGATAAAAATATTTGTTAGCCCGCAATAAGAACTCTCTCGCTCCTTTAACGACCTTGATTTGTAACATGGAGGCTGACCTGATACGATATGCGTAATGAATTCTTACTCTCGTCACATCAAAACACGAATCAAGAAACCAAACTCAGTCATTTGGAAGACAAATTAGTGCAGCAAGATAATATATACAAGACCGAAATCAAGATGCTGTCATCTCGTTGACCTAGAAGTTGAAAATGGCGAGTTGAAAGCGGATACAATAAAGCTGAAATCCGACTTTCAAACTTTAAAAACAAAATCAAGAATACTAAAAAGAAGACAATGAAAGACCAAGGTCTCCAGTGTACCGAGACTACCCAACCTACTGAAGCTTATCAGTTTGTTCAAGAGCCATCTTTCTTACTGACAACCCGGCCGATCCCTATTCATCAGAATACATTTTCTGTGCTAAATGACGAGAGTTTACAATCACCTGACCGACAACCCACTACTAAAGAAAGGGACCATGAAGTACGGTAGTACGGTTAATTCTCGGGTTCAAAACAATGAATATATGCCTGCTCAAATGCAGTGTGTTAAACGAATAAGTAGTGTTTAAATTAAAAGGTCAACATACGAGAAAAACAAAACTATTAAATTACATATATACTGGGGGAGCAGAGAATGAAAGTCACCGCGCTACCGGCCACTAAAGACTGCTAAATTCAGCTAATAATTCTTCCCTTTGGTTATTACTAAGAGGATTTCAAATGAAAGTGTATTACATCTTCAATCTCATGTGGCCCGAGTGAAAGCCCAGATGGGCTCTTGTTGTGTTTTAAATTATAAGGGTTTGTATGAGATTTTTAATGAGTATTTGGTTGTATAACGTTAGGTAAGTTTTCATTGATTTTATTTCAGTATTTCTGGCCTAACGTTATACAACCAAATACTCGTTAAAAATCTCATACAAACCCTTATAATTTAAAAGAACAGAGCTTGGGTTTCCTGTGATGTGGACAGTGTTTTGAGTTTTGAAGTAATGAAATAAATTATTTTTTATTAATCGTTTTTCTTCTGTCCCCAGGGCCGGGGAAGTTCGTGCTGAGTTCGTGTTCAGCACATCGGCTGAAATATTCGTTTTGTTGGCCAGCACATCGGCGACTGAGTTCGCCTCTTATTTGCCAGCACATCGGCTGAAATATTCGTTTTGTTTGCCAACAAATCGGCTGAATTCGTTTGGTAGAGCTTCATCACGTCGCTTTGCACAGGAGGTCGGTCGCCATGTTTTCACTTGGACGAAGCACGAGGTGAAAGAGAGCGGTACCCACAAGTCTGATCGCGCGTAGTGCCCACGAGTTAATTTATGCACAAAGGAGACCAGAGAAACACGCACTGGTAATGAGATATGTAAAGAGTTATCATCGCTCGTAATGCTTAACGGACACGTTTAAACCAGAAAGAAATAAAAAAATACCAACTTTACTTTTCCTACTGAAACGCTCTGTGATTTAATACGCATGATCCTTACTATGAACAACTTCTCATTTAATAATAATCACTATCTCCAGATCCACGGTACAGCTATGGGGACCCGTATGGCCCCCTCTTTTGCTAATTTATTCCTTGGTAATTTTGAAACTAACGCTCTTTCCAAAGCCCCTTACAAACCACACACTTGGTTGAGATATATCGATGATATTTTTATGATTTGGACGGAGGGCCAAGATCGTTTAAAAGTATTCATCGATTATCTCAACGCTCTTCACCCTACCATTAAATTCACTTCGTCTTACAGTTTCACCGACATCTCTTTTCTCGATGTCACAGTCATCTTTAAAGACGGTAACATCGAGACTGATCTCTACACTAAACCGACTGATAAACACCAACACCTTCTCTACACTTCTTGTCATCCTTTACATACTAAAAAAGCTATCCCTTTTAGTTTAGCACTCCGCATTCGTCGCATTTGTTCCACTGACGAAACCTTCAAACTTCGCACTAATGAATTAAAGTCTCACCTCTTAAAGCGAGGTTATAAGCGTTCTTTCCTCGATCTACAAATACAACGTGCTGCTAATATTTCTCGTAACGATGCTTTACAGGCTAAACATGCACAAGACTCTAACCGAATTCCTTTCGTCATCACATATAATCCAGCACTACCTAACATTTCATCACTGATTCGTAAACATTCTCACATACTGTTTTCTTCTAATCGTTGTAAAGACGTTTTTGTTAACCTGCCTCTCGTCGCTCACCGCCGTTGCCCTAACCTTCGTGACCTACTTGTCAAATCACAACTACGTAATGTGATTAACAAACCTGCTCTTCCATCTGGCTCTTTCCGCTGCGGAAAAAACTGTGCCACTTGTCCTTACATTAATCATGGCCTCGTTAGCTACACTTTTTCTTCCACCGGGGAAACCCGTTTCATTAAGTCACACATCACTTGTAACACCAGTAACGTTATATACATGGTACAGTGCAATCGCTGCCGCTTACAATACATCGGTGAAACTAAACGACGGCTCAAAGACCGATTTAATGAACACAGACGAGCAGTTGACAAATTTAATATTAAATCTAAACCTACCACAGTTTCTGAACATTTCCTTTCTTGCCCTAACCATTCTAATACTGACATGCAACTTATCCCCTTAGAAATAATTTATTCTTCGCGAGACTCTATTCGTAAAGCCAGAGAGTCATATCTTATCGACATAGCTAAAACTCTCGAACCTCTCGGCATGAACAAACGTGATGAAACTTAATATGTTATCTTGTAGACCCGTATCAGTTACTTACGTCATTTCCTTTTTCCTCTTAGATTGTGTAATCACCTTTATATTTATACTTGCCATTGTGAAATATTCATTTGTAAGATCTACCTGAAGAAGGCTGGTTTGGCCAGCCGAAATATCGTAGAATTATCAATATATACGTTGTTCGATCAGCTTTTCTGTAGTCCTTGGACTTGTTTACAACTTTACTTAGTTTGTAGGAGAAGGCAATGCAAGTGGCGATAACTAGTTATTACTCCATTATAGGTTATTGTTTGTATAATTAACGGTCCATATCCAGTCATAGCCTCCTCCGCAGGCAACTTTCTTCTGAAAAAATTTCGGAAAGTTTTCGGATTGGGATCCCTGTGGCGAGTGAGACGAAGGCGGAGAGACTGAGGCGAGGGGGAAAGGGGGGGGGGGGGGGGGGGAAGGGGAAAAGCTTTCTCTTTTTCTCTTCCTCTCCCTAGGTTTTCTCCTCATTTTTACAACAGGAAGCCCAATTGTTTTCTTCGTCTCACTCGCCACAGGGATCCCAATCCGAAAAAAATCCGAATTTTTTTTCCGAAGAGAGTTTCCGAAGAGAGTTGCCTGCGGAGGAGGCTAATCCAGTCACTGATGTGCTTCTCTTTTAAAAATCATATATCTGAATTGTAGATATTTTTCAGCGATAGGATTTGGTGTATTATTTATTCTAATGAAAGATTGAATTTAACGCTCAAAAACATTTGACAAAATTCTCTGAACGTTTTTTTTATAAAACCTTAAATTTGTAGATTTTAAAGTTGTTTTTCCATTTTTCGACTTTTTACTCTCTCGAAAGACATATTCACAACTTTTTTCAGTTTTTGCTAGCACAATTATATTTAGCATCAAATTGTTCACCAACTTCTGCCCAAGAAATGTTGATCAAATTTGCACTGTGCATTTGTATTATAAGTTTGAACAGTTTCCACTTGTTTGAAATAAATCGTTCTACTAGACTTCGAGTAATGGCTCAAAATGTCAAAAAGTGGGGTTGACGTACGTCATCAGTGTGATCAGGTCAAGATTTTGATATTATCAGTTGTATCAATAAATTGTGTACTGTTTGTGAAAACATGAGCAAAATCAAACAAATCTTAAAAGTTATGACATTTGTTTTAAATTCGCGAAGTGGCTTCGGAATTGGGAAGCCAACGAACGAGGGAAGAATGGGGCGAGGACAAAAGGAGGGGTAGGGGAGAAGGAAAAATACCTTGACCCAAACAGAACGCCTGCATTGCAAGTCAGGATTTTCTATTTTACAGGAACACTACCACTTTCACTGGATGACAACTCCAAGTCAGAAAGCTATCAAAAAGCTATTAAGAAAACTCCGCTTTTTATCCATTTCGTAAACTACGAAAGGTCTGGGATCGAGTGTGCAAACGAATTCAATTTTTTTTAATGAACCACACCACAAGAAAGACCACATGGAAATTGTGTTTACAGAGTTTGAAGATATTTGAAATTTGTCCCCCGAAACCATACTGGACTCTTATTTTTAAATGCTTGCTATTCAGTTGTTATTTACTCAAACCATAGTTAATAGAGTGGAATGGTTATGAAACCCAGCGACCTTCTTTGTTTTATGTCTTTGTTAGCTTTTTTCAACCGTGACCCTGCACAAAACACAATAGAAATTCCAATGTGTTAATCAATCAGCCAATAGAAACGTGTGAGTTCAGTCGTTCAGGGGACGCTAATGAACTATGACCGTGCACAATCTTTTGTCTTGCCCCTTCCAACATAAATCGCAGCGCCTTTGGTAGCCCCTTTGAAGTTTGCTGGGTTTCATAACCATTCCACTCTATTAACTATGTTCAAACATCTTCAATCCCGTTAAACACACTAATTTCGATGTAGTCTTTCTTGTGGTGGAGTTCATTTAACAATAAAATAAAATAAAATATAGTTATGAATTTTAATAAATTCGACTAAATTTGTACACTCGGTCCCAGTCCTTTTGCAGTTTACAGAATAGCTAATATCTTACGTAGCGTATAGTACGAGCAGGTGGGCTTCTAGGCAGCCCAAGCAAGAAGCCGGGGATAGCGTCTGGTCTATTTGACACAGGCAGCAGGCGGAAAACGAGCAGGTTATCTTTTATTTTCCTTATTAAATTTCTATGTGTATAGAGATCACTTTCGCGTGACTTTATATCTATTTATTCACGAATCAATAATAGAGGTAATCGGCTAACGCTGTTGCCACCCAATTCAGATCATGTGATGTAAACAGATGCTACTCTGGGGAATTATCGTTTTTCATTCTAATCATAATGCAGTCATGCCTATCTGAATAAAATTAATTTTCAAAGAGTCAAATCTCCAGAGTAGTGTTTACATCACATGATCTGAATTGGGTGGCAATTACCTCTATTGCAGGGTAAAATGTAGCCTGCTATGCAGACGTATTTTTTCACTCTCATAAATTCGAAGAAAAAAGTAACGTCTTCTTACCCGAGCGCTTAATTAGTTTCCAATATGCATACCTCATTGTGTTATGGACCAATCAGATTTTACCTTCCATATCCTGGAAAGTGACGTATGTTGCATTTAAAAGGATTTTTCAGACAATGCATTTGCCATTGACCAATCATAGGAGAGTGTTCACTGGCGCGCCAATTCACTAGAATTCTAACAATGGCTTTGATTGGGCAGAAAAATAAAACAAACGTGCTGACGTGCTTGCATATTGGAAACTAATTAAGCGCTCGGGTAAGCAGACGTTACTTTTTTCTTCGAATTTATGAGAGTGAAAAAATACGTCTGCATAGCAGGCTAGGTAAAATGTGATTTTATTTAAATCTACGCACTTCAAATATCTTCAGTTACATAGATAACAATACAGTATAACATTCTAACTTCGTGCACAGTACATCCAAGCAGGTGATTGGCTAATGACAGTGCTCTATTGGTGACTACAGCACGCTGTACGCTCAGTTGGAGACTTTATATTGGTGTTTTATTGACAAATCCAGGCACTTGCCGACTGGCCTCATGCAGTATTCATTATCATTCGTTCATCGTACAGCGCGTGCCTGTATCTATTACATAATACACGCCAGTCTCTATTCCTAAAATAATGATAATTATAATGACATTAATTAATCAAGACAGAAGTTCATTATTAATGGATTCTCAAACGTATTTTAGAGTGCCGGAGTAACACCACACCACGCACGGGGTCAAAATCAGGAGTTTGGTACCACTTAGGGTATCCACCATCAAACACAGACATTTCTATGTAAAGCGGTACCTTTTAGGGGTCGGGTGTCAATTGAACAAAAAAGCCGTTATCAATTTACATTTTTATTATCTTTTAGGGGTCAAAATAAGCTTGAGCCACGCCCATTTTAGTACCTCTTAGGGGTCAAATCGAAAATGTCCGACGAGTATCCCTACCCGTTTTATATGGGAGTTTCCCCCCCCCCCCCCCCCCTCCCTCCCCGGGCTAGCTAACTAGTTCCGCGCACGGCCTCCCAGTCTACAGAGCGGTCGAAAGAAACCACGTCAGGACTACACGCTCCCTACTGCAAGATCGAATTTGAATTTGGAAATATTGTTTTTTTGTGGAGGAAGAAAAACCCGAAAACAAAAAGAACCCTTCAAAGGAAGGGAAAGAACCAACAACAATATCATCTCACAAATGACTCCGCATCCAGTAATCGTGTATTTCTCTTCTATCTCATGATTTCATGATCATCTATTTTTGTAATTTTGTTTATGATTGACAGTCCCCTTTACAATTAGCCGACAGGTCATGCCACCAACGAAAATGCATTGCCTATTTTGCACGAAGTAAATACTATACTAATAACAATAATTAAAGTCTTTATAAATAATAATCATATTTTCTGATAATTCAATTCAATAACGTTAACAATTTAAATATTTATTTCTTGAAAACTTAATTCCATCTGCGAACTACTAATTTCTTTGTTGAGCTATTTTATTAGTTTTACTTGCGAACTTTTAAATTGCGAGGCTGGTGTCAATTCACCCTTCTCATACAGCGGCCATGTTGGATAGCAACAATAGATTTTGCGTGGCTAGCCTCACACTGAGCAGATTAAGAACGAGTTTAGCCCGCAAAAACAAAGGTTTTTATTCTCTTGGGACTCAACATTGCCGCCGCGTGAGAAGAGTATATTCTTAAATCTCTTCAAATGTGGCATTCATTTAGTTCGTGTATTGCGTTTCAAACTCTCAATCACTCATATAATATTATTTATTGCATAAAGACCACATCACGCCCCAATGGGCAAACTTGGTATCCGGACAAACACGGCGATAAATACAATGTTTGTATAAGAATCCGGAGTCACATATTAAACATGACAGAGCTAAAGATGTTTGGTAAAATATTTTGCTGATTAAATTTGACATCTTGTGGGCCGCAACCAGTTTAACTTTCCCTGTATATGTTTGCTTGTATTTCAGGGGCACCCAACGGAAAAACAAATTATCCGTACTTAAACATATCTCAAAAAAAAAATTAGCTGGCAGACCAACAGCTATTCTGCAGTGCCATCCGGCAGCCTAAAGTTCATGAAGAATTTCTAAATTTCCCAAATGCGAAACTTAAAGTGCAAGTATAATGTCGAAAAAAATAAAGAATTATGTTGTACTTTTGTATTTCTTTCGCACAAAAAGATATTAATCTTGCAAATTTTGTAACATTTCTGGCATTCAATCCCTAATTTTGGTTACTTTTCATGGATCATGTGACGTCATAAGATGAATCAACTCCCTCCCAAGAGAAAACTATTACAATAAAATCCCCGTAGGTTTCCATTGTGACATCACAAGATGAATCAATCCCGCAATTCGGGTAGCGTTTATTCTAGTTTAATTGCTGCTCCTGCCTCCCAAAGAAAACTAAGTTAGACAACTGAAGTATATCAGAAATAGTATTTGGGGCAAAAAGAGTTCATGTTGTTTTATGGCGCTACTTGCACTTTAAGTGAATGCAGTGGTGGAAAATGAGTCAAGATCACAAAATATGTGCAAGGGAATTGAAATCCCGGGCAGGCCAACGAGAACAGCTTGAAATGTTTCAAATCTAATTCCATCAGGTGTCTCAGACAAATTTCGATACACTGTATAACTCAATATAATTTTTTTTAAAGTGCAGAATTTGCCAGCCGAGGGCCCAGAAGAACAGATATTTTGCAGAACAGTTCGTTGGGTGTTCCTGTTTATTTGATCGCGAATTATCAACAACAAATGTGTTGAATCACCGTACCGACAAGATGGTGGCTTGTACTTTTACCCACAATCCTGTGCGCGCGAAAAACTTTAAACCCGTTATAAAATCGCGATAGAGAGGTTTTAAATCTTAAAAACAATCAAGTACAAGTGCTGCTGCCAATCCACTGTTATTGAAGAGAATAGATGATTTCTACGTGTTATTTTGACCGTGTTAGGTTCGCAAGGAATTGTGGTCAAATGTACAGCCGCCATCTTTTCTAGTACGGTGGATTCAACACCATACCGAATCGTTCAGATATAGATAGGA
This sequence comes from Actinernus sp. WN-2022, assembly GCA_030867875.1. NCBI lineage: Eukaryota > Metazoa > Cnidaria > Anthozoa > Actiniaria > Actinernidae > Actinernus > Actinernus sp. WN-2022. The sequence goes on along the minus strand of JAOWCC010001634.1, from coordinate 72,654,708 downwards.
TGCTTGCAGTCTTGATATGTTATCGACAGAATGTTTTGCCACGTATCTTGAGTTCTGGGGAGGTTATGTCCCGGAAAAAAAATTTTGGGACGAAATATTTCACATCAGATTCCCCTACAAACACTGTATTTGTCACCATATTTACCCTGATTACCCAGCCTACCTTTCGAGAACTACGAATTCTTAACCCAGCCTTCAAAAACTCATGAATAATTAATGAGCATTTTGTCCAATCAGATGAAGCAAATCAGTCACGTGCATGCTCCTTTATACCTGATAAAATCTCATCATTCTAAAAAGCCCGGGGAGGGCAAAGATATTACAAAAGAATGCAAATTAGGATGAAGACTTTATATCAAGAATACCAATGAACATGAAATTTTATATAAAGTTTCATCCTAATTAAGAATTCACTGATAAAGACCCAAAGATAGCAAAAAGTGCACAGAACATAAGGTACCTAGATAATAAATTTTGCACTAAATTTACTAATATCAGCAGACTACCGAGATACACAGATAATATTTTTAAAATGAAGTTATCCAACTACCATTACTTGTTTACCGAGCCACTGTTTAGTTTAATTATTAAAACCAAACTCAAAGCCGTAAAATAATAAAAACATGCATTAAACTTACATATTTTGTGCCGGAGCCAAAAATTTAGAGTCTGCCGTCATGTCAGTCACATCGCTTTCCAAGTCTTGAACTTTATCGAGGTAAACTACGACACCAAATCCTTCAAGTGCAGGTTATTCTTACATTGCGAAACGCCGCTTCAAACAACATAGCGGTATGGTAATTTCTTCATGTCCTTCCCTTGAGATATTCGTAATTGCCGGCGGTGATTACTCGAATATTTTGCATGGCGTTGTGAATACAAAGGTTCAATGGTTCATTAAGTAACCATTCCCTTGAGATGGGCGACTTTCTTTCATTGCATTCTTGAAGCGTTTTTGAAGCCGTTTAAAACACTCACAGCACGTGTTTTATCAAGTTTAAAAATTCGAGGGCGAAGCTGCTGTTCGTGTTTTAAACAGTACTTAACCTCGCATGGAGGCTGGAGTTGACCCTGCACTGATACAAACCCTCTTTCAAAGCCAGGACCCAGCTAATTCCACGGATCGAATTTAGTGTGTTGGATTTTGTGTTGGCTCCATCGATGCTTTTCTATGAATATGGATAGATTTTGATTATCGTGCTAACTAGATACAAGCCTCTAACTAAGCGGTTTCAACTCCAGCCTCGATGTCACCAAAGGCTTGGTTACCTCTCAAAATGGCGGTCAAGAACCACGAATTGGACTATTGTGTGTTTTGAAAAATTGATTGTTAAATGTAATTAAAGAAGATTGTTATCAAGACGTTAGCAGTGTCCCAAGTTCTTTGAACTCCTTGATATTTTGCAGGACGTAGACTTTAGTCTCCCACAACATCTTGACCAGTATTCGGTCATCTGTTTCATCTAGGGCAACATCAGCCGACATGGGTGAACTGAACCGATAGTAGGGCACGCCTATCATTTGGCACCAGACCTTCGCACGCTCCACCACGGGCCCGTGTGTTGCGGTGGCCTAGGATCAAGTGAATAATATGGTTTACACTGACTGAATATCTAGGCAGTTATAGCAGGTTCCGTAGATATCTTCCAGAGAGGCACTTCCTGCTATAGTACTAATGTATTATCCCCACTAGCCAGTTAAATAGCACAATGCTATGAAGTGTGTAATTAGGTTTTCGTTTCTGTTTATTGTTATTATTGATCATCGTATTTATTTAGATACGTTATATTTATTGTTATAGGGGCTATGTCATGGTACTGCGCATGTATCGAGTAATCGCTCGGTTGGTGGTGTTAATTGGATACAAACAGTTAAGCGTCCCTCCCTCAATTCTTGATTGAAAGGATTTTCAATATTTTCCCTGGAGACTGTTTATATTCACTGTTTGTTAGTCATTTTTGCATATTTGCTTTGCTTTTAAGCATTCCACATGGCCGAGAGGTTCGTTAGTTCATATCAAAATCGGTGGAAATAGCAGTTTCCGGCCCGGAACGCGAATGTAAAGTCTATTGCCGTGACACAGCCCCTTTAACATTTTTTTTCCCGCCACCATAACCGTTTGACCTTTTCGTAACATCCTGTACAGTCTTTATGACTAAAATAATTAATAAATATTAGATGAAAAATGCTAGTGTTTAAGGTTTAGAATTAAACAAACCACAAAAAAAATGAACAGAGGGAATATAGTTATTTATTAAGGACTCTGAAGATAAACATTCATGTGTTAGATCTGAATTTCGCGCGACAAGAAATCAGTAGGGAGCACTCAAGCGGAGCATCACGGAGATGTTCACTCGACAAGCTGATTGACACCTGAAGGTGACAAACCCCTGGGCCCCCTTTTTACACCGGAACTTCGTGTTTAAAGGGGCACTGTCAACCCTAAAATGATAAATCTTTCTCGTGACGAAAGACAACAAATAACTACTCAGATTAGCAGAGTATGCTTCCTGGGGATACTAGAGAAAATCTGAGACAATTTTGATGAAGGTGGCAAAAATTCGAGTGCATGAAAATATTGATTTTAAGAGAACTTCAGAGCAACTTGAAATCGGTTCACTGTAACAGGAATCAAGTTTCTAGAATAAGCTTTTGTAATCCACTTTAATCTTTGCCATCCTCTATCGAAAAAGTTTGAAAAGCATATCAGGACATTCACATCGTGTTTCTCTTCTATCTCAGGGTGTTATTTTTGTAGTTTTGTTTTAAAGAAACTTGAACGTTCAATTCGATTAACAGTGTCCCTTTAACTCTCCTTTATAAAGGATTAGATAACTCAATAACAACTGTTTTTAGATTATTTTTCTCGTTGCTCACCTGGTCTACAAGAAGAGCCCCAAGAGCACGAGCACCAAGCAGTACGCTAGTCGCATCCCACATGGATTCCGGCTTGAACACATCGAAAGCTTGAACGTGCTCAGGCGGAGGAACACCAGTGCCAAGGGACACAACTAGACCCATGTTAGAGGGCCCTGGTCCCTTTGTACTCGAGGGTTCAATGACAGAGTAGTATTTATGGACCTCCGTCAGGACGTCCAGGGTCGGATTGTTGGCAATGAGACCACCATCCAGAAATCGGCCCATGGCACGAAAGAAGGTAGGGGCAGCTCCTGTCCCCCTCGCTGCTCTCCAAACATCCTGGGCTGCGAAAGAGACCTTTTTCACTAACTTTTAAAGGAAATCCCGACTGTTTCAACAAATTGACGTTAAGTTGGGGCAATAGGGGCAGCATCCAAGATGGCGGCGACTGCGAAACATGACTCCAACCCATTTTCATAGACCATATTACCAACAATGTAATGGCAATTTGTTCAACAGTCGGGATTTACCTTAAAAAATGTCAACCTTTCGGCCACAAAAGTAGGTTTTTCATTTTAATAGATGGTTTGCACTCAATCCCCAGAGATTCAAATGACAAAGGGCATGGCGGCCATGTTGGTGTACAGAACAAAAGAAGCTAACGAGGAATCTATTGTACTGTACACCAGCACGGCGGCTATGACGTCACGTGCAAAGGGTCTATTAATCTTCATCCCCATACTTTCGAGATTACTAATACTCTTATTACTGTTTTCGTTTAAGTGCGACCCTGAAAGTTTCAAGTCTCGTTTAGAAAATTGCATTCAGCCGACCATCAATCAAATGCTGAATCTACCTGGACTTAATTACATTTTGATTGATGGTCGGCTGAATGCGATGTTCCAAACGAGACTTTCAGGGTAATAATTTAAATATTCATGATTAGATTGACATTACATAGAGGATATTACATGGCCGAGATGAAGATTTCATCAACACGAGAAAATAAAATTCGTATCTCCGCGCGGCCATGTAATGTTCTGTTTAATATATAATTATCGATGAAATACCAGTTTCAATCTCTTACTAAAAAGGCTAGAAATCAAGTCATATTTTCAAAAGTGATATCTTCACGTGTGAAGATATCATTTATATCTTCACACGTGAAGATATCACTTTTTAGAAAGAGACATACGCTGGTATTTCATCGAAAATTATATATTAAAATACATTTATTGATTTCCTGTTGGGAAAAGAGAAAGAAACGTTATCCAAGAGTTGAGTGTAGTGAAGCCCGTTTTTTTTTCATTTTGATCGTTACGATCGCTACGACTCAGGCTACGATCGCTGGAAAACGTACTCAGTGATCATATGTAAACACTATCGGTAACGATTAGCCTCCTCCTCACCAACCATCTCTACGTATCGGAAACAGCCATCTCTAAGTATCGGAAACAGCCATCTCTAAGTATCGGAAACAGCCATCTCTGAGTATCGGAAACAGCCATCTCTAAGTCGGAAACAGCCATCTCTAAGTATCGGAAACAGCCATCTCTAAGTATCGGAAACAGCCATCTCTAAGTATCGGAAACAGCCATCTCTAAGTATCGGAAACCGAGGAAAAAGCGTGAATTGGGTGTCTCTCGGCTCCAATCACCTTCTGGTTTCTTCACCTGCCACAGGGAGCCCATAATCTGATTTCTTCGAAAATTAGAGATAGCTTGCTTCCAGCATCCATGGCAACGCCTTTCCCATGGGGATCACGAGCTCAATTCATTTGTTAACAAAGTATTATATGAGCACGTGACTGTTTCCATCAAAAGGCCTATTTATATGGCAACCGCTCTCACGATTCTGATTGGTTGTTATAGACAATGGCAAAATCACGCTATGTCACGCGCCGCTGCAAATTTCCCTTTCGATTGAAATAAATAAAATGCTGCTTTATAAAAATATAACATCAAACCTAACCATATAATACTGAAGTATAGTTTTAAAGCAATTTCGGCTCGAGATATCGTGAAATACGCCGATGGAAGCGGATTACTCACGGACTTCTACTTCTGTCACATCTTTTGATTTCTTGTCGGCCTGACACATTTTCAAAACTTTGGGCATGAATACTAATCGTGACACTGCTACTTTAATTTCACAGCTTTACAAGTACGAAAGAGAACAAGAAAACTGAGGGAAAGCCGGAAACAGGAATGAAGTTCCCGTACAATAGGCTACCCGTACATAAGAAATTGTACATTATATTACAATATTATGTAAATTCTATAAATCTAACTACGATGTATATGATATAAAAAAGACTTAAACATGAATATGAAATGTTGTAAAATCATTGTCAGTAATAATAAATGATGAATCATCACCTATCACTGCTACAATTGTCATTACTAGTTTTAAGGTAGGTTTATAAAGTGTATTGTAAGTGACGGAGATTATAGATCACAGAAAAAATAATATGTAAACAAGTATAGGCATTCATAGTATACAGTATATATTACGTCTGATGATAAAAATTGTTTCCATATCACTTAAGCCTGGAATAGTGTGCCCTCAGTTTCATCTTGAAGTTAGCAACCCAGTTTTCTGATGTCTAAAGGAAGACTATTCCAGGCAGTTACTACCCTATAGGAAAGAACGAGAACTTTAATGTGTTGGTCCTGGCATATACAACTGTATGGTCTTGAAAGTTAGTTATGGTCTTGAAAATCAAATGGAAACCTTTCTCTAGCAGTCTACTACGCTTGTCAAACGACTCACCTGATGGTTCTGGGGGAGGAGGGAAGGGGGAGTTGGACCTGTTGGTCATAGAATCTTCAGGCATCTCGTAATTACGAAAGAAATAAAGACTGGCAGGTCGACGATCAGCAAGTACTGCAGTTACGAGTGTTCTGAGGATTATTATAAGATCAAAGACAATATTAATAAATTAGAGAAGAGAAACATTTCATTCTGTACTACGACATAGAGCAGATTTCGTATAAGTAACGCACTTATCAACTGAAATCAAATGTCCATCCACGCTAGCCTATTCGCAGGCTACATGTATAGCCACACCAGTATTTTGTGTTATGTTTCATTAAACACGAGAACTTTCAACAATCGAGCCTCAGATAGCATATTCATGTTAGTTTTAGTGCTATAAAAATACAAAAGAAAAGAAAGAAATTTGTTCTGAAGGTGGAGATTTGGTTCCATTTGACTGCATAAAGTGCCCCAGGGGGGGTGGGGTTTTCTTACATTGGAGCTTATTTCAAATCCAACCCCCACCTAGTCCCGGGGGGAGGAGGGGGGTTAGAGTCTGGATTTCAATTGATAAGTGCATAAGGCTACGGACATATCGTATTTTTGTCCCACCGTAACCGTACTGCACTTAGTGTACCGTAATTCAGTAAATTGTTACTGGATCAGAATGACAAAAACAATAGAGAAACTGGCCTGCAATGCAAGCGTTCTATTTGGAAAACCGCGATATATTTTAACGAGGGAAGAATGGGGCGAGGAGAAAAGGAAGTAGAGGGGAGGGGAGGAGAAGGGACAAAGATGAGGGGGAGGCAAGGGAAGGGAACACCTGCCTGCAAGCCTTGTTATTTTGAAAATCCCGTTCGCCAAAGGACGTTTCTGATTGGTGCGGTACTGACAATATTGATTGGCACCAATGATTCGTTCATCCATATCGTATATTGAGGAAGACTTCAGCGAAGAAGACTTATGGTGGGATACCAATCTGGGCGTGGTTCAAGCTTAGTTTGACCCCTAAAATATACCATTCAAAAACCTACAGACAATCAACACTTTCAATGAATCGCATAGGATCAAAATAATAGCAAATGCTTTCCGTTTCTAGTAGTTTTTGAAAGCACTGTCATAAATCTTTCCTTATTGATTATCGATTTGGCCGGAACAACAACAGTTTTCTTCTCGTAGAAATAGAACTTCAGGTCTTATAATAATAAAAAACTATATACATATCACTTGTCAATAAATGGAACTCTTATTGATATCATATCGCTTAACTAAATTGAAGACATGAAAAATGGCTTCACTCATCGCCAATCAGTTAAAACAGGTACATTACTTGCCGACACGTGAGGTGGAAACAGTGTCTACTTATCTGCCCTCGTCTTCCATTTCTTCCCGCATATCTGCCGTCCTGTTTCTCTGTCGAGACGCAGTAAACCTACGGCACAGTTGAACACTTTGAATAAACTCTTGTATTATACAGGCGTCTCTTGCTAAGTGTCGTTCTCTGCACAATCATGCACCCCTAAAAGATACCGTGTTGACTACAAATGTAAGCTTTTTCGCTTTAACACCCTAAACGGTACCAAACCTGTGCTTTTAAGTCCTAAAAGATTCGACGAGTATGGAAGTCCCCCCGGGGTTTCCCCTCTAAACGTCCACTAAGTACAAGACCCAAGTGGGAATTGAAGGCTAGATTTACAACAAGCCGACAATAGACAGTCCTGTTGTATATGTAAGAACTACAATGGTGCCTGATTCTATATGTGAATTTATTTCGAAAATAAATTGCTGTTTTCAAATTCTTTCCCATCTCATGTAAAATGCCGTGAACGAACCCGTGAACGGTGCGGTGATCGGATCAAATTGTTTACCAAACTGAAATCTTGCTAGCGGCCCAATTATTATAGAAGACTTGTTACAAGAACACTAATTCAAATCGCTTGATATCATAGAAGTTACGTTTATGATTTAATGGTTAAGAACCCCGTTAATTTTGGAGGAAACGTACATTTTCTGAGGCCTACAATACGCGCCGAAGATTGTACTGGTAACCGATCAGGCATGTATAACTAATTAGAAGGCGTTTTTCAAATCACCGGCCTTTCTGGCAGGCGTCCCTTCCCTTCTCCACCCCTCCCCGCCACTTCTTTTTTTCCTTGCCCCATTCTTCCCTCGTTCAAATATAGCGCGGTTTCCCAAATAGAACAATAGGGAGTTTAAGCAGCTAGGACGGCGACGGCAATGACGACGGGACGCAGAAAAGTGTTTTCTACCGAAATGTGGTGTCTACTATTTCCCTTGTTACCCTTGAATTGTTTTCCACAACCAGATTTTCGAAAAAGATGACGAGTAAAGAGTTCCGTTCACACCGAACGAAAAACGGAGTGATTTACTTTCTTACGTTCGCGTTCTCTTTAAAACGTACAATTTGGGGTTTTCACGTTGTGTTTTTGCAGAGAACGTATAGCTATTGTATTTTGTAATTAAGGCTATTGTTTTATGCCGTCGTCGTAGACTTTGCCGTCGTGGTTGCTTAAACTGTCCCTAATGTCACGGTATGCCGTACAGTATGTGTACCGTAAGCATAGTTAATAGAGTGGAATGGTTACGAAACCCGGAAAACTTTAAAGGGGATAACAAACGCGCTGCGATTTATGTTGGAAGAGGATAAGACAAAAGATTGTGCACGGTCATAGATCATTAGCGTCTCCTGAACGACTGAACCCACACGTTCCTATTGGCTGATTGATTAACATATTCCAATACCTATCGTGTTTTGTGCACGGTCACGGTTGAAAAAAGCGAACAAAGACATATAACAAAGAAGGTCGCTGGGTTTCATAATCATTTCCCTATATTAACTATGCCGTACGTCATTACTGTAACTTTCCCACCCAAACGAAATCCGCTCTTTACGGCATGCCACGGTATCGAATTTATGATATCCTTGTTTCTGACGAACATTATTTTTAATAGCACTAATTTTACAGTTCGTGAGAAGAATAAATATTTAATTAACATTTTTTGGGTAAATGCTACGCAGAATAACTATAAAAGCTAATCTAAGCTGGGTAGCATCAAACAGTATCATGATAAATATGTTTAATGTATGCTGCCATAACAAGAGTGGAGGAAGAGAAAGAAAATGGAAGTGGGGCAACACAAAAACAATCAACATATAGAGCGGATTTCAATTGAGTGTCGGAAATGTTTTGGTTTTGCGTTTACTAAGCTCTCCTATTGGCTGAGAAAGTAAACCAACCAATCAGAATCCAAAGTAAAACCAAACGCAAATTGGTTTTGGTTGTGTTTTGGTTTGTCATTGGCTCACAGGGAAGCCATTTATGAGTTACTTGTGATTACTCGCTCCTATGATTGGCTGGCTGTGGGTAATTTGCGTTTGGTTTCACTACACTCAACTGAAAACCGCTCTATGACGTAACTACAACAACTGACAACAGACTATGCCAGCAAGTTAAGATATTTCGGTAAAATATGAAAAAAAAACTAGTGCTGGCAGATCTTTTCACATAATAAATTACGATACACAGAAGACTGTGTGCAAAATGTGTGCAAAATGTGTGCAACATTTCGAAATTCAGAGTTGGCACAGCAAGGTTACAGTTGCAATAAAGTGGATTTCGTTGTGAGAAATATATGCGGCAATAGCTCATCCCTAACTGTACTGTATATTCTCCGTATCATAACCACGGGTTGCGATTGGACTTCATGCAATCAAGCAACGCGGAAGCCATTTCGATGTCATCTCATGCTGGTAACTAGAGCATATGACGTATAAGTGGGACAAACTACGGCATGTCCGTATACTTACCGTAACCGTACTGTACCATATTTCTGTAATTTGATTGGATCAGCAGGCCAAACACAATAGGGAAACCATTTCAACGTCACGGCATGTCGTATACAGTAACTGTGCTGTAGTTAGTGCTGTAGTTTGCCCCGCTCATACGAAATCTGCTCTAGAGCATGTTGTTATGGATGGAAAAGAAATACGGCAAGACAGTATCTGTACAATAACCGTGAAGCACATTTGCCGTGCTGTAACTCTGTAATTTGATTGGATGAGGTCAAAAAACAATTGGGAAGCCATTTCGATGTCACGGCATGTCACACGGTAACCTGCATACGTACTGATGCGATATATACGTACTTTGGATGACCAATCGATGTCAGCTTGGTATTTTCCCCGAACTCTTCTTTAAGGAATCTTTCGAGCGGCTCAGAGTTGTAAGGTCGAGGTCCTTTGAAAACTTGGTCCTTCATCTTGAAATACAGACCTTGACAATAGCGCACTGATTTACCTAGTAGGGAAAGGGAAGAATGGATTGCGTTGATTCATTTTAACCAGGGCCGGCCAATTCAATACAACTTTTACACGTGTATTTTGCAAGTTTGGTCATTGTTTAAACTCCGGAACACAATGGCCAGATTTGTAGAATACACGTGTAAAGTTCTATTGCGTTGGCCCCAGAACACACAAGAAACAAAATCCCAGGGGAGATGTTGGGATGTGCCGCATCGGCTCGAGAACAGGATCTGGTTTTATGAGAAAAAGGTAGCTCCTATAAAGCCGGATTTCCAAGTTGTTGTGAAAATGAACCCAAATGTCCACCCTGGTTGACCTTTAACCCCGGAGTCCCACCTACGTTTGCACAAAACCCGGAGCCTGAAATTCCAACTGATCCCCTCACATTGATCTTCTATATCTAACCTAAACACACACCTTACAGAACATAAAAACTTTAAAAACTAACCTCAAATTAACACGGAGAAACTTTAAAGTATCGCCTCCCTGAAAGTGGCATTGATTTTTGGGACTCTTCTATTTATTTCCGAAAGTAACCCCCCACCCCAAAAAAAAAAACATTATAACGGCTCCTCGAAAATAACGACTAGTCCAAAACGACACAAGGTAGTGCGCGTTACAATAACGCATGCGCATATGATTTTTTTTTAAATTACCGTTGTTTCAAAACACGTTTAAAAATACAGTGCATCTTCTGGGGATTAAAGTACCATACAGTATTTTTAAATTACCGGGATTAAAGTACCATACAGTATTCCCCTCATTCAATACGTATCTTGGAATGGATTTCCAACATATTCTAACCGTCCGAAAGTAACGGCTACCCGAACTTAGCAGATCCTTAGGGCTGCTAATTCCGAAATTAACGGGGACGTTACTTTTTGGATTTCTACGTTATTGAAGTGAAATATCAGCACGCGACTGTTTCCTGCAAAAGGCCTATTAGTCAAACAATAAATCTGAAATGCATACCATGAACGAGAGCGAGGGCCAGGATTCCCCCCGTACTCGTCCCGCCAATCCAGTCAAACAACTTAACGATTGGTTGTCCGCTGACCTCTTCAATCGCCAGCAGCAGCTGAATCAGCACCAGGCCCCGTATACCGCCCCCGTCCAGTGTCAGGATAGCATCTCTCTTGCACTTTTCCTTGAAGATCGACTTTGTGAATTTTCGTCTTCCGCTGTCAACAGAATCATTACCTGCAATATTTAAAGTGCGACTACTGAAACCGGGGCCACTTAGACAACGAGAACCAATCACTGGGCCACTTAGACCACGAGAACCAATCACAGGGCCACTTAGACAACGAGAACCAATCACAGGGCCACTTAGACCACGAGAACCAATCACAGGGCCACTTAGACAACGAGAACCAATCACATTGCAGAACGAAAACAAAGCATTCCAAAATACGAATCCTATCTTTCTTCACTCGAAAAACTGCATTCAGAAATAATCAACGAAATTCGCCTTTTACTGGATCGAAGCTCGAATAATTCGAAATGCCTTTGTCTTGTACTCGACACTGATTGGCTCAAGTAAGTTGGAATGCTTTGTTTTCGTTCTGCAATGTGATTGGTTCTAGAGCAGATTTCGTATGAGTACTAGTGGTACAAACTACAGCACTGCCTACAGCACGGTTACCGTACGGTGTGCCGTGACATTGAAATGGTTTCCCTATTGTCTTTGTCCTGCTGATCCAATCAAATTACAGAAATACGGTACAGCACGGTTACAGCACGACAACAAGCTTTATTTGTACCCTATGAAAAAGAAAATACAATTTAAAAATTACAATATTTGACATAATTAGGGTACTGGCTGCCGGAAATAACCATAAGGGCTAGAAATATCAGGCAGCCAGTTAATTTACAATGTATTTATACTTTGGTCGAGACACTCACTCACATGCACACAGGACACTCATACACACAAAACACACATAAACAGAGAAAATAAATACTAAAACAAAACAAAAACACAAAAACAAAACAAAAAAACAAAAAACTATAATGGGTTCGTTCAGAATTGGAACGGTTTGAACTTATTTGTGGAACATCTGTAAACTAGCTTATAGCTAAGTACGTCCTCCACGTTAAATAAAGTATTGTATTGTATTGTCTATTAACTTAATCTGGCAACACTCAAGGCGCTATACGATTCTTCTTCGTATTTTGGTTCGATTGCTAGCAGCCTGTTTCAGATGGCGAACTTTTCATGCGTCGAACATAATACCATTAAGTTCGACATTGGAGTGACTGATTAATTCAGATGGCAAACTTAATTCTTAGTCGGCCGTCGGAGAGATGACCCGTATCATAGAGAACTATGGGAAGGTTTCAAATAGACATAATTAATGCATTAAATTCGGCACATGAAGAGAGCGGCGTTTGAATCAACACCGCTCCAGTGTCGCGTAATGCGACGAACCTCATTCATCTGCCGAACCTCATTCATCTGCCGAACCTCATTCATCTGCTGAACCTAATTCATCTGCTGAACCTCACCTCATTCATCTGCTGAACCTAATTCATCTGCTGAACCTCACCTAATTCATCTGCCGAACCTAATTCATCTGCTGAACCTCACCTCATTCATCTGCTGAACCTCACCTCATTCATCTGTTGAACCTAATTCATCTGCTGAACCTCATCTCATTCATCTGCTGAACCTCACCTCATTCATCTGCCGAACCTCACCTCATTCATCTGCCGAACCTCATTCATCTGCCGAACCTCATTCATCTGCCGAACCTCATTCATCTGCAGCATCTAATTCAAACTTGTAGAACCCGCTACAAGTTTCAGATGCCGCTCTCCTGTCGTGCTTAATTAATATATTAAGTTCGGAGCATGAAAAGTTCGCTGTCTGAACGGCTCTTACAAGACTCCAACTCCCAATACCTGGTCTTCCCTCAAGGGAAGCAGCAACTGCAGCGGCCCGTATCAGGTCCTGGTAGACAGGAAGACCAAACAGTCCTGAAGCTACAATGTTAGGAGTTTCCCCTGTAACAAGAAATAGCAGTATCGCGTCCAGTATTGAACAACAAGACAACAAAGCTGACACTTTCCAACATCTATTTTCAGTCATTACAACAACGCAACTTTGAACATGAATTAGACAAAGTCCAAGCCTTTGAAATGGGCTAGCTAATCCTGTGGACTGTTGGTTAAAGAACTAATGTCATCTTCTGCTTTCGTTCCGGGCCTGTACCGGATTCAAGGGCATAGCCAGGTTGTTATAAAATTATAGGCCCACATAACCGGCCAGGTAAAGCCGCTCCTAAAGAGTCCTCCTATTGTATCCTCGGAAACTTTTTATCTTTAGACTCTGGCAAATGCCTTTTCCTGCACTTTTAGGTCTTTTTTTTTAAGACTTTTTGAACTTCTAAATCTTTCAAGGAAGTTCTCTCTTGAACTCTCTATTCTTGTCTGTCGTATATTGTATAGATATGCTACAAAAACCCGGGTCTATAGGGCCACAGGCTGGCTACGCCCCTGGGATCGGACTCAAGCTCCACCAAGTCGTACCGTAACGCCGCACTTTGACTTCAAAACAAAAACAATATCTCACAATGAAGAAAACAATAGTTCTTGACCGCCATTTTGAAAGGTAACCAAGCATTTGGTGACATCGAGGCAGGGGTTAAAGGTCATCACAGAATCATCACAGTTAGAGGCTAGTTAGTATGATAATTAAAATCTATCCATATTTGCTGAGATGGTTTGTATCAGCGCAAGGTCAACTCCAGCCTCCATGCAAGGCTAAGGCTTGGTTACCTTGCAAGAACTACGAATTGGACTCAATCAATCAATCATCTTTATTTAACCACGCTGGACTATACTATTGGATGGCACGGCCGTATGACTAGACCATGGTATACGTAAATCTTCACACTCTGAATTTAAATGTAGTTTTACTAACCCAACGTAAGAGTGCCTTCGAACGTCTTGCTACACACAAGAGAACAGTCTGCTTTGCGTTTGTCACACGGGGCTGCTCCCACAAAGCCGAGCGCCTCCACAATGCCTCGCCACCTCTGCTGCTCTCCCTGTGTTGCGATGTGACGCGGAGTATGGTGGCTGTTGTTGGTAGCATTTACATTCGCGCCGAACACGATGAGGGCACGGACGATATCAGGATCGTCAGCCTGGGAAAAGGAATGATCTATTTACACGGTATTTGTATGGGAGCCGGGGTGACGCATTAGTTAAGCGCTTCGCCTCTCATCTCAATGGCCCAGGGTCGATTCCTGGTCGCGGCGCCATATGCGAGTTGAGTTTGTCCGTGCTCCGAGGGTTTTTCTCCGGTTTTCCTCCCTCCGCAAAAACCAACACGCTAAATTCCAATTCGATCAGTGGATTAGCCGGGACCTGGATTTGATTAGCTCTCACGGTTGTTTCAGGTCTCGTTACAAAATTCAGAGTCAGCGTACTGGCCACAACAGAATACCGATATCCGCATCGTTATATTAGTAGAAGTAACTGTGCGAATTTTCGTATTAATAGCCTATGCTTCCTGTATTTATAGCATATTGGCAGAAGGCCATCATTTAACAATTAGACTGCAAGCACGAAGTTTCTATCGGCAGATACTTGGCGAGGGACGAAGCCCTGAGTCAACTATAAAGTCGATAGAAATCAAGAGCGAGAAGTCTAATTACTCGGGCTGCCTGTGGCAGCACCGAGTCTTAAAATGCAAGTCTTTTTTTTATTTTTATTATTCCGTGTAGCAAGCTTTCTGCGCATGCGTTAAAGGTCAAATTCACACCAATCAGATTGCACTGTGCTGCTCACGCAACAATCGCCAGGTTAATTTAGTTACATAATTTAATACAGTAAAGCAAGATGGCGGAGGGCCCGCGAGCAACTTTCTCTCTAACTATAACTTGGAGTCTCATCTCTCAAATGTAAGCCAGTTTAATGTTTTATTTAACTTCACTCGTGCGAAAGCCTTCCAACAGGCTCAGGATATTTCAACTGGCGCTATTGTCGGAGCCGAAGGACCGCGTTTTTTACCCAGATGGCCAGTGATTTTATATACGACACGTACGACGACCTGAAGCCAGGATCCGGAAAGCTAAAATTCGAAGAAATAGATATTGGAATCTATAAGCCATCGGCTCGCTGTGCTGCATTTAAAACATCCGAGGAGAACATCTTATTTTGGGTGAAGGCACTTCAAGACCAATATTATGAGTCTCTTAAAAGCTCTCAGAGATTTAAATTTACCGTAAGTTGGATCAGAGAGTATTGAGATCAAGTTATTTCGTTCCAGCGAGGATATTGGCCTAGCGGAAACGGTACAAGCTGTCGAAGGATTTTACTTATAATCATCCACTTACAACAGGAATAGTTATGTGCCAAGGCATGGGCAGAGATTGAGTTTCCCAGATTACAGATGAAAGTAGAGAACTTAATGAATGAAGAAACAGAGGTCGCGCGCGACATGCTTGAGAAAATGAACATGTTGAACACTTTATGTTATACTAAGAAAACAAAACAAATTACAGCCTGCAAGTTCACAAGTCAATGAAAAACCCCAAGAGCCTGTAGTTTTGGATCAAGATATCCTTGAAACTCCAAAAGCAACATACACATGAGTCAAATTCAAACCGCAAGATAAGAACTCTCTCGCTGCTTTAACGACCTTGATTTGTAACATGGAGGCTGACCTAACTGATATGCGTAATGAATTATTACTCTCGTCACATCAAAACACGAATCAAGAAACCAAACTCAGTCATTTGGAAGACAAATTAGTGCAGCAAGATAATATATACAAGACCGAAATCAAGATGCTGTGATCACGAATATATTATTGACCTAGAAGTTGAAAATGGCGAGTTGAAAGCGGATATAATAAAGCTAAGAGACTTTCAAACTTTAAAAAAAAAATTAGGAATACAAAAAAGAAGACAATGAAAGACCAAGGTCTCCAGTGTTCCGAGACTACCCAACTTACTAAAGCTTATCAGTTTGTTCAAGAGCCATCTTTCTTACATGGGATTGACAACCCAATCCCTATTCATCAGAATACATTTTCTGTGCTAAATGACGAGAGTTTACAATCACCTGACCGACAACCCACTACTAAAGAAAGGGACCATGAAGTACGGTAGTACGGTTAATTCTCGGGTTCAAAACAATGAATATATGCCTTATCAAGTGCAGTGTGTTAATCGAATAAGTAGTGTTTAAAAACAAAAATATTAAATTACATATATACTAGGGGAGCAGAGAATGAAAGTCATCGCGCTACCGGCCACTCCTAAAGACTGCTAAATTCAGCTAATAATTCTTCCCTTTGGTTATTACTAAGAGGATTTCAAATGAAAGTGTATTTCATCTTCAATCTCATGTGGCCCGAGTGAAAGCCCAGATGGGCTCTTGTTGTTTTAGCATAACCAAGCTACGGTTCTTTCAAACTTAGCTTTCAATTAATTACCGCCTCCCGGTTAGCTCAGTGGTTAAGCTCCGGTCTGTCGAGCGGGAGGTCGCGGGTTCAAACCCCGGCCGGACCAACACTCAGGGTCTTAAAATAACTGAGTAGAAGGTGCTGCCTTTGTGAACCAACTGCAAATGGTTAGACCTTCACGTCTTCTCGGATAAGGACGTAAAATCGTAGGTCCACTGACATGGCGGAGACAAGCCTCGTAGGGGACCTTGAGTCCTATTGTTTGTTTCCTGTGGCGTTACGCCCAAATGTTGTAAATAAAATAAATAAAATATCGAGAAAACCTGTGAGAAACTTGGAAAATAAGCAATGTTCTTGGTATTTTTTGTCTTGAGTGAGCTCGTTTTTCGAAATTGCCATCTATCGATCGATAGCCAATCACATTGCGAGTTTGCCGATAGTTTGTCTGCAGCGCGTACGGTCATATCGATCGTTATAGTTCACCACAAAATTTTGGGGCGCGCTCATTGGCCAAAATCGATCACGTCAGTCGTCCGCGGATGCAAACCATCAGGCGTTATAGTTCACCACAAAATTTTGGGGCGCGCTCATTGGCCAAAAGCGATCACGTGACGTGATAGTTGTCGTCCGCGAATGCGAACTATCAGGCGTTATAGTTCACCACTAAATTTTGGCGCGCGCCCATTGGCTAAAAGTGATCACGTGACGTGATAGTTGTCGTCCGCGGATGAAAACTATCAGGCGATAGTGCCTGCTGAGAGCGGAAGACGATTTTGTGATGAACAATAACGACAAATAGACTGTGTTTGTCTCGGAACTTTCCCTTGGAAATTTGATGTTCTTAAAACTGGCATATAAGCCCTCGAACTTCGTTCTCGGGCTTATATTTGTTTTAAGAACATCAAATTTCCGCGGGCAACTATCAGCCGATAGTTCCTCGACGGACACAGTCTATTTGTATAATAGTGCCCGCTGAGAGCGGAAGTCAATTTTGTGATGAACAATAACGACAAAAAGACTGTGTTCGTCTCGGAACTATTTCCCTTGGAAAGTTGATGTTCTTAAAACTAACATATAAGCCCTCTAACTTCGTTCTCGAGCTTCTATTTGTTTTAACAACATCAAATTTCCGCGGGAAACTATCAGCCGATAGTTCCTCGACGGACGCACTTTATTTGTATAATAGTTCCGAAACAAACACACTCTTTGGACTCGTATGGATTGCGGATATCTGTCTTAGTAGTGAATCCGCTTTTGAACATGCTCAAAATAAGTAGTCCCTTACATTTACGAGATGTTCATATTCACCTGTGCGGCATTATGTAGTGGCGTACAACCCGAGTCACAGCACACGTCCACAAAAGCACCGTTGGATAGCAGTGAGACGACGCATTCCACTCTGCGCCTTCGTGCCATCACGTGCAGCGGTCTCTCCCCATCACTGTTCTTACATTCGATATCTGCTCCACTTGCAAGAAGCAGCTCCACAGCCTGGACGGAGGAGGGATGGGAGGGGATTTCCATAAGAATTATTAGAGAATAATTCCGGAAATGGACTTGTTCAGGAGCCCATTACCAGGAGCGTCCATCTCCCATACTAGGTCTGTGAGTCAGCGTATGACCAGATTGAGCTATATTTAGAACAGATCTCACGGGAGTTCACGTGCCCACACTTTGGGAATCCAATCAAACCATAGTCAGGACAATGCAGCGTTAGTAAAATCACCTCAAAGAACAATAGATCATTCTTAATCTCGATAATTACGGCAAAGATATGCAAGATCGCAGCAGAGTCAGAAAGCAGTTACCCGGGAAACATGTTCTAAATATAGCTCAAACCGGTCATACGCTGACTCACGGGTATAGTATAGATGGACGCTCCTGGTAATGGGATCCTGACTTGTTCAAGTACAAAATAATTTAATAAGCTCAATAATGTCTCTTGTTTCACCACTAAACGTTAGACAAGTTTTAGAAGAAATACAATATTATTAGACAATGCTTTTTTAACAATTCTTATTTGATAAAAAAAATGGTTTTATTTCCCAGCCGATGCAGACCTACATACACGTACACTGGTATTCCATTGGAAAAGAACTATTTGTGATCGTTATTAAGTCTTTGCAGTGCTTGGCTCTGTTACTCCTGGTTACTCTGACATGCAGTTTTCCGTAAACAAGTAATACTTTTTCGACTTTGCAGTTTCTTAGTGTGTAACCTCCCACAATGCAGACCTTATACACTAATTTTGACAGAACTATGGTAAATACTGGCCAAAAAATACTTGTGATTCATGATCAGTTTGTGTATTTGCAGTGCTCATTCTTGCACTGTAGGTTTTTGTAACAAGTAATTCACTTGGGGGGGGGGGGGGGATTTACATGCATGTAGTATGGAAAAACCATGGAAAAAGACATGGGAAAAACATGGGGAAAAACAATGATGGGGAAAAACATGGAAAAAAAACATGGAAACCCATTGGGGGAAACATGGAAAATCCATGGAAATTTGAATTTCCATGGTATTTCTATACTTTAAAATATACAATAATTTTGTCTCTTGAAAATTTTCGCATGGTTTATCCATGATTTTATCATGATATTTCCATACTTTAATTTTTTCTAAAGTGTGGAAATATGACAAAAAAATGCTGAAATTGGGATTTCCAAGATCATTTTATATGTACATAGTATGGAGCTACCATGGAAATCGGCATTTGCATGGGTATTCCATGTTTTTTTCATACTGTAGTAATTGTTTACACGTTTTTATTTCCACTATAATACCTCTTTAGACTTTGCCCAGTGCAAGGGAAACCCTCCATACTTCGTATCCTGTGCTGTAATCTGGTCAGGATGGAACTCAAGCAGTAGGGCAGCACAGCGTGTGCCATTGGACTTGAGAGCAGTGTGTATGGGTTTAGCATAGCCATCTGTATGACTGACATCTGCTCCAGCCTCCAGCAGCACACGCACGCCCTCATCTTGTGAGAACCG
The DNA here is from genome assembly GCA_030867875.1 of Actinernus sp. WN-2022. Lineage (NCBI taxonomy): Eukaryota > Metazoa > Cnidaria > Anthozoa > Actiniaria > Actinernidae > Actinernus > Actinernus sp. WN-2022. The sequence goes on along the minus strand of JAOWCC010001634.1, from coordinate 72,635,351 downwards.
ACAGGCAACATCAAGCGCTGTCCGGTCATCATTGTTACGAGAGTTTATCATGTCTACTACTTGGCCTCCTGGGTTAGGAAAAGATGAAAAGAATGTGATGTACATGCATGTAGAGTAAACAAAGGTCAGAGGAAAGAAACAATAAGTGCTGTGAAACCCTGCCTTAAACAAGGGCCTGCACTATAAAAAGGCCTCTGCCAGGCATGCGCAAACCTTCAGTTGTCACTCAGCCTTTGTCAAATAAACATCTATTCAAAGCTTCAACATGTGATGCTCTTTCAGTTGTCACTCAGCCTTTGTCAAATAAACATCTATTCAAAGCTTCAACATGTGATGCTCTGCTTTAAGAGTGATCTCTGACATTTGTTATCATGCTAAATTCAAATTGAACAATTGAATATTTAATGTCAAAAATTACACTAAAATGTAATGTGCACATGCACAGAAACGAGTTATTGCAGAGAGTGGGAGCTGTGTCACTCAATAAACCAATGATATTTCTGTCCAAAATCAAGAAATCAATGTAAAATCGTATGATGTTCGTGGTGTGAGAAGGACTGGGGCATGTGCAAAGTAGTAAACATGAAGGAACAAGAAACATTACTGGTAGCATGCAGAAGTGTTTAGGAGACAATTGCTAAACTTTTGGCCAAAAAGTGAACTTCAGTTGAACATTAACTTGTTTCAATTAATAGGTGAATACTCAAAGGAAAATAACTACAGCAACATGAGAAGGATTGATGTTGATATCGAAGGAAACATGAGTGAAAAGCATATGCATATGTAAGAACTAGAATGCTGTGGGTAATTTGCGTTTGGTTTTACTACACTCAACGGAAAACCGCTCTATGACAAACTGAAGTAATTCATGATTGGTTTTACTTGAACCAATAATGAGGAAAAGCATGTGATGATTGATGGTGTGACGGACCAAAACATGTTTGGTTTTAGTTTAGCACTTGATTGGCTGATAATCACATAACGTTATCCACAGCCAATAGGAAAACTGAGCAAAAGCAAAACCAAAGCAATCACGAATTGCTTTCGACACTCAATCGAAATCCGCTCTACATGCATCTCTGTCTTGCTGGGTTTGCCAAAAAATATTGTGGTATTTTTTTTATATACATGTTACTACAGAACACAGTTGCTGTTCACGTTTCTAATTAATTGAACTGTCGAAAAAAAATTGCCCTGACATTCAAAATGTATATGAAGACTGCAAGGCTGATCGGATGGCTGTCAGTACAATGTTGTTTATGTTACCCTATATTTAGCAAACTTCAACAGGTTGTAGATAATCAAGGATCCAAGCAAAAACAAAACTATTTTTTGCAAAATGACTCTAAATATCATAATGATTTATATGAAGAATTGAATAAACAAATGGGGTTAGGGGCATTTGAACCCAGGGTATATATAGGGAACAGATAATCCCAGGGGAAAGAGGAGCAAGTAGTCCAAGCAAAACACATTCCTGCAGAGGGAGAGGGGGGTTTGGATATTTTCTGAAACTACAACATGCAATGCAGTTGCACAAACCAAAACAAAACCCTCACTGACAATCCATGAGTTCCCCTTAGGGGCCATATGTTTTTGGCTTATTTTAACTTTAGTCTCAGCAATTTAGTATTCTAACAGGAGGAAACTGAAAGCTAAATGCTTTGCTGTTCTGAATTTGAATTTCATAATTTTGAATTCCAAAGGGCTAGAAAGGGGAGGAGTATTCCTTTTATAGTGTGGGTCCTTGTTTAAGAAATCAAATAAATTATAACTTACAGCTGTCACTCTGCAATAAATGTGTTCATTATGAGAAAAAAAACAAGGGGAAAAAACAACTAATACTTGCATACTTTTTGTTATTAATACATGTGTACAACATTTTTAATAGTGGCAATTAACATTATTTTTAATTTACAACAGAACCTATAAAACAAAACCACCATACTCATAATCTCTCTCAATATTCCTTGAAAATCTCCCTCTTTTTTGTAAACAGGGGAGACACCCAGGTTGACAATCTTGGCAAGATCTTGGCAAGATTAGATATTAGATATTGCCAAGATCTTGCAAGATTCTCAACCTGGGCATGCATACATGCATGCTCACCCATATTTTAAAATCAAAAGCAAGCCCAGGGACTACATGTAGTATCTACAGGGTGATGATATATACAGTGTACCATACATGTACAGTGGATGTACAAGTATATGGAGGCAATGGCATGGCGTAGAAATAGAGGGGTTACACAAAGACAATGACTATATCTACATGTACATTGTACAGGGGGGCAATACATGCATGGGATTCTACAGTATTTTACTGTCTGGTAAATTCAAAATGTAGATGATACATTTACTGAATATACATGTACATAAATTATGTACATGTAATTCAAATATGTGATTACCTAGGAACTGTGCCTTCTGGATGACAGATATGAGTATTTCTGGGTACTTTTCTGCTGCATAGTGTAGAGGTGTGTTGCCATTAAGTGTGTCATTCACAAAATGCCTGGCATCAAACTCCCTCAAACTCTGAATAAAATCCAGTTTGCCACTCTGAAGACAAAAAGCAATGTTTATGACAACTGTGGGATTTACAAAGCTCACTCATAACATGGGACAAACTGATTGATCTACATGTACCACTTCAGCTACTTATCCATTACGTTCGTAACACTTGCTACATATCAGTCTGACTACTGAAATTGCGGCCTGCTAAAATTTCTAGCAGGCTTCAATCATCTTTCAATATTTTAAAATATTTTTGTTTGGAGAAAAAATGTTGGGAGTGAAAAACAAATGTCAAAAAGAAATATTAGCAAGGCAAAGTAAAAATGTGCTGCACTCAGTCCAAAAAAGGGTTTTAGAATATGGCAAAAATAAATATTTATATTGAACTAATAGCCTTAGGCTTATGTGAATCCCTGTGATATATAGAACAGTTTTTCCTGGCTCATAAATATTGGGGATCAAATATTTTCACTTCACAGAAACAATAGTGCACAATTTTGTTTGCTGTTTCTTCCTCTGCACAATTTTTTTTTTACAATTTTTGCAGTTTCCAAATTTACTCAAGAGACAGCACAAAATACATGTAATTGAGCAGGCAACCAAGAACTGAAAACAATTAAGTTACATTGTATTGAGTTTGACACCCATACAACTGTTAGCATGTACCCCGCACATTTTTACTGGCTCACACCAGCAGCCTGACAATTAGACAGACCCGCTACAGGTATGTCTTTTGGTATCAGACTATTGAGAATATTGTTATTGATACATGTACATATAAGTACAGTTTACAAATTTATCTGCCTTTTGCAGCTACATGTAACAGTCACGTGCTGATATAATACTTCGTTAACGAATGAATGAGCTCATAATCCCCATGGGAAAGGCATCGTCATGGGTGCTGGATGGCAAGCCATCTTTAAAAAACACTGTTTTAGAAAGATTGACAATCGATTGGATGTGAAAAATAGCTTTTACAAACAGGTTTTGCTAATTATAACAATACCGATCTCGTACAAGGCCTCTAAATAAATGAAGTCAGATATTTTTTGCCATCAGTACAATCGTGTTTAATCACGTGAATGCCTAGCTGCAAAAGGACCATTGATTAGGGCTGTGTGATACAAGGGCGTAAATGACTCCTGATCACATTCTAAATTCTCCTTGAAATTCTTTGTTTTCTAATCGATACTTTAGAACATGATCAGGATGGATGTACTTATGCCCTTATTGCACACAGCCTTTCATTGTTCTTAAAGAGAAATGAACTGCTCACATCAATAAATATTATAGGCTGTGGTTTCATTAATTCTAGAAATAGCAACTTGCTTATTATGCTGTAGACAGGTACATGTATGCCAGGCCAAAAGCTTGATGAACAAGGTAAATTGAAGGGCTGTATGCAATAAGGGCATAAGTGGCTCCTGATCACATTCTAAATTCTCCTTCAAATTCTTTGTTTTTTAAGGGAGAATTTAGAACATGGTCAGGAGTCACTTATGCCCTTATTGCACAAAGCCCTTCGATTATTGTTTGCATGAAGATGGTACAGTCTCCAATGTATAACTATGTAGGTCCTGCATTCTAGCGAAAATCATTGTGATAGGCATAAATTAAATGAGACAGGATAAGAAATAAGACAAAGAAAATTGAAGATTGCCCGAATACCACATTTCACTAAATAAGAAGCTTACAATGTACCTTAATTGGTTCTTTGGCCATTGGGCTGCCAACTGTAGTTGTATGTCAAGCTGATCAAATAGCTAGCTACATGTATATATCCACTAGCCCTGGCCTGGGCTTTAATATCATACATATACATAACATTCATGCCCTGTGAGAATTCGAGCTTCATGTACTTTTGTATTCTGGCCTTTTTAATAGGGTAACAGTGGAGTGGGCACAGGGGGATAATATTAAGCCAAAAACACCCCTCTCCCAAAAATACTGTTAATAAAAAACAGTACATTTATAACCAAAAATATGTCATATTTCTAAGCATTAGATTCATGATTTAATTAACTTAGCCCTGCAAGGCTCCAGAATGAAAAAATATCCAATATCAAACATCCAAAGATAAAAATCAGGGTTTGTAAGAGTCCCTGTCAGCTGAGAGTAAAGACCAACACATTAGGAAAACAAGACTGTGTTTTCAGTATAAACCTTTCACTACCCTAATATAGCCACATGAACCTCACCCTGCATGCCAAATGCAATGGACTTGCATCTTTGCCTTTGGTAGCAGAAGCTGCAATATGGTCATGTTGCAGGCATTCCCTAAGGTCCAAATGGTTTGCAACTTGGGCAAGTGACCAATCAGGATGCTGTTCCATGCAGTTGATGATTTCCTGTAATGTGCCAGCATTAAAGCATCTGTGGGAACTCTGGTAAAATGGTGACAAGTTCTTAAATAGGTTCCTAAAATTGAAGAACAAACAAGGAATATATTACATACATGTAGAATGTACAATACACATGAAATTCACTTTAATTTTAATAATACCATGAAAGGCATGATCACCTTGGTTTTCTTTGTTCCATTAAGAGGGACATTTAATCAATCTCATCTAAATAGTCCAGTTTCGTATTCGAAAATTACCGCTGAATGCAATGACTACAGACGCATGTACTCAGGCTTAGCCTCATTCTGAAGTTAAACATTCTTAAATACCAGCAAGAAGGTGCAAAATGCAAAACTACAACAATACGCAGAGTTGTGAATAGCCCACCTTCTCGCTGGTACGTATGAATGTTTTACTTAAGAATGAGGCTACCAAGCCCGAGTACATGCGTCTGTAGTCTCATTGCATTCAGCGGTAATTTTCGAATAGGAAACTGGAGTATTCCCTCATCAGAATGCATTACTTGAAGGGCCTGCTGATGAGGGAACATCAGCCAGTCCCTTGGCATACTCAAAGCTATGGCAGGTCATTTATATGTACAGTCCCTATAGCAAGGCTTAATGACTGTTAACCCTGTACAACATACACTGTACCTACCCATTCTATGGCTCAATAAAGATCATCTGTTGCCTACTCAAAACCACTTCTTCCATGTGGGATACAATGTACTTAAAACCATATATGTGATGTAAAGTAATTAAACTCACTGTATGCTGCTTGAATATTTAGTCAACCACTTTAATACAGTTGCATTAATTACATTGTACTTTTATTACTGTAGTATTAGTCTTATCAAAAATAACATACTTGTCCCCAGGGGAAGCCAGGGTCATTCACTCAATGGTAGTCAACTGGCATACATGTACATGTATTTATAATAACAAAACATTTTGGAAAGCAACTGAACTGCAATGTCTTGTACATGATGTATGTACAATGTAGTTTAATTTAATAAGGCAGAGACATGCAACTACATTAATTTTGTACATGTAAACTTCTCAGAGATTTATAGATTTAGTTCCATTCCTCTGTGATAATAGTATAATTACAAAATGATAGCATGACATTTCAGGAAATTATATTTTAGTGAATAAATTTCCCCTCAAGCCTTGGTAGAATTTGCAAAAGTCCCTCTGCCTTTGCCATTGGGATTTCCACGAATCCTCCCTTGGCTCTTGGGGAAATTTAATCACTAATTTCTCGCATACCATGCTATTACTTACATGCATAACTATTTTACAGGTTTACACAGATCTTACATGTATGTAGTTAATGACATGGCCTAACATTGTTCTCATTAGGAGCCTGTAAAATTTGCTGCCTTAATGTTTTAACCCCTTATTACCATCTGTTTTAGGACCAGTATTTTAACGTTTGCTGCATTCTTCATTTCCTAGTTATTACCACTCACTCTCTGACATTATTTCAGTGGCTTACCACCTTACTCAAAAACTACAGAGAACCATGACACATTTTTAACATTATTAATAAGAGTCTCTGACTATTGTCTTGTTGGTTACATTTTAGCTCAGTTGGTAGAGCACATGTACAGTCTAGAGTGCAGGAGGTCATGCAGGGGTTCGAATCCTGGCCGCATCCTTGGGCAGGGACGTATAAGCTGTTAGCCTTGTCTCCTTCCTCTTCTAATCTATATGAGTGATTGAGTGGGATGTAAAAGAACCTGTTGTGTCATTTTGAGAAAGAGTACTTAGAGGATTGTCTCCCAACACAACAGTCTAGTATTCTGAAGTACTAACAATCACTCACGATTGTAAACTGCACAGCAGCACACTGTGTCACAATATAATTATGGCAGTCCATATCACAAAAATGGCCATGTGAAGTGCATTTGAATATAATATTTATTCATACATGACTGTTTAGAATTTGCATTATATATGTAAATGATTACTTATATCATTTTTTACCTTTAAAAAAATATTATTGTTATATATGGTATTCTTTTAGATTTATTTTATTATGATAATATTCGATGTTGTTTGTGGTACAGTATGGCTGAACAAAACATTAATAGTGCTTTCTACTTAAACTACATGTACATGTACCATGTATACCGTACAGGACTCAAAATATATATTAAAAAAAAAATTATAGTCGCAACATTGCAACCAGTTACGAAAATGTGGTCGCAAGTTCAACATTTTTAGTCACTAAAAACATGTACAATCCAGTGGACTTACAATGTACATGTATGACAAAAAGCTGTGGCCATGACATAAATTATTTTAAAATGGTGTCTGAGTGAAGGTTGGTGTCACTTGGTTTAAAGGAAGATAAACAGGTGTAATTTGGAAGACGACGTAGGTAGCTGCTGCATATGTTGCTGCCCCAAAACTCTGGAATGGACTTCCACTAGACCTTAGATGTAGTTCTACTGTAAATATTTTTAAATCTCGTCTAGACTCATATTTTTAGGGAAACGTATAAAAATTTGTAAATATTTGTTCTTTTGTTTTTAATGTATTTTAACGATCTTTGTATTTAGTTTTTCAACATTGTAAAGCACCATAGAGCATTTGATGGATATGACGCTATATAAGTACACTATTATTATTATTATGAGAACTCCAATTTTATATATTAATTTATTAAAGTAATAGCCATGATATGATTTGCACTCTGATTGGCTGAAAAAAAAATTATCAGTCAGTTTAATATTCCAACTTTGCGCACAGTACAAAATCCCAGCAGGTGATAGGCTAATAATGATAAACATATCTAGTGCTTCATTGGTCAGGACTAACCACAGCACAATGTGTGTTCAGTTGAAATATTAAAAACTTGGAGACTTTGTTTGTGCTTTATTGATAAAGACACTTGCTATTACTGTACAATGAACTGGGCCATTATTTTTTTGTACAGTCAGCATGTGCCTGTATTTGTCAATAAAGCATGACAGTCTCTAACCCTTAAACATATGGCTATACTGGGGCAGATCCAGTATTCTGCGTGAGGGTGTTCGATATACACAAGCGCCAAAATATTTGGTAATTACTTTGTCTTTTGTAAGTGAGCAAGAGAATTTAGAGGGGTTCAATGTATTAACCCCCCAAATCCCCCCTGGATGACTGACCCAGCTATATATAACTACATTTATAAGGCTTCTTTATTCGTTAATCACCTGCAGTACATGGAACTCATATCTTCCCCAGATCAGACTTAGAATTATTGTCTCTGTCAATTCCAAAACTGCCCCTGGGGGTGGAGAATTGGTCAAAGAGTCAAAATAGCAAATTCTACAATGTTTATGAGAGATTTAAACCATTTGCATAGGTTAGCTGACCCGATGGTGGGGCATTTGCATGCAATGCTCTGATTCAAAAATGTCAAATGCCCCACAAATGCCCGGGGGAGGAATGGACAGGTTTGGAATTTAAGACATTACAAATGTAGATCATATAAGACCATGATCTACATGTACATGTATGTCTCAGTGTCACAATCTCACTGCATAATTTATCACAATCGTAATATTTTCTATCCTCACTATTAAACAACACAGGAAAAACACAGATAACAAACATACCACAACCCTTGTCGTCGGAAATCAGAACAACTTTTATTTCCCAAAATAAGACAAATCATAAATAAATGGGCCATTCCATTTTATATGCACACCCTTGGATACCCTTGGGGGGGGGGAGGGGGTAAAACTGACAAACATCCAGACGGGGATTTAAGGAAGGTGAATATATATCCACACCAGGGATATCCAGGATGGTAGCCAGGATATAATATCCAGCAGTCCCCCCTATTGAGGAACTTGGATATCCAGAGGGGGTAAGAGGGTATCCAAGGGGGTAAAAAAGCAATTCCCTCAATAGGGCAAGACATATATAATGCAAAGGGAGGAAAAATCCTAGAGGGCTGGAAAGGCAATCCAAGAGGGTCTGAAGAAGCAGCGAAAAAAAAATCCAGAGGGGGTATGACCAAAATTATATCCAAATGAGTATAGAAGTGACTTCCTCAATAGCGATACTTACTGTGACGTCACACAGGCCAGTCACGCCACATTTGTTGCTTTCTGTGGTTGGCAGAAACGAAGCGTGAACCCAGTGAGATGCTTATAAAATATCACAGGTCGGTGCTTATTCATCGCCAAATTACTTTCTTGTTCTTCCAAAATGCAAGCAAGCCCTTTCATCGAAGCTTATATGCTCTTAACTTATAAGTCTTATAAAGGAATTAAGATTTGGAAGCAGAATTGAGACTTTAGATGTATTTTGTGAGGTTTAAATCGCTAGTTCCCATACAAGTCATACAAACACGCGGTTTTTTTTGCCAACCATATTATATATGCAAATATATAAATGACGTCAGTGTTTACAAACAGTAAGTATCGCTATAGGGGGGGGTGTGCATATAAAACTCCCATTCGCTGGCGTAGCTACTGAATTATAAATTATGAAGACTTAGTTTAAGTTATATATTTATTATTCCAGGTCAACCCACCTGAATCGCTCCCTCGCGCCTTTCTCTTCGTCCATTCTGAACAAGCTAAAACACTTGGGATGTTTATCAGTACTCAACACTGCTTCAAACCGACACGAAGTCACCCTGTACAGTCTGAAGCTCTCTGTCCCGCTGTCTTCTTTCTCGAGGACTGTGGCGTACGAGTAGTGCTGAGGATTCGCTTCGTCTACACGAAAACTGGACGGGCTCGCACCCATCTTGGTAATGTTCCTGATTAGTTACCTCAAGACGGCATCAGATGGTTTATTTGTGATCTCATATCTTTATTCTTCCGTTCCACTTTGCAATTTTCCGGGTCGGTTGTTGAGCCCGCATTCGTACTGACCGAGTAGTATATATATTGCAACCAACCTCGTTCCCAGGGTCTTCTCGGTCAGATCCAAGATGGCGGCTACTGCGGGAGAAGACGGCTGGTAAAGGCCGAACTACGACGTATTCTGATTGGCTCTTTGGTTATGACGCAAAGGTTGTCAAACAATGCTTTTTATTGGCCAAACGGGCTGAGACTACGGAGATGATTCGTATTTAGTTTAATTTTCTCAAATTTTATCAATAAAACGATTTTCAATAACTTTAAAACACGTTGTGTAGCTAGAGCAATAGATGAAGTGCATTACTGGGTAGTTTTCTGGTAAGTTTCATCAGTGAGAAAGCCAATAGAAGCCGTTAAATCTGAACATGTGCTATCGATCTCTTCGCTTCAACGCTAACAGAAAATGAACGGCTTTTTAGGATTCCTTCTAGCTTAGATACACCCTGGTAGCTTTGTGATACCCTTCCACGGTTTCTTTATCCATGCAAGTAACCTCCATTTCGAACTGTTTAGTAGACCTCTTTTCAGGGGGTTTCTCAGTGTAAGCATGTCCTGAAATTGTTAAAGCAAAAGTGCACTTGAAAACACTTGAAAACATCGCTAAATTCTCCATTAAGTTCAGGTGTATTTAGACTCGTTCTATTAATGATTTGGAATTTAAAATGGTTAGGGTTTTTTCAAATTTTGGGGTTAGGTTTTAGAAGGTTTGTATGAAAATTCGACAAAATGAATTATTAATATGCTTACACTGAGAAAGCGCCTCTTTTCACCACATCGTACGCCGCGTGGAAATACCGTTAATCGTATCTCGCTCACTCCGGTTGGGATACCTATGGTTTGTAGGCACGTGTTAAACATCTCCATATTTAGCTTGGCCGCCATATTGGATGCCCACATCACGTGATTAAAATCTCCAGGATTTCTGGAGATTTTGGGTCACGTGATTCAGCGTTTACCAGGGTCTTCTCTCTCTCGGAGTAGCCGCCATCTTGGATCTGACCGAGAAGACCCTATAGTCACGAGGTTGTATATATTGTCCAGACCCACACAGCGGTCAAACGTCTGCGAATAAAGTAAAATATACAACAAACAAAACGTAGAGGCCAGGAGAACTAACACAGCGTTAGCCAATTACGTTGGTTTCCTATGAAAAATAAATTACAATAAATGATCTAATTACAATACTTATTTCAACCTAAAAGCAGCATTTGAAGGTGCGGTTAACTGCCTTGCCTGGTGACATTTCAGACATACAGACTTCCAAGACCTAGGGTTCTCGATGTCAAATACAGAAGTGATGGCAGACACGTAATATTTAAATAGTAATGATCTAAACTTAGGTAAAGAGATATCTGATTTACGCAGTTCGTGTGGAAGTGTATTCCAAGTTCGGGAAGCTCTTTCTCTTCTTGAGAACCTGACACTCGGGTTACAACATATTCCAAAACAAATTCAAAGCGAGCCGGCGGCCGTCATTGTTCACACTGACCCGTTTTCAAACCTTGAGAACTTTTTTGGTAAATTATGGAAAAAAATAGTAAACTCACAGTTTGAAGTTTGTTCAATTTCCCGTCGACTGTGAAAATAAAAAGCTTAACTTTCACGGTATTTTTCTTAACTTTTGGGGGTAGAAGTTCACAAGCCAAGTTTTTTTTTTAAACGCCGGGTTGCTGTAATACGGTTTCAAGGTAAATTTTGCGCGGGAAATTCGCGTGGCCGCCCACCAGACTGACCTAATACGCACGCGCAGACGTTTGACCGCTGTGTTGTCCAGACCCAAAGGTCCCAACCTCGTTCTCGCTCGCAAAAATGCAAGCATTCCTGAAATTTCCTGAGTGAATACGTGATTCTTACTTTTATAAAAGAACGAGGAATATCTACTACAGACATCTACTACAGACATCTACAGACATCTACTACAGACATTGAACGCTGTCTAAACGCAGATCTCGCCAAGCTGGCTGATTGGCTCAATTACAATCGCCTGACTTTAAACACATCGAAATCTAAATTCATTCTATTTGGTAGTAATCGTAAATTGCAAGCCTGTCCAAGTATTAAGCTTACTATAGATAATGATAATCTCGAGAGTTCAGACTCTATTAAGTACCTTGGAGTTATTATAAGTAAACACATGAACTGGCACGAGCAAATCGAGGCTATAATTGCCAAAGCCAATCAAAGGCTTGGATTACTCAAACGTGTCAAGCACTTGCTTCCTTTAGAGGCACGAGCAACTTTATATAATAGTCTTGTTAGCCCACTTTTGGACTACGCTGACGTTATCTGGGGCGATAAGAACAATGCCACCCTCATGGAAGATCTCCAGATCATACAAAACAAGGCAGCTAAAATTATTCTTGACCTGCCTAGGCATGCCTCAGCCACTGATGCTCTCAATAGACTTGGTTGGCCCACTTTATCCCAGCGGCGCCTTGTACATAGACCGTATACTTATATTTAAGTATATCCACGGACTTATAAATTACAATTTTAATATTTTAAGAAATAGTGATATTCACAACTCAGTACAATACGAGAAGAAAGGGAGATTATCGCCTCCCTTTAGTAAAACGTAATTATGGAAAACAACGGCTTTTTTACCAAGGTTTTTATGACTGGAACAATTTAGATAAGTCAATAAAGGAATCCGAATCCTTGGCTGTTTTTAAACAGCATATCAAGACACATATTTTTAATTAGATTTTATATATTTAATTTGTATAATAGCATTTTTAACTTTCATCTTTGAACTCCCCATTGTATTTTTATTATTATAATTTTAACAGGGCCTCGCTGAAAAACACCTTGGTGATGCGAGCCCCCTGTATAAACATTGTTATTATTATTATTATTATAATTATTAAATAAGACTTGAGCCCCGGCTAAACGCTCAAACATTTTCATCAAACGGCGTATCGATAAGTGGAACGTGGGGAAGTTTGAGAAACGGGAGGGGAGGGGGGAGGGGAGGGGGGGGGGGGGGGGGTGATGGGTGATATCTAATTCCTGTACCACAAATATTGAAGTAAAATAAAAACAATACACGCTATCATTTTTCTGGTACTGTAAAACAAGCCTGCGAATACAGCCGCCTAATAATTAGGCATACTAGCCAATCAACTAAAGCGACCAGATCCTGTCGTCCGCGAAACGTCATCGTATCAATACAACGTTTTGATTGTGGTTCTCGCAGTCTCGTACCCAGAGCTCATCTCCACAGAGGTCTCTTCTCTGTGGCGAAGAGCTCTGGGTACGAGACTGTGGT